>JASVER010000003.1:3726146-3752766 GCA_030449065.1 Oceanodroma leucorhoa
TTTTTCTTCTTTTTTCTTTTTTCTTTTTTCTTTCTATAAATTTGGGAGAGTAGTTTATAATTTACACTTTTTTCCATCCTGTTTGCTGTATAGCTGGAAAGGTTTACCTTTGAAATATATGAATTTTAGATGGGAGTGGATCTTCCTTTTGCACTGAAGCAGTTTGCTCCCCAGCTCAGTGGAACTGATAGTGCAAAATGGTACAGTTAAAATTAAAACATGCCTCCAGCGAGTTCCAGTAGGATATAAACTTATCAAAATATGTACTTTGAAAGGCACCAGAGCACACAGCTTAAAGACCTTTGCTGGATTCTCAGTGATATTTAAGCATTTTGAGATCTGTGTGCTGTTCTTCACTACATGTTCCTKGTGGAATACCCCCAAGAGTGGTCTTTACAGGGCTAAACTTATCAGCCTCTGCACACAGTTGTGAGCTTTCCCAGCAGCAGAGTGGATACCTTTGCCTTCTGATGTAGCCAGCTAAAGCAGAATTTATGGAAAGAAGCAGACTGAACCTCTTAAATCTGAATTACTACACGTGAACTGAGGATATAAAATAGAAGCAGCGACCCCCGAATGATTCTGTGTTCTAACATACATTATTTTTCTTCAGAGGCTGAATGGGAGAAAGTAAAAATAGAGATGCTTCAAATGAGAAAATAAGATGTCACTCTTGATATGAAAGCTAATATAAAATGGAATTTCTGTCTCACAAGAGATAGATTGATATTTTGACACTTGGTTCTGAGTTAGGAAAAAATAAAAATGAAATAGCAAAATTTTTCATAGGGATAAAAAGTTATATAAAAAAGTGGAGTTTGGAAATGTCAAAATAGTTTACTTCATTTCATGCTGATGATAATATCCTCACCATACTGTCCTGCTTTCGTCTGTAGGAGTGGTAGTTCTACATCACTCACACATGCTTTCCTAAAGACTTTCTTCTTGCTTATCTCAAGTTCCTCTGYGAGGAACTTCAGTCTTTCATTTGGCTAAAATACCATGGGACCTGGTGTGCCCAGCTGTGACTGATCAATGACTCAGATGCTAATATTCTCTTGATTTCCTGAYCCCCAGGAGAACAAATAATTCTTCCAAAATAATTTTTCCTGGGGAAAATGCTCAGTCAGGTATTAGGGAAGACATGGAATAAACAGAATTTTCTTAACCAATCTTATATAGCTTGTGCAAATATTCAAAATAAGGCTGGACTGCCTGTTTGTCCTCTTCCAAACACTGGAAACGTGATTCCTTTCTCATGGATCATGGGGGCATTTATGCCCTCCAGCTGGGCTGTAATACCTGTCTCTTGACATATTTGTTAATGGAGAAGATTCATCACCTGTGGTGTGACTTAGAGTGTGCTGAAAAGCACAGCCCCTGCACGTTTGTTTGAACTTGCAGGTTGTTATTCTTCATTTTGATTTGCAGTCCTCTGCAAACATTTCCTGTAAACACCTACATCACCAAGATTCCTTAGTAAAAAACAACTAGGCAAATAAATAAATAAAGAAAATAAAGTATGTAAAACAATGAATTTATCTCAGATAGCCAGAGATGCGTAGGAAAAACAAAATTTCTGTTTGAATCCTCCTAGATCATGCACAGGAAATTACCACATGTTGCTTATATTGACAACTGGCTTTTCAAAATTTAAACTGCCTCATGTCCTATACAAATGGCCAGCACTGTATCAAGTGCCAGTCATTATTGTTTATGCATCAGCGTCTTCTCTGAAAACAAATGTGTTTTTTTTTTTTTTCCCTCCGGAAACTCCAAGGAACTCTGAYGCTGGCAAGATGATAATTTTATTTAGTGCTTGGAAGACAGTAATTTATCTGTCCTACACTTGTGGGTGAAAACGTTGTTTCCATTTAGGAGAGTGATGCAAGCTGACACGAATGAGTGATCTTAAAAACAAATGAGAACAAAAAAAAGTTCTTGTATAAAATCAGTAATACAGAAAATGGCTAATTTTCAGAAGTAAAAAGTTTACCTGAACTGCTTCTCATGACCACTGTGTAAACTGCATAACTGGTGACCTTAAATAAAATTTGCTTTGCAGCACAGTTCGGTCGAATGTGTAGAAATAAGAATTTCCATTCCTCGGGTAAAAAGCAACATATATTACTGCTTTATACAACCTCTTATTTTGTGCATGATATTAAGGAAGGAGCTCTATATAGACCCTAGGGAGACATGGATAAGCATATTTTAGGATCAAGTTCTTAATATCCTGTGATAGTTTGTTATTAGCAGGTGCACTGAAATACAATGACATGATAGTTTGGGCACCTCAAATTATTGAAAGTAAGTTTGAGCATCTGGCCTTGATCTTTCTCACCCAGCAATTAATTCAGTTAGTAGGCCTGTCATGTTCTTTTTTATTGATTGCATTTTAAAGCATTTTAGCAGTAATTATTTCTTCCTGTGGACCTACTCAGGCAATTGCAACGTAAGAATTAGAACTTATTTGCACACTGCTTGTTAAAATATTGCTGCAATATCTTAGGCCAAGAGCTTGATCTAAGCCTTGGTTTATATATTTCTCCCAAAACATCCTGAAAAACTGGCTTGTGAACAAGGGCAAAATCCTGGGGGACTCTGAGTATCCCCTATGCACCTGTAGTGCAATTGGATGTCTACAAGTGCAAAACGAGCACCGAGTTTTAAGAGAAACCTAATCTGGATGACAGCAGGTACAAAAACAAGGCCAGACATTACTAGCTAGACAGGTTTCTTAGTGAGGTCAGAATCAGTATGTGTTTCTCATGTCTTTTACCTTGTTGGTGCAATGTTTGTTGCTAACTTATTTATTAGGGCTTATTTTTAATGCAATATAGAGCGCCTTTAGCTTCCATGGAAGTAAATACCACATCTCTGACTCCAGCAATTTTGTAATTCCACCTGTCCTCCTGCCTTGTGTTTTCACAGGTATGTCTGTGCTGCTTCTTTTGTTCTTTTGGGGAAAGAATTATTTCAGATTTACTTTCCAATTAGCATGTGTTTTTATTTCATTCATCCAGTCACGGGTCATTTCTCTATATTACATTATGTGATTGAGTTTACTGTTCAATTTCCAGGCTTCTCTCTCTCAAAAAAAAAATCTTCTTATCTCATTGTAGTTGAAATTCTGAGGAAAAAACAAACAAAGCCCCACCACCTATTCCGCAGGGAAATTAAAAATATGTAGTTTGATTGGGGTCATTAGATTATTTGGGCTTTCTGTTTTCTGTGGAGATGGGCAAAATTTTGGTTTTACTAATGTTAAAATCTCTGCAAAGTTTTAAAGTGTCACATTCTTCATTTCAGTGCCATCTTTCCCCCAAGAAGGGGGAATATGCTTTTCCTATATTTTGTGCTAGATGTTAAACAAGGCATTATAAGCAACTGAACTATTTTCAGGTTTTTTAAGGGCAGTCTTCAGTGAGACTGCACAGTGTTTTCATGGGGGTGTGTGTGCTATCTACCGTCTTTCTGAGCCAAAAATTATGACTGAAAGCAGGTCAGTGTTTCCTGGAATGTGTCCAGGTTCATGCAGTCCAGGAAAAGACTGAAAACTGCCAAGCTATGAAGTACTGACGCTCCTTTAAACGCCACTAGGTAGCTAGCTTTCAACCTTCGGTGCACACATTCAGCTGAACAGGACAAGTTTGTGTGGCAGATTCGTGACTGGTGTAAGTGCACATCATATTTCTGGTGGCAGTTAAATCCTTCTTGCCACATAAGAAAAATCGTTATTATTTCCTACTTGTAGGATGAAGAAGATGGGCAATATATATATCATCAGTGTGAATTTACAAGTCCTGATCCATAAGTCATCCCTACGCTGAAGATACCTCTTTTGTAAGTCCTACCTTTTCTATCTTAATTTAGCAAGTCTTAGAGGGAGAGGAGTAGGTATTACAAAGGGTTACATTGCCAGCTATATTTGTGACCCTTTATAGGAAGTAACAGTTATTTTCATTTGGCTTTTGTCTTCACAAGATTTCAGTCTTTGGCACCTGAGTTAATTCCTTACACGTAATATTTGTTGTTCTTTATAAAAGACTTCTTTATAAAGCAGGAAGAGGGATTCTAATCTGAGAACAACTGTAGATTTATCTCTGTTTTCAAATCTTTCCATAGAAATTAAACCAGAAATTAAAACATTTATGAAAGGTGGATTTGTTACTCTGATCATCCCTACACTAGCTTGATTAATCCCAATGATAATAGCTTAAAGAGGAGATTTTGATAGACCAAAGAGTTAGAGTTAAGTTAATGATTCCTGATCTGTTAACATTCAGTTCTAATTTACATTTAGTAATTACATTAATATTAAAAAAAACCCCAAAAACCCACAACCGACAACCCAGACAGGAGCACCCGTGATATGTACCAGCTATACTGCAGGAAAAATAATTCCATCAGTGCATTGAAAGATGATCCTAAAGTTGCCATAGTTTTGCATCCTGCAATCTGACTTGCGTTCCTACTTGCTCAAAGGTGCACTGAGGTAGTGGAACATCGCAATGTGTTCACACTAAGATGAGCACTGCCCAGCGATAGACTTTCACCTGTAATTGGATGATTAAATCCAATTCTTCTTTTGAGAAATCTTTAGAAAGATGCCACCAGCTGGTCAGAGGACTCATTGCAATCTAGAGTACATCTAGATTGAAATCCCTGTTCTGTGCAACTCAGAACGATTTACATGCAGTTATTCCCCATCGAAGCTGAGTGTCCTCGTCACTACCTGTGAAAAAGCATACAGCTCCTGGGTATATTTTGAACATGTGTGTAATGAGGAAACTTTCCTTACATACAGGGTCAAGAGATTAGTCACTTCTATAACAATGACTGTGAGGCACTGTTTCAAAATAAAAAAGGTGTTGTGTTTTTAGCCAAGAGTTTGTTTCTCACTAAAAAAAGACAAGCCCAGACATCTTTTTAATCAATTCTAAGTCTGAGGTTTTGAAATTCCTGCTCATCTGATGAAGAAACTTCGATGAAAAATGGACCAAATCCAAGTTCTGCTAATTCTGTTACTATCTTCCTATTTGAAAACAGTTGTTATGGTTCACATTTAATTTTAGCCAGCTCACCTGCTCTATCTGGCAATGCCCTGGTATTGTGTACTTTCCATGGGGAATAAGGATACACTTGTGCAGCCATTCTATTCTAGATAGCTAGAGCACAAGGCAACTCTGCCATTTTTGCGAGGAAGGTTTAGAGGTCACCAATTCAGCCGTCGATGTCAGTGACAAAATACTTGGCATTTCACTGATGCCATTCATTCAGACAAAGGCATTCCTTCTACTAGCTTTAATTAATTAATCCTCCTTGCAATTAGTCATTGTTAATCTTCTCTGTTAATCAATTAGCAATCATTATGAGGTGCAAAAGCATGCTGAATTATCACAAATTTTAAATGATCTTATGTGGGAAAAGGCGACTATATTTTAGCATAAACCATTCTTGTCTTTTCTGGCAAGCACAATGGATGTTTCTGGCAAGATGGACATGAAGGACAGGGAGACTCCCATGGGCTCCCTGCATTATCTACCTTCAAATCCCTGCTTAAAACTCTCTTTTATGAAAGGGTCACAATAGTTCAGCTGCTGGTCTGCTGCTTTCTAGTCAGTGCACTTGAGACTATCTGTATATGTCTGTTTTGGTCTCTTTTACTCAGATTGTAAGCCCTTTGGCATAGGGAAAGGCTTATGTTGATTGGTTTTTCTAAAGTCTGTAGCACCACAGGCTTTGATCCAAGCCTGAGAACTGGGTGAATATTTTGATGCTCCTGGGACTGGGTGAATATTTTGATGCATCCAAGCTCTGTCTTTCGCCAACGTTTGAGGAATGCATCATCCCTATGGGAGGGGAAACCAATTAGTCTGCAATGGCATGTTCTGGTCTAGATGATCAGAGGATTGGGATACTGAATATGTTGGAGGGTGTATCTACTTAGAATACCTTATGCAAAGGTCATCATTAAATTCTAATGATACCACAGGAATTAAATAATATTAAAGATTTGGTGAAACATAACTCTTCAAGAAAACAAACGTCATTATAGAATGATGAAAAATAAAGCCAGCATTCATTTTTGATTAATTATATTATTTGATTTCATAAGAATTGCTTATATGAGAAGCATAATAATTTGAGTCTTTGAATGGAGAGCCATGTTCTTAGTACTAATATATCTACGTATTACACATGGTGAATAAACAGCATTTTAAAGAGACATAGCAAGAAAATTAATAGTAATACATTTAAAAACCACATGCATTGGCTGCATCTGAAAGTGCAGGTCATCACTTTCAGCTGCATGGATTCCATCCAAAGCCCACTCGAGTGAATGGAAAGACTGCCATTGACTTTCCTGAGTTCTGGGTCAGGCAATGTGGCTCAAAATCCTAGACCACTGATTTCAATTAAAAATGTGTCTTTTCTACTCCACAGATTCTTCAACAGGGAAAAAATAAAATCAATCAACCAGAGGAAAAAATGTATATTTGTTTTGAACTTGTGCTCTTTAATTCCCCCTGAGTATTTATCGAAGTGATCATTTTCTTTTTGTGTGTATGTCACAGACATAAGCCAGAAGAATGTTAAACAGTTTACAGAACATACAGGAGGGAAAGCACATCCTTTCCATGATCTACGCCCCTCTTGTGCTATAGTTTAAAAATAAACATAGTGAGAGCATGTTCCAACTGAAAGAGGATGCCTCCAACATGTGCCTCTTGTCTTAACATCCTGGATCACCTTGTACAGGCTATGAAATTGTTGTCTGAAGCCCAGACTATCATCTTTGCTACCTCCTAGCATCTGACCTGGCCAACTCAAAAGGAGATCATCAGGGGGAATATCTCCCCATCTTCTCCTCTCTCTCTGTATGTCAGAGCCCCATACCTTCTCTGCCCTGACTGGGGAGCCTGTTGTCCTGCAGGAAAAGGAGACACCTCTGAAATCCCCTGAGTGTTCTGGTGATTTATTCTCTCTGTGGAGGGTCTGTTACAATGCCTGGGGGGGGGATTTTCCTAAGCTTTGAGCTTCAGTGAGCAGTAAAGCTACTTTGATATGGTCTGAGACTTTCCTGCTGGAAATGTCAGAGTAGGACCCTGCTCTCTCCCTGCAGCTTGGCTGAGGAAGGAGGAAGATGGGAAGGAGGTGGGACAGTTCCCCCACTCAGCCATCTGCCTGCTACTCCAGCACCCAGCTGCAAAACCCTGGCTCAACTGGAGTGCTTCTAGACAAGTGCAGAAGCAGGATTTAACCACCTGAAGGAAATGGCTGAGGTGGTCAGGCCAATACATGGGGTTTCAGGGTGGAAAGGTGGGTTTTGGGGTGGCTATTAGAAAACAAAATGGGGAAGTTGGAGGAGAAAGGTTTACAATCCATCTCACAGCTTCCTGCTTGTGTATCCAGAAATTGGTATTTTCATCAGCCACAAGATTCATCCAAGAAAAAGCTTGTCATATGGATTTGTCTCAGCTTTTGAGAAGGAACAACTGGGTAGTTCTACTTTACAATGTGAGTGAGGGAAGGGCATTTACCTTGTCTCTCTCTCTTTTTCTTATTGCACTTGYGCAGACATACTCACAGACCATTTTCTGTTTTCATTTCTTATCAGATTTCCCATTTACACACTAGCTGTGCACTTTTTTCACATTTCCAGCAGTGTTGGCAGTAAGGCAGTGCCTGGTAGGCAGAGGAACATTAACAGCATGCCTTACAATAGCCTTACAGAAAGTGTGTGGCATTTGAATTGCAGTGGCTACAACGTGGTCTCAGTGGGCTAGGGAATGTATTTGTCCTTTCCCTCCTCCTGTAACAGATCCTGCTGCAAGCCTCGAGGTGCTGAGCAAATCACAATTTTAGGAATTGCTTTCCTATTGCTCCAGAATTGTTCCCTGGGCTTTGTACCGTGATGTGAACTCTAACAGAATTCAGGGGAGTGGAGGAAAGGAGTTAACCTTGAACCTCTCCTAAATGTCTTGCTCATTTTCCAAGTGTACAGTTTTCTGCTTCTCTTCCCAAAGGTTCTTAGTTTACAATTACATAATTGATAGCTTAACCCTCTGTCCCCTCAGACCATTTTAAAATCCAATATAAATAACACCACAGAAGCAACCTCCTGTGGCCTTTTACTCTTGGCAGCAGGAGCTGGGAGTGGGCTGCTTTTGCTTTACTTACTATGTGAAAATGGTTCTTTCGTTTTTTAAACTGTTCTTAAAATCTGTGGCCATCCATTTAAGTGTGTAGCTTCCAATTCCCTAGACGGGATTCCTTTCAGCACTTCATGTTCTCTTTAAGATTTCATTTTCCATGAGAGGCATAGTGAGTAATCCTACAGGGGGAAAATGACATGGGCAATTTTCAGGGTTTTTGCTTGCTTGTAGCTTGGTTGTCTGATTAGCTTTTAAATGTATTTTGTTTGAGGGGGGACAGGGATGAGCTGTTGTGACCAAAGACAGTTAAAAATGATCCATAGGGGTTCGGTTGCTCTGGCTTATATCTGGAATTTTTTGTTATGTTTTACAACACTTGGGACTGTACTAGAACACTACAAAGAAAGAATATGGACAACACTATATAAAATATGGACAACACTATACAGACACTTTTTTTACTAAAATATGGACAACACTATACAGACACTACAAAGCCACAAATACTTTTATTAAAATAAAGGCAACCCCATACACGGAATAAGCTTACTCATAATCTATCAAAGGGCTCGCAGATCTGTAGAAGGGACAGGTCCTTGTCTGTGGAGGTTACTGTGAAAAGAAACGTAGGCAGTTCAATAGGATCTCCAAGACACTGTACAACAAGATAGATATATTAAGAGATTCTTCACCATGGGAGGCTGAGGCACTTGCAAAAGACCTCAGAAGAGAACATGATCTTCTACAGAGCAAGCTGTTTAACACAGGGAGACAGCTGCAGAAGCCTGAGTGCCTGTGAAGGATGACTTAAGAAAGGAGGACATCCATCTTGTTTACTCTTTTTCACTTGCTTCAGTTTGCTGGAGTTTGATGCCCCTTTCCTTCCTGACCCACAATGCTCTGCAAAGCTTATTTGTGGCATTCCTTTGGTTTCAACAAAAACCCCCTATTTTCACTGCTTGGAAGGTTTCACATGTTGAGTCATTTCCCTTCCCTGCTCCACTGCTGCTGTTTTCTCCCCCTCTGTGCAGGGTAGTACATGGGTAGGTGAAACTGTTGATGAATTGTAGCAGAAGGTCAAAATGTAGGTATCAGTAGTTTGTAATCTCTTGAACAGCATTTGATTGAACCTTCCATATATGCTTGTCCTGGATGTCATCAGAGAATTTGTAAAAGCTTTCTTGCAGGCCTCTTCATACCACAACCACGGTTTGTATACTTGGATTGTTGGTAACCATATGGGAAGGGGGGAGGAGCACTGATTTATGTATTCTCAATGAAGCCCATTTAATATCACAAAACAAGCTGTCTGAGATGTTATTAAATTAGATACACAGCGAAGCTCTGAGTCAGAGCCTCAACTTCAGCTTTGTAATGTGCCATGCTCTGTTAGCTTGGAAAGATGTTTTAGATTTCTTTTTGTGTGTTTCTATATTCAAATCTGTCTTCACTTTCAAGTCAGATTTTCCCCTTCTTGTTCCCTGTTTCCATGAATCATTTTGGATACTTGTGAATCTGTTGTATAGGCTCCACAATTGCAAGAGTTATATCTAGTAGCTTAATCTTTCAAAGCCAGTCTACAATCTTTGCTAACTGGAAAATACAATATTTGGCATAAAATACTGCTTTCAAACCAGGCTGAAAACCAGTCTTATTTATCAGTGTGCAGAGAGTAACATGTTTTCAGACTGCATAAATGTGGAAAAGAAAGGGTAAAACTCCCAGAGCCTTCAGTGCCAAACTGTCATTTTGGGAAAGAAGAGAACAGAGAAAAGATTGCTCTAACTTGATATATGCTGGATCTAGGCTAAATTTACTATTTGTTACACACTACACACCTTTCATATAAGAAAATAAAAAGCTTTACGTACAGGTTGCTTTGATCTGCCATATTGCACAGGCATTCTTACCATCTTGTGTGTCCCAAGGGAAAAAGAGAAATTCAGTGAAGAACCAGAAAAAGAAAATACCAAAAAGGAAAATATAAAAGCTGGGACTATGTATGTTTTTTGTACTCTGTTTATTCTTAATATTTCAGTGAGAACTATTCTTTGTCTTCTTACAATGTATTCAGAGAGGAAATTCAGGAATTAAATATTCATTACTGCTTTTAATGATTAACATGGTTTTTTTAGAGAAAAAAAAAATCTATTCTTTTTTCATGAAATCCAGATTCTGAATTAGCTATAATGGGTGTCCAAATAATGAATCTTCTGTGAATGTATCTTAGACTAAGGAAAGCAATAGACTCAGTCTGGTGTAGGCCTGTGATGATGTGGGGATTCTGACAATGTGCAGCTTACAAATTCCTGTAAGTACTGGAGACTCTGTACCTGACAGGCTGCCAAACTCCATTGTGAAAGCAGAGCTCACTTAGCTTCTCTGCCGTCTGTTGTGAGGCACAGTGCATAGGCACTGGCACCATGCGGTTTTGTATCTGGCACGAGGCTGACCACAGACAATTGTTAAAATCTGTTTATCATCCATTTAGATGCAACACCATTGGGTATAGCTCAGTTGGTTGCCAAAGTCAGGAGGCAGATTCTCCTCCCCCCCCCCCTTTTTTTTTTGTGTGTGGGGTTTTTTTATTTTTTTGTTTTTAGTCTGAGATTGAATGTTAAGAGACTAGCTTGTCTGTATCCTAAGGAGAAGGTGTGGAAAAGGGGAACATGAGGCTCCTGCAAGTTTTCTGCTAGAAGACCAAGAATCCTTAGGAAAAGTGGGGATATTTTTGAATTATTCTTTCCAATCCGGTTAATTTTTTTACTGGTTAAAGTCTAGAGAGAATGTTTTCCGAAGCTCTTAACAAAATCTTCAGTGCATCCTTAAGACAGCAAACCATGAACTCATAATTCTTCATGGCCTTTTCCTCCCTTCCCTCTGTCTGATTCCCCACAGTGGAACTTTGTGAAAGACTGTCCTTAATGCACTGGGAAGTACGAAGACCTCCTCACTTGCCTTAGAATTTTATGGTCCATATCCAAGAGAAGGCAAGTGGCAAAGACCCTTAACCAAGAAAACATAATGGGAAAGACCTAGGGAAGTCAGGCAAACCCCAGATACTATAATGGTGAATGTATGTCTACCATGAGGAGAGACAAGAAGATCCGTTCTGTAGACAGACTATGCTTGGGAAAACTTTGTTATTCTAAAGGCCTGTAAAATAGTATGGATAATATAATTTGAAGACATCCTTTTTATTATTTTTAGTAACATTAGGGTATTACTTATGAAACAAGCTTTACAGTAACCAAAGGCTTGTCCGTTAACTTCCTCTGTGCTAAGTACCATTTATATAGACTGCCAGCTCTAAACACACCTGTCATGGTTTAATCCCAGCTGGCAACTAAGCTCACTCATTCCCCCCCCGGTGGGATGGGGGAGAGAATCGGAAGGGTAAAAGTGAGAAAACTCGTGGGTTGAGATAAAAACAGTTTAATAGGTAAAGCAAAAGCCACACACGCAAACAAAACAAAACAAGGAATTCTTTCACTGTTTCCCTTCGGCAGGCAGGTGTTCAGCCCTCTCCAGGACAGCAGGGCTCCATCACGCCTAACGGTTACTTGGGAAGACAAATGCCATCACTCTGAACGTCCCCCCTTCCTCCTTCTTCCCTGTTGTGGTTTAAGCCTAGCCAGCAACTAAACACCACACAGCCACTTGCTCACTCCCTCCCGGTGGGATGGGGGAGAGGGTAAAAGTGAGAAAATTCACTTTTTGATTGAGATAAAGACAGTTTTTGGTTGAGATAAAGACAGTTTAATAATGGAAATAAAATAAAGTAAAATACTAGTAGTAATAACAATAATAAGAATAGAATATACAAAGCAAGTGAGGCACAATGCAATTGCTCACCACCCACTGACCGATGCCCAGCCAGTTCCCAAGCATTGATCCCTGCTCCCCAGCCCCCTCCCCCAGTTTATATGCTGAGCATGACGTCATATGGTATGGAATACCCGTTGTCCAGTTGGGTCAGCTGTCCTGGCTGTGCTCCCTCTGAGCTTCTTGTGGACCTGGCAGAGCATGGGAAGCTGAGAAGTCCTTGACGAGTGTAAGCACTACTTAGCAACAACTAAAACATTACCGTGTTGTCAACATTCTTCTCATACTAAATCCAAAACACAGCACTATACCAGCTGCTAGGAAGAAAATTAGTTCTATCCCAGCTAAAACCAGGACATTCTCCCAGCTTTATATGCTGAGCATGATGTCATATGGTATGGGATATTCCTTTGGTCAGTTGGGGTCAGCTGTCCCAGCTGTGTCCCCTCCCAGCTTCTTGTGCCCCCCAGCCTGCTCGCTGGTGGGGTGGGGTGAGGAGCAGAAAAGGCCTTGACTCTGTGTAAGCACTGCTCAGCAGGAACTAAAACATCCCTGCGTTATCAACACTGTTTTCAGCACAAATCCAAAACATAGCCTCATACTAGCTACCATGAAGAAAATTAACGCTATCCCAGCCAAAACCAGCACAACACTTCAAGATGTGGAAATAGCTGTGGACCAGAAGGGCAAATTGTCCAGCTGTGTCCATACCAGTAAACTGTTTTGTACCAATATGTTAGAAAACTATCCCCTGTGACAAAACCAAACTGTACCAGTAAAAATACTGTTTTACCATTGTATCATTGACTATTGCCAACTAAACTCTGCTTGTCTAATATCATATATATTCAGCTGGCTGACTGCAAAGCTTTGTTTACACGCATCTTTCATGTCTACTTGATTTTGGAAAGACTCAATGAGTATCAAGGGATGTCCTGAGAGTACAAAGCTAAGCAAAGAGCTGATGAATTAATATGAGCTTTCCACAAAGTTACTGAGATCTCCCTGCTACCTTTGGACCTTTTAGTGGATATCTGTGGATTTTGGTTTGGGTCAATAAAAAATAGGATGCTCTGCTTCCAAAGCATATCAGGCCTCATGTTGTCCTTGCTCATACCACAAGGCTTCAAGGGTTAATATTATGCCATTAAGTTGATGGAATAGTAGTAGTGCTAAACAGTTGAGCTGAAAGGAGAATTGTGCTAAAGACATCAGTCCCTCCCCAAACAGTGGGGACTGGTTAAAAATCCCCAACCTGCAGAAACACCTGAAGATGGGTTGTGCACCTTTCACAAGTTTCCCTACAGCTAATGTTCCTAGGAGGTGTTGGCATGCAAGTTTGTAGAACAAGAACATGATTACTGGTAATTAACCACTTTCAGTTCCATGAGTGATATAACTAATACGATTCTGTAGAATAAGGCATGGCAACTGGAAAACGTTCTCTTTTAAATCTTACTAAGTATAGAGTTCATGTACTTTAATGAGGCAACTTTGGGAGTCCGACTGGTTGTAACGCTATGCTGATGCCTTGCTGTTCTAGCTGCTCTGTGTATAAAGACATATGGCTAGACCACATAGTGAGCCCAGTTAGACAAACGTAAATCCTGAGTGATTGTATTGATTTCATGACATAGTGATTTCAATGTTGTTATTTACTGTACTCCAGATTTACATCAAATGACTGAAAAACCCTTCTTTTAAGGACTGAAGATAATATTTCAGCTGCAAGAAACTATGCAAGCTTTTGATTTATTTATTTTGCCATATGGAATACTAAAAAAAATATAAACACCTGTCACTGTTTTACCCAATAGATTCATGCTTAAAATTCACTCTATAATAAGATGTTAGGAACTGTGATTCCACTTCGACAGACCCAGGTTTTACGCCAGAGGAATCCCAATGTTTCAAATTAGGTTACTCCAAATTTATCATGTTGGAAAAGCAGTAAGAATTGGGTCTGGAAACTCAGTGTTTCAAGCCAAAGAAAGAAGAAATGCTTTGTGCCTTTCATGGTATTTTTATATTGATAGATTATTTTTTTTCTCAAGGCTAAGTAGCATATGCAGAGGCAATCAGAGCTTTTAAAATTTTGAGTGGAACTCATTTTAGGTTTTTCCACTACATAACTTTATGCAATTGGTGTGATGGTTTATATAGTCACAGGCTGTAGGTTCAAAAGGAATGAAAAGCAAAAAACCTGTTAAAGTAACTTTAAAGTTGAGGCTGAATGCTTCCAAGCAACTAAATACACTGCAATGCAGCCCTTATTTAACCTTCATGCTGTCTAACAATGCCATGCTGAGGGATGAGCTCCCTTAGGTAACATTGGGGGGAAAAAAACAGCAAGAAGGAAAAGAGATTTCATTCTGGTAAAAAGAAAATAAATAAATCAATAATGTTTTATTAAAAAACAAAAAAGTCTGTCTTTCTCCTAAAAGTAGTTATTAGAAAAGCAAAAATCACCCTTAAGTAAAATTCTAAGTTATTTTTTCAGAACACAGAATTTTTATTGAAAATTATTTCTTATCAAGAAATAGCTATTTTTCTACTTAAAATCAAAAAAGAACTAAAAAGTAAAGTCAAGGCCAAAAGCAATTATAAATAAATTCCTATATCTGAAACAAAAATAGGAGTAATTTTCCAACTAACTCTAATCCCAAAGGAGTTATCAGATGAACCTCTTTCAGTTTTACTGAATGATCTTTTTGATTCTGATTTATAGTCAATCTTCTTTTACAGACTGGTCCATATCACCATCATTTTAACTTCAGAAAAACATGACTTATAAGTAAGAAATGAGGATGTCATGTAAGAATTGCCACTGACTACCAAGAGGGATGGGAAAGACACCAGTAAGTGAAATTAAATGTCATGTTTTGGATCTTTATTCCACCCCTAACTGTGCTCATTATTTGAGTGCTTCTGGATATAAACCTAATTTTTCAGAGGAGTCCGACTGGGGGAAATGTATTGTCATTCCTGGTGATTTAGACTGTCCTTAGCAATGTGGAGTGCTTCTGAGGAAAGGAGTCAGGTGCTTAAAAAGGGAAGTCAATATATTGTCAGGACTTGTTACTTTTGGCTCCCCTGCTGAAACTTACGGTGCCTTGCTTTCTACCCATTTTTCTTGTAGCTGGGAAGTGTGTTAGGGCATTTTCATTAGGTGTCAGTAAAACTTACTTAAAACTTCTACCCAGGCTAAAGGTCTTCAGTGACTGGCAAGCTCAGTTGCTTGTAAGAATTGCTTCTTCACCCACTTAAGCAAAAATGATCTAAATTTTCCACAGCACTTTAAGCAGCAGGTCCTTGCTAACCTTAGTTATTTTTGCCTGAGACGAGTCAGGAGAATTCATGTGAGTGGTTCAGCAGGCAGAGGTAAGGAGACCGAAAAGCTGTGCTGCACAGCTGGGGGGAGGTGAGGTCAATAATTTGTTCAGCTGGCAGAAAGACAGTGGGAAAGGATGTGTGAGCAGACCTGCAACACTCAGGGAGGACAACTGGAAGGCTGGACGTGAAGCACTTTGGGATTCAAAGTTTCATTGATGGCAGCTGCTGTTAGAAAAGCACTAGGGTGCACTGGCAGCAGTCTAGCAGCGGCCACTTGGGTGCAGCCTTGTTTGGGAATGGGCTTTGATTTCTGCTAGTAGGAGGATTGAAGAGCCCTGCTCCAGTAGTCCTGAATGGCCATTCCTGTAATCTTATCCCATGTGGTTCTCCAAGAAATTGAGGCAGGTTTTTCCGTAAACAGGAGAAAGCCAGTTTGCATGTGCCTGTGAGACCATCTTTTCTTTTTGTCTTTTGGTTTCCAAGTTTTGGCCCTTCATTCTGAAGCTGCTGCTGGAAAGTTAATTGTGAACCACCTTTGCTTTCTCCACGGTTCTGCTTGGTGGTATGGTTTATGGAGGAGTCTGCAGTGTAACCTATCAAACATCTACATTTTAAAATTTTTTTAGAAATACTACCTTTTTTTTTTTCACAATACATACCAGAGGACACATCAGAAGAGCTTATAATCCACCAGGTTTCATGATTTTAGCTACTAGATATCACAGGCAGAAGTATAGGAATTACTTATACATGTTTCTTGTGGTGTGAGAGACAAAAAATTCTGGATCCAAGTGTTTACCAACAGCGTGTTAATTGCAGGCTGTTGATGTACTTGCAAGGTCTTGTTTAATCAGGGTTAGTTAATCCTAAATTAAATACAATCAAGAAAATATTAAATTGCTTAAGATTTAGCTTCCCATCTCCTTCATTTACATAAAACTAGCAAAGAAATGTTTAGTCATTATGCAGCATCTGATCTGAAGGAGGGGGAATTCAGCTGGTACTGTGCCTCTTAAAGTTTTACTGTCAGATTCAGGTTTCTTAATGTTTAGCCTACTTAGGGCACATTAATATGGAGTCATAAGATAACTCTGTCCTGTAAACAAATTAATCAAGCTCTAAATATGCCTTAATAAAGGATCCACATAGAATATATGTGAAAGCTTACTAGGAGCATGAAGTCTGTATAACAGAGATACAGACCCTGAGCAAACGAGGACCATGTTACAGTTTTGCTGCATGCCTGCCTGCCTGGTATGCCATGGGTGAGTAACACCCAGGGAAACGGGTGAGGAGCTGCAGGCTGACCAGTGCCCCCTGCATGCTCGGGAGAGTGGAGGATGAATGAGTAGAGTCAAGGCACTGCTGGAGCCCGAGGCTCCAGTAAAAAGGCAGCAGAGCTTCCTAGGTTGGAAGACAAAATAAAAAAAACAACAGGGAATGATCTAGCAGAGACGACTTCTTTGTTTTGTAGGACAGAAAGTGAGATTAAAGTATGACTGAGTGTCACAGTTTGGTTCATCTTTACATTCCTGAATTGGTTAAAAGTCATTGTGGCAAATTCAAAGATAACATGATCTAAAATAATGAAGGATCTTGAGTAGAAATTTTAAAAAAATCAAACACCTAGGGTATGTTCAAAAAGATGAGCTTTTCATACATGTTAATATTTTTACTTCAGGGAATAAATGTGTCAGGAAAATGAAAGTAATTACTGCACTGTCTTTTGGCCATTCTAGCCTCAGACCTATTTATGTTGTGTATCATCTAAGCTATTCTTTGAAAATTCATTCACACACCTCACCCTGACATGACTGAGCATACTGGCTCAGAAAGGGACACAAGATCAATGTCTGAGTAGTTGTCCTCGTTTCGGCGGGAATAGAACTGATTTTCTTCCTAGTAGCTGGCACAGTGCTGTGTTTTGGATTTAGTATGAGAAGAATGTTGATAACACACTGATGGTTTAGTTGTTGCTAAGTAGYGCTTACACTCGTCAAGGACTTCTCAGCTTCCCATGCTCTGCCAGGTSCACAAGAAACTGGGAGGGAGCACAGCCAGGACAGCTGACCCAAACTGGCCAACGGGGTATTCCATACCATATGACGTCATGCTCAGTGTATAAACTGGGGGAGGAGCTGGGGAGCAGGGATCAATGCTTGGGAACTGGCTGGGTACCGGTCAGTGGGTGGTGAGCAATTGCATTGTGCCTCACTTGCTTTGTATATTCTATTCTTATTATTGTTATTACTACTATTTTACTTTATTTTATTTCCATTATTAAACTGTCTTTATCTCAACCCATGAGTTTTCTCATTTTTACCCTTGCGATTCTCTCCCCTATCCCACCGGGAGGGAGTGAGCGAGTGGGTGTGTGGTGTTTAGTTGCTGACTAGAGTTAAACCACAACAGTAGTATTAACAAATTAAATAGAGGCACTTATATTTTCCTGATATCTTGAGACCACTTCAAGGTTAAGTTAAACTGGGATTAACACAGTGAAAKAAAAATGGAGATAATTTCTCAAAAGAATGTACATATGAACTCTTACCATACATATATTCTTAATCCCATAGACTGTTACCAAAATGTTGACATGGACTTTTTTGTGCATGATACAATTCAAGATATGAAAACGATTTCAACAAAACCAAAGTAAACAACAGTATTATGCAACTCACTGCCATAAATCAGGAATCTAAAGTAACTCTGAATTGTTTTAGTCAAATTATGAATGACTTTTTTGTTTCTTTTTTATTAAATAACTGTTAAAGAGAAATTTGCTATTGTTTGCCAAAAGTGTGAATAGACTAGCAGTATTTACCGTTTAATTAATATTTAAGAAATAGTGAAAGACTGATCTACAAAAAAGCATCTAAGGAGGATATGGATTAATATCAGGAGCTACCAGACATATCTGTGTGTACATGAGTGTTAATGCATGCATATATATATTAATGGCATTTCCATCTATCATAAATACAAGGTCTATTGACTCAAAATTAAAGTTAGAAAAATTTAAGTTAAGAAGAGTCTTCTTAAATAACGAAAGTGATTAACTTGGGGATAATGGCTGATCTTCATCAGTAGCAATTTCTAAAAATCAAGATCAGATATCTTAGTTTTTGTGGCAGAATTTAATTCAAATAATAATTAATTTGGGGTAGTATTGTGACTGGGTTTTCAGGAAAATCAGCTTAAATGATCAAAATTGTTTCTTCTGGCCTTAGATTCTATAAGTAGCATTCACTGAATAATTAAAAGTCGCAGGATTTCTTCAGTATTTTATCTGAATTTTAGGCAGACTTGCATTGCTTTCACACACACACACACACACACACACACACACACACAGAGTAATCATTTGCCAAACAATTACTGTGACATGGCACATAGAGCATGCCAAACTATGATTGAGTTTCACGGCAGCCGGCAACTGAAGATGCCTTTCACTCAGTAGCAGTGTGGTAACAAATAAGCAGTACTTACAAGAGCGGGTGTTATAACTTCCTATGCTGTTAACTACAGCTCATTCATACGTAGACTATTGTCAAAAATCAATGATACTAGTATCACGCGGAAGCGCTATATTGATATTCATTTTCCTCTGGAATATGGCTATATTTTATATCCCTTTCATCTTAGGCAACCAGCTCCTTGGCTTGTGCAACTCAATACAGTTTCAGTGAAACTGCAGAGTGATGGATATATATTTATACATATATGTACACACATAGGCACACATACACATCCATATTTTTTTTACCTTGCACTAGATTTTGTCCTATAAAACTTTTGTAAAGTAATGCTATACACAGTGTAGCAGAATGTCTGAAGGGATAATTTACATTAAGTGTTCCTGGTCATATTGTATTATACAGTCACTACTGTTTCTCTGAGCAGCATCTCCTGTGTTTTTAATATTTTTTTTCAAGGCTGTTTGTTCCCTGAGAGGAGAATTTTGCACCCAATTGGCTTTTTAAGAATAAGAGTTGACTAGAAAAGGTCTGGTAAAATGTCAGTGTGCTCTTTATAAACTTTCAGTCATTCACCTTTTTCCTTTTTTATTGCCTTTTCACTTCTCACTTGTCTTTTCCCAATTCACAGCTCTTTGTTTCTCTCTTGATAACTGGGGTTTTCCAGCCAACACCCAATCCACTTAACAGATGGCTGGCAGGCAGAAACCAGATGTGTAGTGAATCTTTGTCCAACATTATGACTTTGGCTCAGTTGCATCCATGGCTTTTCTAGGCAAGGGTCCCAGATTTCAAGAACCCTGCCTTTATCCTCCCTTGGCTTCAAGTATGTTGTACCAGAGGGGCTGACACAGAAAACAGGCTAATGATGACTGATACAGCATGTGCAGAAAGACTTCAAATTGAGAAAAGGGCAGTCTCTGACACGCTCGTCTCAAGGGGAGTCAGGATTCTCTTTAAACACCCTTAGTCCATGTTAGATATAAAGTTGCAGAAGCAATAACAACATTCAGGAATGTCCAAGCTGGTAAACTGGGTTGCCCTCACCAAACTTTTTCCTTTGACCTTGAATGCATGCTATATAGGTTTAATAAATGATGTCCAGTTAGTTTCAGGAAGTTTTTTGTTTCTCAAAGCTGATGTGAAAAAAACTCTCCCCATGGTTCCCTGCTCTGTCTGATGATTGTAAATGAGCAGGAAAATGGACGCAGCTGTTAGTATCTAAAATCAAGTTCATGTAATATAGAGCAGTTTTGCACACCCTCCTTGTAGACCAAGTGAATATTATTTTTTTGGGGGGGCAAATAATCCCAACTAGTGTAAGTGCCTTCTGTAGTTGATRTAGATGATTAGGAACCATTGCCTTGTGGAAACTAAGTGCAAACAGATTAAATGAAGTTGCCCTGGAGTGCTTGTTATGATGAGACAACAATCCTGAAAGACTTCTGAGGATTTTATTTTGAGACTAAATTTTTTTTTTAGTGTAGAAGTTAATTTTTATATTTACCATCACAGCTGTCATGACCATGCAGACATCTTTAAGAAGTCTTAGAGGATTAGTTAGAAACTGTATTTGTGGGAACTGCCTAATATTGCACCAATATACAATTTTCCTGGCCTTTGTCTTTGTTATGAAGTGTCCTCCAGGAAATGTGATTTAATTCATCTCTATTCATGTCTAAATGCATCATAGTTCTCATATCACTGTGAAAGATGATCCTGTCTGTTGCCTTTGGTCATAACTGAATAATGAAGTCTCTGACACCTCAAGGATGGAAACCTTGGAAGTCTGGGGCTGAATTTGGCAAAACAAAATCTGTCAACTACTATAGTGGTCATTGCAAGCTAGTGATCAGCTAATATCATAAAGGACAACAGCAAACTGTTGCACTAAATCAAATGCAAAAGGAAGCAGAAAGAAAAAGTCATTTCTTTCATGGAGTAAATCAGAGCACCTTCATTCTCTTCATTAAAGCAGTATCACTACAAAGGAAGTAGATCCAGTCCGGTGAATGGAAAAATCTCTAATGTGTTCCTGGCTTCTGACCAGCCCTTGCCCTGGCTGGTAACTCACTGATTCTCAGGCAGATCTGTCATGCTTACCTAACAGAGTGAGAAGTGCCCTAATAAGACAAGTTGAAACTGGTGGATTTCATAAACTGGTTCATCAATGGTTCACTACAATAAAATATCTACTTTACAGCTGCTGTAATGATTTGAAGATATTCTTTCTTCTCTGCTGTGACTGGAGGAGCTGGTCACGGTGTGCTGTAATTTTCTGCCCTGTCTTCCATTTCAACATATCCTAATAACATCCTGCTGCTTGATTTTATCACCATTCCTAACAGTTTCTAGCCCCTTCCCACAAGCAGGACACTCACCACTAACTTCCAAATGGTATCCTATTAAGTACATTAGGACCCAAGTAGCCCACAGTCTGGGAGAGTTTAACAGATGTACAAGAGGGGACTATGCCTTTTTCCAGCTTTCAGGATTCAAAACCTGCTCATCAGCAGTTAAACCTTTTTGACAGAGCAGAACATGATGCCTTCCTATGAATCTTAATGGATTGCATTTGCTCCACAGCAGAGTTTATAGCGAGCATGATTTTATACATGATTTGTTAATTAAGCAAATTACTGTTAACAGCTTTCTCAAAACCCCATTACCTTTATATCAATTGACTTTTTACAAATTAACATGATTAATTTAAAAAGCATGAAAAATGAGAAACAAGGCTAAGAATATAAGGATGAAACTTGAGGTCACTCTTTCTGGATGTGGAAACAGTTTCTTATATGAAATTTTCATTAACTTTACACAACAAAAGGAAAAAATACTCAGAGAGAGAAAAATAGTTGATTGTGTCAACTTACAGTCAGCTTTCAGTTGGCTTTAAAATCACCTCAGAAAATTTAGTAAAAAGCCAAACCTGACTAAGAACTCTTTCCAAAAAGTGAGAAAAAAAAACACCAAAAAAACAAAAATTACCACCACCACCACCAAAAAAAAAAATCAACACACAAAAAATTATTATAGATTCTATTGAGAAATTCAAAAGTTGACTGGATGAAACCCAGAACAATCTGATCTGGCTTTGAACTTGGCCCTGCTTTGAGCAGGGCAGGTGGACCAGATGATTTCTATAGGTCCCTTCTAGCCCTGTTCTATGAATCTAAGCATCTATATTCTCAATGGTGAGGGTTAACCTTGGGAACACACATATAAAGGGAATGGGGCTCTCTTCCATTGCTTCAGTTTGGTAACGGAGGATTCACTCCTCAGGCACAAGTCAGTATGCTGGAAAAGGGGAGCTAGCCAAGCTTCCGTGATTTCAGCCGGAGGAAATAAAGGAAAGAATGAGGAGGTTTTACCTGATACATTTACAGAGCAGCAGCTAAAGACCTCTCTGTGTCAGCTGCTGTACATTTATAATGTGAGAAGTTCTCTGCCTTGAAGAGCTTACAATTTAAGTAGATGAACCAGAAAGGAAGGGAACAATGTCTGTATTGTTCAGATAAATAAAGTGAATTAACTTCAGGTTAACCAGGAATTCAAGAGATCTGAGTTTAGTTGTCAGAATCCATGTCCATCATTTGAAACATGAGACCATCTTTCCACTTCAAATTTCATCAATCAATCAAGTGTATAATACTAGAGAAAACATAGTTCCTCTGTACTTTTTCAGTACAATTCTTTTTTCCATTTGACCTTGTGTTCATTCAGTTTTCCACATTCTTTTGTTTAATTATCGAGACAACATCCTGTTGTTAGTGTGAGTGTCTCAGGCAGTCATAGAGGAGGGAAAAAAAGTATATAATAGAAAATATGTGCTGGTCAAAAATTGGCTTGGGGACTCTGGAACTAGCACAGGTCCTGAAACTGCTTTTAACTTTGATTTTTCACTGACAGTGTTTCTCTATGCATATGTAGAAAGAACTATAAAATTTCAGTCTGCTCTGTGTGTTTATTTCTGATTTTATTTTTACAGTGTATTAGAGACCAGTTATGGTAGTAAAATTCTGTACTGCAGGTCTGTATGCATTTGCTGACCCACTTGTCCTTATGATAGAAATGTCTGACAGCTGAAGATTTTTATATCTTTAAAAAGTCAAACTTTTAATGTCTTTGATGGGATATTGTACATATTCTGAACACCTACAAGACTTTTCACTTTCAGATTCCAGAGGCAAGTATTGACCTTTTAACAGCATGTCAGTCCCGTGTATCCCTTTGGACTTTGGGGATACCCCCAGATTATTGTTAGCAAAGAATGTAATGCCATGTAGCTAACAAGTAGCTTAGAACTCTTTGGGTCAACTAAAATAGTGACACTGAAGTATTAAACAAATGAATAAATGAAATACAGGTTTTGAATAACTGTGGAAGTGGAAGAGCTGAGGTTGGATATTAATTTTATTTTATTTTTTCATTGTTTAATTTAGAAGGCTTCAGTGTACATTCAAACACCCATTCAAACCTCCATCCCACCATACAATATCCAAATAAAGGTCCTACTGGGAAGTATCAAGGGCTATGGCAGCTTCTATTGAGATACTACTCGCAGTTACGGTGCTAGTTAAACAGAGCTGTATAAATACAGTAAATTTTCATTTAAGTGTCTGCGGGTCAAATCCTGTAAAGRAGAGCACAAGCGGAATAATCAGGCTGGTATCTAAGGTGAGACCGAAGGAAGAGATTGAGTGCAGAATTCGGCCCCACTGCAGTACCTTGCGCAGATCCCTGCTTGCAGTGCAACTAGAAGGGCTTTAAATTTCCTGTGAAGTAATTCTTTAAAAACAAAGCAATGCAGTTTTTTTAAGGAGCAGTTGTTTTGTAAGCACTGATACAATCTTATTCAAACAGAAATATACAATAGAAGAAAAATGGACATAATACAGACCAAACAAAACCTTTAGTTGTTCTGATTTCTTTGCTGTMATTGAAAATGCCAGTCAGTTCGTTGCATTCCTAAGGACTCTTGTGGTGTAGGTCTAATCATCATTTTCTGAMGGAAACCTGTTCTTTTCAAAAAACGTCTTTGACTGGCCCCCATTGTCATTTTTATTTGACAATGTGGATGAAATACACTATTTCTCTTCCTCCTTGTCGTTCCCCCACCAGAGGAGGGTGTCTGTGTTAGTTTGCTTAGCATTAATCCCTCTGTAAACTCAAGAAGCAGAGAGAATTAGCTCATACTGAGCATTGTGCTACTGCAAGGCGACTGAGTCTCAGGATCTAACCTAGATCATTTAAAGCAACCTCAAKTGTATTCACACAACACTGCAGACTGCAGTATAGGCATATCTTGAGTAAAGTACCAGGAAAGATCTAAGAGTTTCTTCATATCTTGTGTCTTGGGAGTTATAAAATGAAAAGAAAAAGGGAGGATCCAGGGGGTAGGTGTGTTTCCGGGAATTGCAGCCAGCAGTTTGTCAGTGAAATTTTGTTATTTGTGTCTCTKCTTTTCAAATAGTAAATCATGCTCCAAGGCAACGGGCCTTTAAAGGACGTAGCCATGGTGTTTGCTTCTTTTCCCTATGTTGATGAAACAGCCCTTCCAGTTTAAATATTATCTCATGATCATGCAAATCCAGGCAGATCAAAAGGACAGCAGGACTGAAATACATACTGATGCCTCCAGCCAGATTTTGATGGCACTAACTGTAGGGAAAAGATCTTCTTTCAGAAAAGCCATCATTGCATGTGACCACAGCAGAGTGACTGCAGATTTCCAGCAGTGTAGCTAAAAGCAGTTTGTCCTGCTAAGGGTATCATCCATATGGGCCAAAATCCTAGTCATTTAGGTGTCTCACAGGTTGAATAGGTCCCTGGAAGGGAACCTATTAATTGCTCAGTTGATTTTACAGGGAGCAGGGTCCATGACTSTTCATAAGAATCCTACTAGGTGCTTGTGGCCATTTCTAGGTACCTAAACGCTTTTAAAAACATGTCCTTCTCAGTCTTGCTCAGGGAGTTTTAAGAGCTTATTTCCCTTTTTTCCTATCCCTCTCCCATCTAAAAGCCCTAAGGAATTAAGGCAGGAAATCCTTCTTGACAAGTTATTGTTGCTTTTGTTGTTAACAACTGCCACAGAACTGGCCCAGGAGCTCCACAGGGCTTCAGGRACTAGTGTCTGGAGAACTACAGGAAGGGGGATTTCTGTGGGCCCCAGCAAAAAAAAGATGTTTGTTCCGAGATTATGCTTTGGTCTTCAGTCTCACATTAAGGAAAGTGCATAGCAGTCTTGGCATATGGATCTTTATGGTGTGGTTGAGCCCAGAGTCTGGTTTCTGATATGTTTTTTCTGAGAGCAGCTTCCAGGGAAACAAAGAGAGAAAGCACAAAACCCACTTGTGCACTACAAATTATTACAAGGTAAGGGGAAATGGAAACAAAATGAACTCTTGTTCCAATTAGCTTTTAAGTCAGTATTTCCCTTTTGGCTCACTTTGTTGCTCATCAACAGGCGGGGTCATGGAAATAATGCAGGACTGTAATGCCAGGTCTTTGAGACTCTGATTTGGATGGCTGGGCAAAGTTATCAACAAGCCTTAACACAGATTGCACTCTTAACACCAAATCAAATGCCAGGGTGGCCCTCAAAGACAGTAGAAGAGCAGGTGAGAGAAAAGCATGTTGTGTAGCTGATCTTAACAAATTGAGAATATGCTACAGTTAGTAGACAATTGCCCTTTGACAGGTGAGTAAAGGAGAGGTACTACTGCTTAAAAGCCAAAATGTTTTAGGAGCTCTTCAGAAACAACCTTCCAAATAGAGAACACCAATAGCTATATTGAGCTAAATAGGTAAATACAGCAGTGTCAGTTGCTCTACTTTTTATAATGTTTTGACTATTACTTGGTGGGTAAGCAGTAAGAAGATTTGGGTTCCATGTTAGGGGTTATGAAAGATTTCTTATATCACCATGGAAAGCCACTTAGGGCACATTTTTAAGATTCTAATTTTTTTGGGTGCCTCCATTGTGGAAGCTGAATCCAATAAACTGAATCTAGAAACAAGGGACCAAAATTATCTAACTATTTTGAAGGCCTTGACCTTTCCCTGTGCTATAATTTTTCCAAATATGATATTTCTGTTTTTCCCAGAGCTGGTCTGCAAATAATATAACTGGCTTTCAGAAGGAAGTTAGGCCACAGATGAAACTATAAATCTGTGTTTGGAAACACCAAGGCTGGAGTACATCTCATTGTTTTGCTTTTGCTGTAATATTTTTGGTGTTGCTACTGATGTATTTCTGTCTACTGTGTTCTAAAATTATTTCACCAACATCCTGTGCTATCTATTAGGTGTGGGTAAAACTTTTCAGCCACATTAATGAAAAAATATTCACCTAAAACTGAGTCTGAGCCAACTATGGGAGACAGTCAGCAGGAATGTTTTATCCTGAGATTCTGCCAGGGCTATAAGGTAGGAAGCATGGTCAACAATTGTCCCCTTTTGCTTCTACCCCTGAATCCTTTCCTGACCTTTCTTATACATACAGAGCTTTATGATTCAAATTCATTTATCTGACTTTAGACACATATTTTAAATGAGGTGGTATTTTAAATGAGTTGAATCATAGTCTAGGGGTACCCATCTCTCATCATTGTCTACACAGCTTTCTTCAGGCATCTAGGTTTCRCACTTAGTTGCCTCACTTAAGTATTTAAAGCTAGATGAAGCTGATTCTACCTGAACAGAGTATTCTCAGGAGATTTTGATTAGGGTACAAATACTGAAGTTCTGTATTGATCTTCCTAAAAAGAGGGGGATATGATGGACATCATATGTCATGAATTCTTTTCCTTTCCATGCAGG
>JASVER010000003.1:3752901-3916842 GCA_030449065.1 Oceanodroma leucorhoa
TCATATGTCATGAATTCTTTTCCTTTCCATGCAGGGGAAAAAAAAAATGGTCTGAACATTACTATTTAATCCATATAATTATTTTTATGTGGAATTAGGAAATGAATGACAGGCTGATCCAAAATACTTTGGTGTTTAAAAGCAGTAAAACTAGGAGCAATTTACATCACGTCAAATGCAAACACCTTATGAATATTCCATTTTCTGGCTTCTTCTGCCTTACTATTTTCAGCAATTCTKCCTTCTGACAAAGAAATATTTGTTCTACTCAGCATTTCAAAGAGARTCAGCAAAGAAGAAGAAATAGGGTAACTGAATTTTATTGTCATTGTCAGTGGAAAAAACAGGTATCATTATAAAGACATCAAACATTTTTGGGCAAAAAAATCCCAACAGCTGTCTGCTGTCAGTGATATGTCAATAGGAACACTGTCTTACTTCAGAGCATGCCTTGGGTGGCTGCAGAAAAGTTAATATTTTAAAATMTTTCAGATTTGCAATACCCCAAAATATAAATTTTGGCAGGATACTTAGGAAGCAAAACCAAAGTAGTACATTTTTTTTTTTTTTTTTGACTGATGAAAGCACATTATAAATTATTGTGATGCAGGACCCCAGAAAACATACCCTGTCAGACCTGTGCTGGCTCTGTGCTGGCCTAGAGTAGATGTTTCCGMAAAGGGCTTTTGAAACAGAATGTACTTGCATGATAATTTCATATATACAGTGTATATTATTTTAAATTCAATATTACCCTGCTGATGAGACCAGAAAGGAAAAGATCTTAAAATACGGAATGCTAGGTGATCATAGATATTGTCTAATAGCAAATTTGTAATAATATGATTCTCCAATACAAGCTAAATTAAACTTGAAGTTATTTTTTKAGTTTCCCATTGATGGATGCAGGAACCATTTTTCCCTTATTAATAATTTCATTCACTTGATCTACAGGATGATCCCTCTCCCCGTTCCTCTTCAGTGTCCCCAATGTTAGTGCATGATCATCTGCAGGGTAAATAGAGATGAAAAAAGGAAATGATCATAATACCATTTCAGAAACAGCAATGAGGTACTAGCTGTAAACCACCACAAATGATTACATCTTTGCACTCTGGGATGGAATTTACTTGCATTGATATTTCCTAATCTGAAAATGAATACATTTTTAGCTTCTCTTATTTTTACACCTCTTTGTGGTCCAATTTCATATACAGTCAAGATGTTAATGTAATATTTTCAGTCTCTGGTCCTAGGTAATTTTCTTATCTATTTTTAATGGGATTAGCATAGACTATGCCATGTCTTACTTTCGGCTCTGAAATTTTAACTGCATATTGAGTTGTGTTAGCAAGAGCTCAGCCAGCAGGCAGAGGCGAATGATTGATCCCCTCTATTCAGTGCTTGTGAGACCACATCTGGAGTGCTATGTCCAGTTTGGGTCTTCCTGGTATAGAAAAGATGTTGACTAACTGGAGGGATTTCACAGGTGTTTCATCAAGACAGTTGAGGGCCTGGATGTGCGAGGAGAGGTGTTTGTTCCGCCTGGAGAGGAGAAGGCCGAGGGGAGTATCTTCTGTCCTCATCTTCTCTTTAACCACCCATTAGGAAGTTAAATTAGACTATTCTCAAATTACRAGGATTTGAGAGGAGCTGGACACAAGTTGCAGCAAGGCAAATTCTGGTTGGATATGAGGGAACAAAATGAAGGTTGTTCAGCCCTGGGTCAGCATGCCCAGAGAAGTTGTAGAATCTCCACCCTTAGAAATATAAAAAAAATTAACTGGAATGATTCCAAACACCCAAAGAAAGGGGGTTTTACAGTGTCTTGGTTTTGCCTGACTAGAGGAGGGATGAAAAAAGAAAACAAAAGCACACAAATATTTTCAGCAAAGGATATGAGGGGGAAAAAAGGTTAAATTTTATTCTAGAATTTTAACAAGGTTTGTGTAGGTTTTTCCTTGTCTCTAATAACAATGCTGATACCTACTATATCAGCTGCAAGTCTCCTAACACCTTTCCACCTCAAACTTAGAGCACTAACTTTTCATGCTACATGTAGATGACACCTAGACCAGAGTTTAAATTTTTTTGTTCTTTACAGCAAAGAAATGGAATAACAGATGGTTCCAATTAAAAAACAGCAGGAGAACTTTTTTTTTTTTTTTTTAAACTGAGCAATCTGGGTCATGAGCAAATACTGTTTTTTCTCCCCTGCTTCATCTTGAAATTGCAATGAATTCTGAAAAAAATCATAACTAGAGATCTGTGAGATAAGAAATGTAATTAAACCTAGTAGGAGTCAGGCTGCTCTGTAACACCTTTAAACGKATGGAAGGATGGAATGAGACCTAAGGCGGTATCAGATATCTTTTGGAAAACTGAGGAATTATATTTGTTCCTCAKCGACAACTGTATTCCACTGTTATTCCCAATGGTTTGGATAATCTGGCACTAAATGCAACTGTTTTTGCAATTTGYGCATATAATTTGTCCAATATAAAGGCTTGGGGAAAATTACTATTTTTCTATTCCTAAGCAGAACACAAAAGGTGTTGCAAGAATCATCAGAACACCTCACAAAGTGCAAACACACCAAACTAAAATAAGAATCACTTCCTCAGTCTCCAAACTGCTCATAGAAATAGTCCTATGATTTATTTTATTATTCACTGAACACTCTGTCAAAGGAGTATTACCATGGCCAAGGGCTGGTTGTATGGGGGGACAAAAGATTCCTGGTGCTATTGGTAAAGTCATCCCAGTTCTGAAGGGGCAGAAATCAGTGGCAAGAGACCTGGTTTCAAATCTGATCTTTGATGCGATTCGTTGTAGCAGTTATTGAATATCCAGGACATCTTGGATAATCAGTACCTATTTCTCAATCAAGGGGCAGTAGTGGTTTGCATAGATGACAGAAACTACTTTCTGCTGTCACATAAGAGAGCTGCTTTTTAACTCCAAAGGGCTAAGAACTCTGTCTTGATATGTAAAATGCCAAACTTGCAGCTGGGGTCAAGCCAGAATAGCAGTCAATCCTGTGTATAAAGCATTTGCTATGTTCTACTCTTAATGAGAAATGATGTGCTTAACACTGGAAAATAAATACCTAGATAAAAGTAGTTATTTAAATTATGAATARCACCATCAATTTAAAAATGGTACTTTATGTAATTAATATTTAGCAACTAATAAATTTCTTTAATAGTAATTAAACACTAATTAAATAATTTCCTCAGGAATGTATTTACTAATGGTATTTCTGGATATTCTTTTTCCTTTTAAATGTTTCATAACTGTTGTGGAGTAATTAATGTTCACTAATTAATTTTGAAGTAAGAGTCCTGACCCTTCAAGCAGTCTAAGAATCAAATTCCCTTAGCTGATGTGTATTCATTTAAAGCAATTCATAGTAAGACCAAAAAATAGTACGGCTTATAGGGGACAAAATACCAGTGCTTTAGACTCCTGAAACCTATTGATTCTCAGTGAGAGTTATGCTCCTAGAGGCATGTCTGCAAGGATTTGGGCAGTTGGACATGTGGTCATGCTGTGAGTGACTTGGTGATGAGCTGCTACTCCAGTGTGGCATCCATGCAGCTATATTTAGGTTGTTGCAGTTCCCAGGTTAAATGAACTAACTGAAAGATTACAGTGTTTCTGAGTTKAATTTTTTAATTTCTCCCAAGTTTGATGGAAGCCATTTCCTCTTTCTCTTTTCCCTAGATTCTGGTGAAGTGGGAGCTTTCATAAAGCTCAAGGGCTTGTCAGTCCGAAGGAGTATTCATGGCGCTTGCCGCTACAGACAGACCCTGGCACAAAGGTAAGGTCTCTGCAGGCAGCCGTGGAGGATTGATGCACAGATTTTGCTGTCCCCAGCAGCAGGTACATTTAAAAGATATCTCTGCTTTGTAAAACAGCACAGATGGAGATTCAATGTATGTGGTGCCACTAGCCTCACTTCATAAAGACCCCAGAAAGGCTCTCTTAGACACTGCTCTAAGATTTGGTAAAACCACGTTGTTTCAAATGAATTATTTAAAATGAAAATTTGCATTGTTTGAAGATTTCTGAGCATATCTCTCTCATCAGGTGCAAGTGGGCTGTGGGCTACAGCTTGTAAACATATCTCTAGCTGGATTTTTGRCAATAGGATTAAATACAGATGTTTTAATTTTGAAAGCACAAGCTGAAGCTCCAATTTCACCAAGTCAAATCTAATTTCCATTAACAATGGCTGTAGAAGGGTCAAAAAGCTCTGTCTCAGTCAGTCAATATTACGAGATCACGAGTAGCCCAATAAATGAGTYATAGCTGCTTGAATGCACATGCTCAGTGGTAATTGACTTCAGAGTGACAATTTGTGGGCATTAAGTCAGAGCATGTTCTTAGCCCATGGATGTTCTCAGTGGCAGAGCGTTCTCTTTAAAGCGTAATTTTTCAATCCATGTATATCTGGAGCAGTCAGCAAATAATAAACTACTGAGACCATCCTAAATCTTGAAGAAATATTAAGAAAATATAAAATAATGATTCCTTCCTACCATTGGATTGAAAAGCATGGACTGTGTTCATTAAGGCCCCATGATAATCACAGGCAAAATATGAAAAGGAAATAATCTGAACCTGGTTAGAAAGGTAGGACCAATTCTGCTTTTTTCATGCTGTGGTAAATCTGGAGCCACTCATGTACAGCCTGAGAGTGGCCTTTATTCTTAATTGCTGCATTTTAGTGCTATTTATTCAGCACAAAAAAGGAAGGAGTCAACCTGGGAAGCAGAGGTGGTGACATCTGCAAGTTAATACTATACTGTGAAAAACCTGTCTTTATAAGAGTAAAGAAAATACTAATGACTTAGTTGGAAAAATAATTAAAGGATATTGGTGACATTTTTGTCAACTGAAAACATACATTTTACTTGCTTTCAGTTTATGAAACAATGACTTATTTCACCAATTAATTGCTTTGATGGAGAACTGTGTATTTTGAGTTGAYATACCCCTTAATTTTACATTATGCTTCATGAACCTAGTAATTTTAAATGAGTGTCATTTAATTCTAAGGACAATGAATGAAATAAAGGAGACCTGGGAAGTTATGATACAATACAGAGSAGTTTCTTCCACTCCAATCAAGCCTATATTATTATTTTTCTCCTGGTGTTTTTCATAATATATTATTCCTCAAAAGCCACCRTGAGGTCATTTCTACAAAAGCCTGCAAAATCCTCAAATTGCTAGTTGGGAAGTGCAGCTCTGCTAACTAATCCTGCCTTAGCTTTGAGTCATCTATGGGTGACTGCAGCAAACTATGAATGTTAGCTATATAACTCTGCAGTGCGGGTGGAGGCAGGTTTGTCACAGTGTCGTTGCTTCTCCCCCAAAGCYCTCTCTGGCATTCCCAGTGCAGGACAAGCAAGTTCTGTCAGTCTTACGCAGGAGGAACACCGTGCACCAATGACGGAGTGTAAAATAAGTAAGGTCACAGCAGCACAAGCAGACCTTTTCTGGGGGAAGAGGACCAGGCTGCCTGTTGTGACACTACCACAGGCAAACTGAACAGCAAAGACTCATCAGATGAGACAGGCAGAGGGTAACTAGAGAAACTGAAATGAAATGATAGATCAAGTTGCAGCWAAGGCTAATGACACATATTGGATTAAAAATTCAGGTTTCCTGAGTCTCAGGTGAATCTGTTAAASCTAAGATTATCTGCTCATCTAGCCCTTATCCAATTTGATGCCAGTGGGATTCTGTGTGAGAACAAGGAGAGAAGCAGGGAAGGGAACCAGCAGCTGGTGCTCAGACAAATGCTTGATTTTCCTTGTGCCATTTATCCAAGTCTGTGCAACCAGCACTGAAAATCCCATGGCAAGTTTGCCTGGGAAATTAACCCAAATGAAATATTTATTCACACTGTTGATATTTTTCAAGTATTCTTCTGAAAATCCAGAGATAAATATAAATTTGACTATGCATGAAAGTCATATAAGAATGTTGTGACTGGTGAAGGTGAAAGGCTTTTATGCATTCAGATGAAAAGCAGCACAATATACAGCCGAGATCTTGCTGCTTAATGCTGGAGTTGGGCTGTCAAAGTAACTGAGAGCAAAGTGTGTGCACTTAGCATGCTGCCCTGTGCCTTCTAGGTATGTTTATTTACTCCTGCATGTGCAAATGAGACCCTAAGCAATAAAGAAGGCTGGCTGGGTGTGTCTGCAAAGTGTTGGGCACACCATATCGCTGGAAGAACTTGCACTTCTGAATGTGCACCTTGWGTGAGGTGTGATTTTGCCAGAGTGTTAGCCTGGCCTCTAGGTGCTAGATTTCTCTTTTGAGACATATTGCACGGGTGGCATATGTGGGCTGGATCTGTGTGTATATGTGTGTGTTTCCAGTACACAGCATTTCTTTAAAATCAGATTCTCTACCTGGAATTGGCCTTGCAGAACCTAGCTGGTTTATGCTGTGTAAGACTCCTTGTCACAGGTGCCTTGGAGGAAGTGTCAGAGAGTAAGTGCTTTCCAGGCAGCCTGAGCAGTATAGGGGACTTGCAGTAACAATAAAATAATAATAATAATAGTAGTAGTACTAGTAATAATAATAATAGTAATGAAACGAGATGACGCACAAACAAAATTAACTTCCCGTACTTCCCAAATTATGTATTTTTTTACCACCTTTACCTTTAAAAAAAATAATATTTTCATCTCCATCTGCTTCATGGATAGATAAGATCAGCCTTTAAATTCAGAACCGRCAGAAGGTCAGTTGTCAAGGCAGTTATCCAGCCAAGAGGTATGAAACTTGATGAGTCCAAAATAATTTGGCACTATTATATCAAAAAGACTTGAATTCTGTGCATCAATTAAATATCATGAAGATTTAGCTGAGCAGGGAGAGAAGCACTTCTTGGCTCTTCCTATGTCATGATTAAAGCGGAGATGATGTACTTGTATGATATTCCCATTGCTCTTTAAAGTTTGAATGGACTCAGATTCATGGGACTACAGATGTGGTTCAAGCTAATGATCAGTTAACCAAATTCACTCTCCGCACATTGCTTTGGAGAAAGAAAGGATAGTCTTGGGAGTAAAGTGGAAGCTTATGACACCAAGGAAATTTTCCTGGATCTGTTCTCTGCAATTGGATTTCTTTGCTGGGATGTCCGCTTAGTTGACTTGTGTCTCAGTTTCTCCACTTGTCTGAAATATGCTGTGGGTAGCACTTCCAAGTTTTTTGAATGAGTGTATGAGCTCTCTTTGAAGTTTAGCACTGCCTACTGCTATTGCTTCTTACAGCCTGATGCTTTCTTCAGGGCTTCTCCAATGTTGTACATGGATGCACTGTCCTGGTACAGAAGGAGGAAGGTGAAACCATTCTGCTATGGTCAGGTCTGCTCTGACCCCAGCTTTCTCTGCTTCCAAATTGAGATAATCAGCTTCCTGATGTTTATGTTTTGGAAATAAACTGTACAATAAAGGTGGAGTTAATGAGAACAGATAGTAATGAGGAATGAAAAACATGATACAACTTTGCCTCTCTTGGGAGGGGGAGTTACACAGAGGGCACAGTGTTGTTAATGTATGTACATAAGGAGAATGGTGAAGAGAAAGAGTTTCAAACAACCTGGGGAAGAAGTAGGGTTACTTGAAATGCCTTTGATGTCACAGACTGTACTGCAACTACTGACCTATAAACTTCTCATTTGACCTTGGACTTTGCATGCATGCTTTTCTGGTGTAATATAGAAGCTTAGGTCTGCAGTAGAGGGAAAGAAAATAAATCTTACCTGATTACTGTTTGTTACCAAACACTAGCAGAGATTAGAATGTAGATTTCTCAGCATTTGAGTGCTGGGCACTGCATCTCTCAAGCATATTTCATGCCACAACCTCTGGTTTATTAATGTATGAATACTTCTGGCTTCTGTGAGGTCTTTCTTGCCAGAGAAATGTCATCATCATGCTCTAACATTGCCTGTTGCTTGGTAATTAGCCTGCTCTTCTGGCAGGGAAGACATGTGAATGTGAATCCTTGTTAGGGAAGGAGTTGATTAGATCTTACTCTTATTTCTTACAATTCTTATTCTGAATAAGTGGAYGAATTTAGAAAAAGCCAATGAAATGGGGAAGGTACCAATGCCAGCTTATCTGACAAAGTTTTGTACAGACCTCAACATGTATTCTGKGTGTATTTACCAGCTTTGGGACAGCTTTTGGCAGGGGAACCATGTGTTTAATGTTCCTAAGGAGATCTGGGCATCTAGTTCATWCTCTGTTAGGATGAAGACAGTCCTGTTCAAGCTCAGCAGTAGAATTCTAAATGCCCAAGAGATCTAAAATTGACCTCTGTGTAGTCCATAGGTGACTGCAGGGAGAAGTGGTAGCGGAAATCAAGRGGATCAAGGGCTGTGATTCTGGAGTTGGAAGCATCTGTTCCAACGTGCTGAAGTACATTCACAGATCCAGCCATCAGCCTTTTACTGTGAAAATGTATCAAAGCATTATCATTTGGGAGGTATCCATACCTTCTCAAGTCAYTTAAGTGCATTAGTACTGGTTTCAGTAGAGTGATTTTCCTATAAGCTGTCAAACTTGCTGGGAATATTCAGTTTGACGGTAATCAGAGGCCTTTGGTGAGTAATAGGACCTTACAAACAGAGTGCTAATTATATGAGGGATGAATGAGTCCTAACTGAGTGATAAATGATCATGTCTGTCAGTGATACCCCRGAACATATCAACTTGAAGTTCATTCAGATTCCTCACTTATTGTGTTCCCTGGGCACTGCTGAATTACAGTCTCCTTAGGTTCAGATGTTGTACATGCATTGGGTTTGACAGTGTCACTATGGGATCTTTGTATTTTAAATATTGCTTTAGGCTTAAAAGAAGAAATATGTCAGTACAAGTCTTCACAGCTTGGCAGACAGCTCTGGATTCACCTTTTCAAGTCAGGTCTTCCTAATGCACCCTGCTTTGGAAAAGGAGAGTATCTTCTCAAAGACGAACTAGGCCTGTGATCATTATTTCATGTGAGATTTCTACATTGCAGTGTCTCATGAGTTATACTGATAATTGAGTACCACCTGACGTGAAGCACAATGGGCTTTATGCAACTTTAGATTTCCATTTGGTATGAGTAATATACCATTAGGTGTGCCCTGTAATGATCACAGAGGTTATATTTTTTTTTAAGAACTTTGTTAATTTTACCAAGTTGAAGTTTATCATTAAACAACCACTAAAAGTCACTAGGGTTTCCATTCCATGCAGCTCAAGTTTATTTTTTCCCCTCTTGGCCATTTTTGAACTACAGTGAAATTTTAACAGGTTCTCTTGAGGTCCAGAAGAGCATATAAAGTTTAGCTGCTCCCTGGTGTCCAATTCAAGAATCCCCAGAATAATGCTGTTTGGTAAGCAACACAGTAATTCTCATTCCCTAATTGCCCCTGTTCCCTCTTCATATGTCTTGAGGGAAGACTAATCCTTGATGAGTGATAAATTTCCTTTCACGGAGTTTTACTGCATGGTTTAAGGTCCCTCTCAGATAGCTGGTTAATTATAAATCACATGCAATTCCTGGCAAAGCTTAGGGATCTTGAGTTAATGATAACTTCTTGACTTTTTTAAAAACAATGAAAAAGTTGATAACAAAACGCTTTGCAAGAAGGAATCAGCTGTATTGTTGATGTCCTATGTAGCCTAAAACTAAGTTGTTAGCTGTCCTTTTCTGAGATGAGAGAGCTTTTAGGCTGCAGATAATGTACGGTCTCAGACAGTCAGGATCAGGCATGCCATAATTTTCAGTCTTTAAAATAGCTATGGTGTTCYGACAGTTCCATGGGATATATACCCTTTACCAAACAAAGAAAACAATTTCACATATATCAATCCAAAGGCCATAGGAAGAGATTCCTCTTTCCAGAAAATCAGCTTCCTCTGAGGAAAAATAAAAGCTGCAAAAGAATTCTGATCTTTTCATAAAGAGACASGAATGTTCCTGTTCTGGTTAATTGTGAAAAAGTCATTAAAGTTGAAACTGTCATAGCTATGACAGAATGCTTGTCTTGACACCTGTGTATGAGAAAGGAAGGAGTGCACTTGTAGATTTAGGGGCAACTCAATTAATAATAGGTCTTGCTTTAACAGTGCTTGCATATGGAAGCAAACAGCAAGTAAGCAATTATTAAAATATTTGACAATCAAATATTTCTAAACAAAGCTATTCTTTGGAGAGAACGTACTCATGCTATGGAAAGCTGGGAGCCAATTGTGCAATTTTTAATGCAACATGGCCATGATCTTATTTTGTTTATTTAAAGTTGCAGGAAAGTTGTTGCTTTATGTGGTAAGTACAAGGATTATGATAGCAGATATATATATAGATTCATTCTATGTAGAATATATCTCAAAAACTTAAAGATTTTATAATAGTTAAAAAAGACATTCTTGTTCAGATTGTAGCCCAACACCCATCATTCAGAAAAAGAAAAGATCAATCAAATCAGCATCATGTTCCTTAAATACATCCAATATAGTTTCTGGTTAATATCAACAATAAATTGGCRTCCATTTAAGGAAGTGGAATCAGAAGCCTTTTTGAAGTAATTATAAAAAGTCAATACATTTGAAGAAATTGAGTACACATTCTCATCTTATTTGCCTCTTACAGCAAAAAATGTCAGAAGTTTGAAAAATTCATAAAATGCTTCTCATTTTTTCAGACTTTTTTTGACAAAGTCTCCCTTTTACCAAAAGTTGTGAACATGTTAGCTCAGGTAATGAAATGCAAAATAATTTTAATTTCTGATTTTGCTTTTCATTGTTTCATGAGTGACTGGCGTGAATATTTTAAAACCTTAAATACAAGCTTCTGCCAGCCYGAAGACTTACAGAAACTCCTTGTAACTATGATCTGCTGACTGATTTATTCCTCCCCTTCTCTCCTTGGTGAGAGTTCAGATTCATTCAAACAGAATAATTTCAAAATGATTAAACTCAGTTTCCAGTGCTGCAGGTAGACTTTCACCTTTTTCTGCTTGGTTAAATTACATTACCTTGGAGTAACTGGCTAGAGAATAAGCTTGTACAACCACTTTACTGCAAGAGGTATTTTACCAATGAGAGTAACCCCATGGCGGGAAGAAGGAATATTCCAATTGTTGATGTAAGAGGAGTGTCAGCAGTTTTGATGAGCTATGTACCTCTAGCTATTTTTCTCTGCTTAATATTAATCTCTTCACGACAGTACTACTAGCTGAGTTACACTAATACATGCTGGATAGGAACCAGTTGCTGAACCAGAACTGTGGTTTTTAACATGTAAGACGCTTGGGAGAGGGGGGAAGGTTAGAAGCTGGAGTCTAAATAACGCTTTTGAAAGTGGCCACTTAAATTTTTATTTTGCCGAGAGAATTTTTTTTCAGTAAATGTTAATTTACATCTGCTCTGTTGAGTGATTCTAAAAATATTAAGTTTTCCAAACTAACTTGCCTTTAGAGCCTCTCATCTCATGTCCAAGGAAATTAGGTTATTTTGGTTTGGTTCCTGTCAAACTCTTGTCTTACTTCAGGTCTGTTCAGAGTTTTCCATCCCTCACATCTGTGTTTAAACAGCCATATCATCAGCAATGGGCAGGGAGAGGGGATTTCATCCAGTCTGTGGAATTTTTTCAGCCTCACTGAAACAAGTCCCATGTAACCRTTCACCTTCATATCCCGGCCTTTCAGAGAACATCTCAGTAGATATTTTCCCCCCACATTGGCTAATCTCCAAGAGCTCAGTTTTGCTGCAAGAGTCCCTGATCTGCCTTGCCTTGGCTCACATCTGCCTTACACCRTATAATGTTCCTTTTATGAGAGAACCAGCTGCAAATTACCCAGACACATGGGAATTCTCTGCTAGTGTCTCGTTAGTGTAGCTACAGCAATGCCAGCAAAATCCGCTAACCTCAGGTATAGGACGTACTTGGGTTGTATCATCATTCAAGACAGGCTGTACCCAACTACAAAGCCTTCGTGGGTCCCTTCATAGTGGAATTATTTCTTTGAGATTGCCACAGCCAGAATTATTTGGGAGTATGAGCCTGCTAAAGCACACCACCCATTTACAGGGCCATTTGCCGGTTTTCAACAGCATAAATCACACTGAGAGCATGGCTCTCGTGGGAGCCAGCTGTCAGGTTTGGAGCTTGTTCAGAAAACAGCTTACCTGRGAGAGGAGAAGGGGTTTTTTTCTGAGTTAGGACATATCTTTCTGTCTACAGGGCATCTCATACTGCAGTGATCTATACATTAGAAATTAATGAAGTCTGAGTTAAAAWTGCCAAAATAATGCTTCATATTTATAAATGCTGATGTTCTATATGAATACATTATTTGTATATATAATCCCCTCCAGCTGAGGGAATATGGATACTTCTAAATTTTTTTCTCGTGGGCTTTGCTGTTTTTAAGTTTTTCCCACCTTCTTCTCTCCCACAAAAAGCTATTTCCTTTTTTAAGCAAGATCATGCTTTATGGGTGTAAGGATAGGTCTCTTGGGCAACCTTGTATGATCTATGGGAACAAGGATATAGAGACAGCTTAAAAGGAAAAGCCMGAGCTGAAAGGCAAGAATCAACCAGCAGGTGCATCAACGATTGTGGGACTAGAGTAGATGAGAGCCATGGAGGTGAAGGACCAGTCAAATTGACAGATTTTAAAAAGCCTACTTTTYCCAATGACTAATCATGGCAATGGCCAGATTCCTTTTTGCAGCTGCAAGGATTGTGCACTGGGTGCATACTCATAAACCCTGTTTATTTTTGATAATTTGAGACTTGAATTKAGCTAACAAGATAGAGAACTGGAGCAAGTAATGAGATTAAGTATCCTGATAGCCAAACACCAGAGCTAGCTCCTGCCCTTCTCCAGTGACTGTGCATTGGTGCTTTCTATATATCGCCCTTTAGATATACTCATCTCTAGAGTATGACTCCTTCCCACACTTCAAAAGGCATGCGTGTAAATTGCTTGCTCTGGGTGATCTCATCCCTGGTCAGACAACGATCTTTGTGAATCCTCCCAAACAATGTGGAAGAATGTCTGTCAGGGTGTAAGCAGTGGCTTATCCTATCACTGTTCTACCCTTCTGTAGGCCATGGCCTTGAAACAAAAGGGTGTAATGTAGATTACTGTAGTCAAGGTAACAGCATGCCTTTAAATAGTTTCCACTGTGCCTCTCAGAGAAGGRATAAAGAAACCCCTTATGCTCAGCTGACTAGGACCTGACTCAAGAAATAAACCTTTTTCACACTCCCCTGAAATCCTATTTTGGGTCTGATAATAGTGATGCTACCGTTTAAATAGCTAAAAAAAGCTGCTTAAATTTCTTTTGTTGGCATCTGCATTGTTAGTGCCCCTTCCCTGTATCCTTCAGAAGTAGTTTTGTTAGAATACTGCAGCATTTACCTTTGCACTGCTGGCTGATCAGTGCTATGCATAACACAACTAGTGAATACTCATGATATTTAAAAGAAAATAAAGAAGTTTTGTTCTGGTTTTTGACAATTTTCTTATTGAATGACAGATTTCTTTTCTCTATCAYGCTTCTGGGAAGAAGGCTTAGATTTGTATTTTTCAGCTTTCAGAAGAAAAAGTGCATCCAATACTGGCTAAGAAAAAWTTTTAGCCAAGGTTCTGCTTCGTAGCACAGTGACTGCTTTGAGATTTGTGGGATCTTGCTACTTTTCAAATGACGCAAATTGTAATTATTTCTGCAAATGTAAAGAGTGATGTTGAGTGTGTTTTTGAGGCTTGTACGTGACAGTTTTATGGCACATAGGTACAAATCTGTAATAAAGAYGAAAGTTTCCCCATAGCTGTGTGTATCAGTCACAGTGCTAGCTTCTGAGTGCTGGCCACAAGGGGTAAACATTGAGCTCCTCAGAGTGTGTTTGGTCTCCAGGATGAACTGGAGCAGTTGGAACACTGGCCTGAATTAAGCAGTAGTCAGCAACTCTACATATGGCAGTGGCATCTGAGAGGTGGCAGCAGATGACAGCAGCTGTCCCGTGCATGTTGGAAATAAGAATCTATTCTGTACCCACTAACACCAAAACTGCTGGCTGGTCCTAGATCCTTTTTTGTAATCAAAGATACCAGCTTTGAATCAGCTGTTGAGAAAGTTATCCTAATCCATAGACTTGCAACACTAAATGAACTTCTATTAGAGGAACTAAAACATATTTTAGTCATCAGTTAAGTGTATTAATGCTGCAGGAAAAATAAAACTGAGATTTAACTTCCAAAGCCTGAAAAACACGTTGCCTGTTTTTCTTTTCTGTTACCCAGAAAGGTGATATGCTAAATTCTGAAGGGCCATAAGACAAATGTCAGTTATTAAAAAATAATAATAMTAAAAAAAAGAAACCAAAACACAAAACTGATGTTAATTCCTCTAAAAGTTTCTTAGATGTGTTCCTGGGGGTTTTCTCCTCTTCTCCATGTAGTACAAATGGAGACATGGGTATATATAGTACAAAGTACAAATATATATTTTCATATATGAAAGAATTTAAAACATCTAAACCAACTTCAGTTCTTCAACTCTCATTTTTATAGTTTTGTGCTTCAACTATATTTTGCTTCTGGAGTGGAAGTGGCAGGCACGGAAGAGAAAAGGAAAGCTTATCTCAAAAAAACCTTCTGTGGTATTAGTGTATTTATCTTCTAACACAGCAACGTCCAAGATAAGTGTTTATAACAGACTTGCAAAAGTACCACTTAACTCTACAGGTTACAGCATATAACAACTTTCTTGGGGGAAATTCTTGAAAAGAGTGTGGACAGTCATGCCAGGTCCAGTAATATGTAGTTCTGAAGCATGAAAAAACGAAAGGGTTTCCTGGGTTGAAACTTAATCTGTGTAAAGGRTTAGTGAGTCAGTGAACTTCCCTTCTAAACAAACCAGGAGGTTTTCCCACATCCTTTCAGGCAGTTTGAAAAGGTATTCATATTCAGAGCAGTGATTTAAGCCAAAATGTCTGGAATAGGTAATGTGATTTGTAGTGTTAAAGGCAGTGACCTTTATCTGACTTTTTATTATCATGGTCTGACACAGCTCCTTCTTTGGTAGAGGCTGTGTTTGAAAGGATCTATAATTTAATGATGTGCCTAAAGCTGGTGGTGAGCTGTAGAAAATGCAAAGTAAATACCATTCAGATCTTTACTTTGCAACTGGCTGCCTCCTATGTTGTGGTGTGATTCTTAGAACATGTGCTTTGTCCACTCTTTTGAACATCTGCCACAGACAGATTACATGTTTGGAACCCTATAAATGTGCAATACRTAATTGTATCGCCCCAAAGAGGGACAAAAACCTAGAATTTTACAACTTTTAAAATAGCTACCTCATAGGAGAGAGATAATGTAGTAGGCTGGGATGGCCTAACCCAAGTGCGGCTACGAATAAATATATGGGGAGTTGTTTTTTTTTTTTTTAAATCCAATCAATTGTGTTGTTCCCCTTTGGTGGAACTCAGGATTTATAAAGATGGCCATCTATTGACATGAGTATTGCTTAGGCTGCACTTTTTGTCACTAGAACTATTAATGARATGCTGTATGCTGATCACTCCAAGCAACGTTTGCAGCTTCAAAATTTTTTGATAGCTCAAAGCAAATGAAAAAAAAAAAATATCTGGAATTGTTTCCAAATGTCTGTTTTTTTTCAGATTAAAACCTGAATTTTTAACTTGAGGAAGAAATGTAGGCTTGAGAGAGACTGATATTGAATGCATGGTTGTGGGAGAACAAATATTAAATCCTATCTCAAATGATTCAAAACACCACTTTCACTCTAATTCAGTCTGAGGGAAAAGTGCCACCACTGCTGAGGCTGTTGCCTCAACCACAAGGGTACATGTCTTTCTTTGGTAATTGCCAGAACATTCTGGGTCTCTCCAGTTTATTTATTTTTTTGGTAAACAAAAGTGCTATTCAGCTGCAAAGTACTTCTGCTGACGTGAAACGTCACTAGTTGGAAACTGCTCTGTCTAACTCYGCTGTTGCGGCTGCAGAGTCAGTCATGTCGTTTTTGAGAATGCCATGTAAAGGGCTTCTCACCAGCACTTGGTGTATTCCAGGTGCCATGTCATTTCACAGCTGGAAGCTGGCAAAGGCATTATGTTTCTAACAAGTATGCCTTTTCTTTCACGGCAAAAATTACAAAATTCAGTGGGCCACAGAACTGTCCAGCTGGTTGTCCAGCAATTTTTTCTTTAGGAGCAATGAATGTGGATATTTTGTGCAACTGCACAAAGTTTAAACATTTTCTTATTTTCCATGGTGCAAATCATAGAAATCCCATTGGTTTGGAGCCTGTTCAATCTCATTCAATTTTATTCATTGAGAACTACAAGGACTTTTATTCCTTAACTTTTATGTCTGAAGTATATGTAGCTTTTCTGCATCTTAATCTTTTATACCTTTTCTGGTTAGACACATTTCCCAAACTGCGGTAAGTGAAATCTGCTTTTGGCTTAAGTGACATGTACAGTCACTAAAGAAATAGGCAGAAAACATAGGCTTAAAACACAGCATCAAACCTTTTAATTGCGTGGCTTCGAGTTACATTGATTTGCAATATTACTGCTCTTATTTCCAAATCAACACAATCCTGAGAGGAGTCATCTTGGAGAGAACAGATTAACCAACAGTAGAGGCTGCATCAAGGGTTGTTTGCAGCTGTTTCTTTTACCTCATGCAAAGCTTTTTCAAACTGTGATGATGTGGCCTCCCAAATCTTGTGAGGAAAGAAGAAATTAAGGTGTATACCAACTTTCTGCTATGAGTCCACAACACTTGAATGGGCTGATGGACCAGGGATAAAGCCTCCACTTGGCTGCAGGGGAGAGGAGCTCAGACTCTCTGAGATATAGCTTTTTRCAGCTTCCAGCCTCTCTACGAGGAATGGAAGTTATCCATAGGACTTCTAGGAAGAAGGCTGTCTGCAGGGAAATAGGTGAACCAAAAGGAAAAAGGAAAATAGAGGCTGGCTGTCTCATCACATGCCTTGAAGTGAAAGATAGAGACCTGTCAGTGGGTGCCGGACTAAAAAGCAGAAGGAAAGGGGAATGGCCCTGTCTTCCAAGTAGGCTGTGACAGGAAAAGAGGCAGGTGACCTTTTCATTTAAATGGCTATTTTCGTTGCAAATAGCTGTTGCTGTGCCTGCTTCATACACTTGTAAAATATTAATTGACTACAGAAGGGACTGGTAAACGCTGTTGTTTTCAATTGCAGAAAACTAAGAAGGAAAAAAAAAATCAACAAAACATATTTCACATTTGTTATTGCTATGTTGAATCTTATAGTAAAAGCTAATATGTCCCAAATAACTCCCATGGGTGATACTGCAGTTTGTGAGCAAAGTGAACAGAGCTGGATTGTCACGGAGTCGATGGCTGTGCTGATGGCCCAGAAACTTCTCTTTGGCTGGCAGAGTCTTACCACAGCACAGTGGTGGAAGGAGAGTAACCACTTCATCTTCTTTATGGATATGCTGGCACATGTCCCTTGCTGGTTAAAAGCAGGAAAAAAAATGTATTTATACACAGGGTTTGAGACTGTCCAGCTTTTTAAAATAAATCAGCCTGTGTTGCTGTTGCAGAGCATACACTCCATTCAGCTGGGTGGAAATGCATCCTGATTGCCTGTGAAAAATAAAACAGCAGTGCTTGACTTTCATCTAAAGAAAGCAAGCTGAGAAGTCCATGCCCAGATCTGTGCTGGCTAATTTTTTTAAAACTGTGTGTCAGGATGCAGAACATTGAGGCATCCACAAAGCATCAGCTTGACTCCAGGAGTGCTAGAGGAGGAGTTAAGCACTGGGACAAGTTTTAAGAAAGCAGGAGATTTCTGTGTATAATGCTGAGATCGACTGATTGGGGTTTTGGAGTGTACTTGTCTGCCATATAGGCTGAGACACTTCTTTGAGACTCTCTGCTTCTTTCAAAAAAACACAGGTAATGYTGCAGCAGAAAGAACATGTAAATAGCTTCTTGACGAGACAGCCCTCTAATGAAGCAAACACTCCGGCAGTCTAGCCAACTTCTTTCTACAGCAGTCCCCTCTAGTTACCGGGAGAAAACAGGCTGTGTCGAGGAAGGAAGAGTGAGAAAGAGCATCTTGAAAGACTAAAGGACACAGGGCGGGAAACAGAGGATGAGGCTAGTGAGGAAGAGGTCTAGTACTAACACCAGCAAGCGGCTTTCCTAGCATGTGAAGCTAAGGCACAATACTATCCACCGGAGAATTAACCAGGGGAAAAAATGCTTCTGGTGCAATCATCAGAATTATTTAAATGCTAGAAAATTCCCTGTTGTTATTCAGTTGATGAATAAAAACTATATTTGTTATGAGCACTGCCTTAYGGCTTTATGCTTTGAAAAAGGATTCTTTTAATCAAAAGGTTAGCCTAGCCGGCTTAAACAGAGGACTAAAATATATGGCTGTGAGTCTGTTCGGCAAGTAGTCTTCTATTTTCATATAGGTATCAGCCATTCCATGTTCCTGTCGCATAGCTTGCTCTTTGGACAGCAAAACAGAGGTTTGTTTTGCACTTTTTGATATATCAGTTTTATTCCACCAGATTAATACAGAGAAAATCTAAATTTACCCTGGTAGATATCATGTGAGGCTTGCACTCAAAAAGGATTGATAAGAAGCACCGTGGAGCAGAGCAGATATTCCTGTCTTGCTTTATACTTTGCTGTGACCATGGAGGCTGCCAAAGCAACTGGCACTTCTTCACTGCAGTCTTCTGTATGCAAGATTATTTCCACAGTATCTATATATATACATCCAGCCAGCCCTGACACATTTTGTTACAAATCCAGCCTCTGTAACTCTTTTAAACATGGTTCTTCTCCATATGAAGGACAAGTATGGGATATACTTGCATTCTTTAGTGCTCTTAATGGATCTGAGTCTGCTTCACAGGCATGACTTTGCTTTGGGGATCTCACACAGAGACTGAGCAAATTATTATAGCTTTGATAAATGTCTTACATGAATCTGAACAAATAATTCCAAAATCAAGGTACTGTTTTGGTCTCTGTTCAGCAATAATGAGTACACTACAGGAATGAGAGCTTTGTAAGTCTCTGAGTGGGTGGATATACTCTAAACACAGGTATCTCCAGATGCTATCCTTGAAACTGAGTATATAGTTCCTTAGGTTTAAAGGTTTACTCTGGAAAAATCCTGGGGTCTTCTTTCTCTGAGCAGCTGAGGAAGATCAAAGAGGGAGCTGCCTGTTACAACCTGTCTGACCAGCAATCTTGCAAGATGATCTGATAGGGGCACTGTCATGTTTAGCACTCCCATCTCTGCTTACTGGAGCTCTTGTAACTATTGTGAGCCATTCAGTGGGTCATGCTGGAAAAGAATCAAATCCCAAAGTGATGCCTCTTGGGGTGAGGAGATGGAAATCACTGGCAAGAGCATGAATTAATTATTTTGATGGTTCTGTGCAAAAGCAGAAGCGTTTTAGAACAGTTTCTTGCGGTTGTTATTCACCGGTTTGTACTTCTGGAATCTTTAACAAGTTCTTACACTGGATAAATCCTAGGTATGAAAGAATACAATAAACATTGCTGCTGCTACTATGCTACATAATGCAATAATAAATAAAGATCGCAATAAAGCCTGATRTGATGCATTTGTATCACACTATGCAGGCAAGATCAATTGATCACATAAATGGTGTCTCACTCCTGAAATGCAGCCACCTCTAGGAAGGAACACCACAAGTGTTGCCACAGTGCAGAAGAATTTGAGACAGGAAAGGTAAAAATACTAGCTACAACTGCCTCAGTGCACAAATTTATACAGTTGTAATAAATTTATCCACTAGATGTTCTTGCTTAGAAAATTCAGGAGCATATCTGATTTAAAAAAAGTCAAATCACTGCATGATTATCCCTCTCTTCCCAATCAATACAATCATGCCATCAGGGTAGCTTATTCAAAAGCACTCATCATATCTGCTTTGTGTGTAAAAAGACTCTTATCACCTCTCTGATTTTATAGTGGTGAGTATTTTTCTAATGCTGCTTCCATTTCMGGCACTGAGCCGTGGATCAGGGTCACAGATGCGGCCAGAGAAAAACAAGCATAATCTACTGTGTGTTTGTGAAACTGAAAACTTTGAAAGCTATTGTGCTCAAAGCTTACAGCAATAAATTGAGCCTTCCTAATAAATCACAGGTCTGTGTTTGCAAGCTGGGGTGTATAACAGATCCTTGCCTATTGACTTTCACTGGGGTAACTCACTCCTGCTTCCTCCAAAACACCCCATTTACATCTCTCTCAATCTAAAGACTGTATTTCTCTCTCCTTTTCTGCTGTCAGGGGAGCTCTCCTTCTTCGTTATCTTTCTTTAAGGGGCTCTGCGTTCATCTTTGTGTGGCAGACATACTTAGGTAAAAAGTATCCACTAGCAGAGCAGGTTAGGAGAACACGTATACTGTTGCTTAAACATACATCCAGTCCTACTGCCAAAACCAGGTTTGCCATCCATCTACACTGTTACATTTCAAACCTTGCTAAAATACTTTTTTCTGAACTCTTAGTCATTTTTACATAGTCAAGAGTCCAGATGTAGCCGGTGCTTTAGTAAAAGTCTTAACCTYATATTGCGGACAGACAGCTGCCTGTAGCTTCAGCCTATTAATGCCTAATGTGAATCAAAAAACATGGTGAAACTGCTTTTCATCTCTCATTCTGTAAGCAATCCCACTCTTCCTTATCTTTTGCCCTGGCTGAGAGCAAATCACTGAAGAGCAAACRCAGTGCCTTCCTGCATAGCTGCAGTGATTGCTGTGGGTGTAACCAAGGTAGTTTGTAACCAGCTCAATAAAAGTCTTGAGCAACCTGGTCTGATCTCATAGCTTATCCCACTTTGAGCAGGAGGTTGGACTAGAGACCTCCTGAGGTCCCCTTCAGCCCAGATGATCATCCCATGATCCTGCGATCCTATCCTATGGTCGTAGGATCCTATGTGTCTGCATCAGCCACTGTGACTTTACCACTGCAATACTCTCAGTCCAGGGTAGAGGAACTTAAAGAAAAATAAGACATACAATACATATTTTTGGCCTAGATTAGGTGCACTCTAAAGCCTGCTCTGGGCTACTCAGACTTTGGTAGTAGGGCCCCTAAGTCTTTCAAGGACTTTGAAGAGAGGAGAGGAACAATGCAGTTACTGAGCTGCTATGATTTTTTTCCTTGCTACACTTTGGGCCATCTCACTTGGTTCTCCAAGCTTGAAGGCAGATCTAAAAGAAGTCATTAGAGAACTACAAGTATCTGAGTGATATAGCCAGCATGCTCATCCCAAAATCAGTCTTAGTGAAATTACAAATTGAAATTTAGTCAGACTGTCTTGTGTCTCAATTTCCTAAGAAGCAATTTCCCTATTAATCACTTAACATACCAGCAGTCTGAAATTTCATTAGCTCAGGGTCTAACAATCCCAGGATGTTCTGAAGGACTGTGGTGGCCAGGTTTTCTGATGGTARCCTGATCATGCTTTGCTAATTCCAACTCAAGAGCCAGGACTGCTCATAAATGTTTATCAGCAAGGCAAGTATTTTGCTTACTTACTTTTTCTGTGGAAAAAATATTCTCTGTGCTCGCTTCTGCGCTATGATATCCTTACTGCTTCTGAAGTTATTTGGAAACAATGCTTCACCATATTTCATTATTGAATTTGCCTGTGGCTGTTTCTAGAGTGAACTGAAAATAACAGCCACCTTACCTCTAAAGGGTGGCTTAGCCAACCTGAAATCTAAATCCAAGCAAGTAAGGTCAGATCGAATATCATTCTAGTCATACCATTGATTGCTTTCTCTGGCAAAAACAATTCAACACCACAGGTATTGACTAACTAATTAGGGAGGGCAAAGAGATACAAGAAGTGATGAAAAAAGAAAAAGATTTAAAAAATAATTCCATAAAGTATCTTTTTATATACACTCAACACTGAATGGGCATTTATCAATGGTGTTAAAAATCCCTTTTTCAAATGTTCATGTTAACAAACATAGGGTTAAAATTAATTGTCAGTAGAGCAGCACTGCAGTTCTTCCTATGCAGTTTGTGGTCTGGACAAATCGTAATTTTAMAATACACCTTTTCTATCATCAGAGTGGCAGCCAGATACCTTAGCAATCGAATGGAACTAYACCAAGAATAATAATGACTATTTGTTTTTTATTATGAATTTAATATTGTTGAAATGCTTAGCTGACAAGTACGTTTCCAACTCCACATGCAGCGAAATCCATTTTCATCAGCCTCTGCTTTGGGAGATCTATGCACTGTAATACCATCTATTAGAATCTATGTGCTGTATCATTGCACATTATGGATAAACTTACAGATTTTCACCTAATGTTTGGGGGGTCATAAAGAAGGAATAGAAATACAGAAAATGCTATAATCTCTTTASCTCCTTTATGCACTTCATTTACAAAAAATCATAAAACAGATAGTAAAATATTTACTAGTACTTTGCAGTTCTCAAATGGCAAAAATTGAATTGTATAGTGTCTCATTTCTGCAGAAAGACAGCTTGAGTCCCAAGAAGGCAGCCACTGAAAGAAATGGACTTTTTAACCAGTGTGCTGTGAGGACTAATACAAATCTCATACCTGTCCCTGCATCACTGGAATTGGGACTTTTGGTATTTATAGTAACTCCAGAGAAGTCAAACAAACATGAGGCTTTTTTTTTGTCAACTCAGGTGAGAGACTAAGTGTATGTTTTGGTAGCTGCAAATGATCTAATTGAAGTGATATAAGAAAAAGTAAACAACAGGAAGTTTCAGCTAAGCTAATTGATTTTATATTGTAGCAGACAGCTCACCTGTAGAAACACACTTATTGCAGCTCAGTTGAGGAACGGTAACCTTTTAATTCTGTGTAAGTGTATATCACAAAGTATGTGTTTTACTAGGAAAGGCTTTGATTTAGTAAAGCTCTTGAACCTTATCAGAGTGACACATTTAAGTGAGGTGTGTGTTTCACGTTCCAAATCAGAAACATTTCCCAACCTGGTAGTTCCACAAAAGGAAAGGATCTAATGGATTTTAGATCATATTATAGTGTAACAGGCTGGAAACATAACATTACAGTCATCAGTCTGAAAAGCACTATTTCACATACCTTAGAGTTTCTATCTTTCAGATCAGCCTTTTTCTAATTTCACCTCTAYCTTACATGAACCAGTCTGTCCAGTCTAAGCTGTTTTCATTTTAGCTGGTTGAAAAGCAACTCCTGCCTTGATTGTACCATCCACAATAGCAATGCAGGGATAATCCTCTTTCTAGTGCAAATCATAATCTGAACACAGTTAACTCATGCAGTCTGTGTGGATTTTTTCATCCATTTGATGACACTTGAAGATGACCCAATACAGACTTAAGTACATCCCATTGTTCTATTTTACAAATTATTTTCTGTATCTCAAGGCAGAAAATCTTTTCTATTGTTGTTTCAGAGGGCTTAAAAATTCTGTGCATTTCATACTATCATCTTTCACATGTATTATATTTTCTCTATTATCTTTTTGCCACTAGGTAATATGTTCTTTAGGAAATGTAAATATATACATCCTGACATTTCATGTCTGGGATAATAGTCTGGTATTCTCATTCTGGAATCCAACTCCTTATTCRTAAAAGTGTAGAAAGCCACAAATAGAAATGAAGTTGAAATGCAAACATACAACTTGGAATTGTCAGCAGAATACAAAATAGAGAAAGGTTTTATTAATTTRATCTTTAATAAGACTTTATCTGGCAAACAAGTTTGTCTTTGTTCACTGAGGGAGAAAAGCCTTCATTAGCTGCACCTCCTCYTCATTGTGTATTGGGCTAATTTTTGTACTAATTTTTGAATAACCTTCACTAGTCTAGTTAACTTGAGCACTTAGTCATAACGAATGAATGCATCCTTGTAAGAAAAGAGAAGCAATATCCCTTTTTACCAATAGAGGGTTCTGTTCACCAAGGGGTTTCCCTGTTACACTGCCCATTATTGGCACTTCCATTTCCAGCGTTTCACCGATGGATCCCCAGGAATCCAGCTGTGACTCAGCTGCTGATGAGTGAGGTGGTCTGGCCACAGCATAACGGTCTGATTCCTTCTGACTGGGAATTGACCTCTGCTAGCCAAACARATGCTGGAAAGGATGGAGAGTCCTAAATCCTGTTCCCTTTGTGGGAATTAGGTACCTAAATCAGGTGGGGATATATGGCTCAAAAGACACCCCTGGACCTGCACAGCTAAAGACTTCCTTTAAAAAWCTGCATCCACAGGGAGGACCCTAAACGCCTAAGTGCAATCCAGTCTAAAGGAGATGCATTTTCTGTCCCTCATGTTCAGACTGTGACACTGTGCAAAGAAGGAAATCAGGCCTTACTGAGCCAAAGGAGAGGCTGTGAGAGGGATGTTCACTTCAGAGAGTGGGATTTGATTCTAATCCTGGCTCACCACACCAAGCACAAGTCATACTTTTCTCATTTAAGAGCCAGGACCCAGGGCTGACCTCTTCTTACCTACTGCCAGTCAGGAAACCAGCAGTGCTGAAGTGTCATCTGTTAAGTCATAGTCTTCGTGCAGCTCTTTTTGCTGAACATTGAGTTTTCCGCTCCCCTGGACATGGTCAGGTTTTAGTCACCTCTCTGGAATATATATATTTATTTACATAGCACCTAAATCTCCTCTGACTTTCTCACATTGCCAAATTGTTTTGGGCTTTGTTGATAGACACTTGGAGGTCAATTATAATTTTTCCAGATAATATATAATTATAAATAAATATTTGTCCATAAAGAAAATTACCGTTCCTGTAAGACATGAATATGCAACTGCTTAGAGTGTAATCAGCAAAGACTAACTTTTTAATCTTTTATTGTTACTCTGCCAGTTCTGAAAGCATGCATGTGAGCTCATAGAAACTCTGCTATTCTGTTATTACAARTAATAAAACCATGTTGTAGCTGGTGACTGTGGAGTGGTCACAGTAGAGTTAGCAAAATAACTCACAAGAGTTTGTTGCTCTTCTATGAATTAGAAGGTGGAAAGCAAAATGGGATGAAAAGATTTCATAGCTACTTTGGCTAATTGATAGGAACTCTGTCAAAATTCTGAGTTCATGGCATCATGCCAAATAAAGATATATATCCACCTGTGCAAGCACAGATATCTCAAAACTGAGATGTTAATTGTGGTTCCTCAACTAAATCTTCTCCTTCCACACACTGACTGTTCTAGATAAGAATTCAAGAATTCAAGAGGAGCCTGAAGTAAGACTATGCATTGGTTGTAATTTACCCATGGCAACGGCAGGTTTTTCATTTTTTGTGTTTGCAACATATTTTAATTCCACTGACATAAGAAGAAGGTTTTCCATTGATTCCATCGGAGCTATAGTTTTTACCCATGTTTTACTACATATGTTGAATATTGCCAGATCTAGATAATGGACTTGGGCAGATGATTTACTTCAAAAGGGTGTTTGAACTGAGCTGGCTGAGTTTGCAGTGAAGCAGAAGAAAAGTGCTCATAAGATCTATTCTGCTATTTCAGCTYTGCATGGTGTGTTTTGGTTTGAGAGGTGGCAATGGACAGCAGCAGGGGGACAGGGGATGAAGGATCATACCTGTGTTGCTCCAGATGTCTTGTCTGACCTTCTCCCAAAGTGTTGCAGGAGCAATTAGCAAACCAAGAAAGCCAAAGCTGAGACCCTCCTGCTGCTGTTGCCTGTTGCTAATTTATCTGGRTCCTTCAGTTCCTCCTTGTATTCAGCAATGTCTAACATGGCAGAAACTCTGGCAAAAATGGTCATAGAAATATATATAGATCTACTTTGTACTGATGCAAATGAGAGACTGAGTTCAGGCAGCTACAAAAGTGTATCCTTTTTGGAAACAGTATCAGTGATACTTTGTGTTACACTCCCTATGGAAACAGGKTATTTACTTTTAAATGTCTTTCCTATTATCAGCCTGTTAAGATATCCAAAGTTTATGAAATAATATAACAAGGGGGGAAATTGCTTGAACTCCTGTTACAAAAAAAAGCCAAATCACTTATTTATCATTTATCTGTTTCTCTCAGCTGTCAATCTAATTTTCCTGCCTCCACTGATCATATTTTTGCTGTCTGTTCCTTAACAGATTTTGTTTTGATTGCTTCTGTTCAGATTCTGTCTCTCATCTCAGTGTCTAAGCCAACCATATGTTAGCTTGACCCACTACCAAAAAAACTTCAGTCTGAGTGAGTTCACTTGAGAAGTTACTCTTGTTATTATTTGAAGATTTATTAATTTGTCAATGGCATCTGGTTCTTCACCACCTGCCCTGAAATCTGCTCTTGTTTTTTCACTGCTGGGAAAAAATAATAATAATTTCTGCCTTCAAATATATTCAGAAATAACAACTCTTCCAGCCTTTCTTTCTACCATAAGGTGTATAACAACAAAACAGCATCTTTGTGCTACTAAAATGCTTTCTGTCTGAGATAYACAATGGGGAAATAATAGTACTATTGCCATTTTGTTGCTTCAGAAATTGAGGCACAGATGAACAGTCTGATTCAGCTGACGTTAGTGAAAAGGATGGTGGTAAAACGGAGGCTGCTTCSAAGCTTATCAAGATGTTGGAGAAAGAATTAAAATTTCTCCTTCATCTTTGGGGCTGCAGAAGTCAATCAGAGAGAAAGCATAGCCAGTCTTTGAACCCTGCCCCCTCTGACACTCTGCTGTTGGTAGAACTTGCTACCTCCTTTGCCTCTCCTGCAAAAGCAAGAGAGGAGATGCTGAGAAAGGTCTGGAGATCCCACTACTGCCATTTTTCTTACCTGTCCCTAGCATTGGCCTTGAGTGGAGTGATGAACTGAGCCACTGGCTCCTGACTTTCCAGCTCGTGGCATAATGACAGGACTATTCACTCCCACTGAACAAAAGAGACACCCAGGAATGAGTCTGTAAACAGGGGGGTGCAACTTCCTTTCTGCTGCTTTGGCAATGCCCCAAGCTTTGCACTTTTAGTCATTCAGTGTTCTCATAATAAATCTCTCAAAGCTTACATCTGAGCCTTGTCTTTGTGCATGAAAATGAGACMTCTATAGCTTGTGCCCAAAGCTGTTTTCTTTGTAAGGAATTGTCCATCTTCCCACTTTCCTTCTCTGTTGAAACACTGCTAAATATTGTGTTGCATTGAGCTTAGCCCTTCAAAGCAGAGTGACATATGAGAGTCATAAATGCTGGAAGATATCTATGGCAACACACTGAAGATACCCCTGGGGAGGCAGAAGGAGAATGCTGTGCTAGAAACAGGTAGTTATTATTTGAATAATGCAGAGATGTAATTTGAAAATTCATTCTCAGTGTAGTGTTGACCTGGAGATAGGTCAGGCCATATATCTCTCTCTTGATCAGGGTTCAATATTCRTTCCTATATTTTTACTTGACTTTATAATTCCTATCTTTTCCCTTCAACTAGCCAAATGATAAACAGTGCATTTGCTAAACGGTTGTGTAGTTTGTGTTATCTCTCCACTCGCTCAGAACTATAACAGGATGTTTATCTACTGAGGAAAAACCTGCCTTTCATTTACTCTGCAGAGCACTCCACTGCCTTCACAGTAACTGTAGCTGCAATTATCATTGTTGGCATCCAGAGATAGTGATTTTTCTATTTACACTTCATGCCTGGCCCTTGTGAAGTTTAATAAATGAAGTCAGCAGTTACATTACCATTTGATAGACTCATCACCCGATAGTAGCTGCTGAAATATGCAATAAATAAAGGTCCTAGAGGGAAGGAAAGGGGTTAGAAAAAACAACATTATATGTTTTTTCAAAGAGAACTGCATTTTTTCTTTTACCCTATGTGAAGAAATTTAATTACAGGTTTTCTGTTTTGTTTAGTATTTACTTTCTTTTGTCATTTTATAAGAAGTCACCTTCAGGAATTCATTAGTTTAAGCAGAATTTAACTCAGGATGTGGGACACAAAGTAAAAAACAATAATAGGAGGAGTGGCCTGGCATTTTGCTGAGATTTTCACTGGCAGTAGTTGCGTAGGGCTTGTGGTCTGTTGATAGAGACACATTAATTCAAAMCATGCCTCCAGCAGCCTTCACTAGTAGGGTTGTTGTGATGCTCCTTTGGTGRGCCTTAAAACTCGCCTCTTCACAGAGCTGGAAACAGCCCAGCCAAGATGAGGTAGAAAAGATTCAGCTTTAACAGCAAACACAACCGGATCCTCTGGAGGCAACCAAGTCTTGGTAGTGGAGCAGTTCTTTCTATTGTGAAATCAATGGCAAAAATCCCATTTCAGCTCAAGGCTGAAGACAGCTGAATTTTACCACTTATACCGAGGATTTGCCTTAGTGGGTTTGCTCTTTGAGCCAGACAGCAAACACTATCATGGCTAGCAGTGTTTGCCTGGTAATAAGTGCTGAGCATAAACTCAAATAGACTATTCACCACTAAGCAAATAGTAATACCCTCCTACACACATGTATGTTTATCCTGGTACTCCTTTCATTACATTTTTCAAGTAGACAAGTGACAAAGTCATTGGAAGAGTTTAGCTCACTGGTTGTGTTATAGGTTCTCTGTAGAGGGAATTCAGAAAATACTAGTTCTAGCCACTGCAGAATCTTAACGAGAAATGTACATAAGCTAGATGAAAATTGGTGAAAAAAAATATGTTGATCTGTTTTACTATGAGCAACTGGAATGGCCACTGCAAGTACCAAGCACACACACWTTTAGAAGTACAATGCATAAGCACCGCTGTTATTAAAGCCGCTAATAATGAGGAAGCATCTAAAATGGTTGTGCAGTTTAATTCTGAATAGTCTCCTTCTCAGAGCTGCTTGATATTTACCCTCTGTAACATATATTGTATCTCCTGGAAATTCCTGGATTATTTGATAGGGTCTTTGCAAAGCTTTCATTTGGGAGAAACATGGATGGATGCGTGTTCTTCCTCTCAGCCTCCCACCCCAACCACAAGGAAAAGAGTTTAGGTGTATGTGGACTTGGATTTAATGTGATTTCTCTTCCTTTCCTTCCAAGACTTTATGTTTGTTTTTCTTCTTCATGGTGTTAAGCTTATTAATTTCTTTTTCTGCCTGCTTCAAGGATATAATGTTGAGTACCAATCCAATATTTTGCTCATTCTTTCTTCAGTCACAGGCAGCAGCAGCCTCTGCCAGAGACAAGGGTGTTTGCTTCTGAACCCAGGATCTCTTCTGCTGGAGGTGCTTCTGCTGGAGAAGCTTGGCTTCTTCAGTACTCTGAGGATAAGAGCTGCAGCTGTGGGCTTGAGCCAAAAATGATAGCTATAAGCTGAACGTTCATTAGTTCAAAAGGACTCAAAGGAAAGGCCTTGATGAACTAATAAGTCCTAGGAAAAGTAGTATCCCTTTTCCCAACAACACAGGCAGAGATGGTCCTAAGCCCATCTTTGCAGCTGGGGCTAGTAATAAATAAAGCAGTAATCGCCTGCCCCCCTAGTTTCTTCTGATTCTTAAAAACATTTAGGCACATGCTGTTTACGTAGATTTCTARTTCTCAGTCAACTAGTTAGCCTTCCTTGTTGGTCAGACCTTCCTGAGTCCCTTCTTCACCAAAGCAATGCACTAGATGCCAGTGACTACAAATATGGCCTATAAATATAAATATATATAAAATATACATATTTATAGATAAGATGTATATGAATATATAAAAATATAAAATACTAAATATAAAAATGGTCCTGCCAGCATGGGCTTATCACACAATTGTTTCCAAACTGTGACTCTCTCTGCTTTCATTTTTCTCTTTATTGAAATGGAAAAAAGGTGGAAGGGCTCAGAAAATAAATAAACGTCATGCAAGGCATGGCCAAATCACCCAGAGTTTTGTGCAAATTGTGTGACCCATAAAAAAAATATTGGTCTGTGTAAGTTTAGATAGCCAGAACTCAAAATACACTTAAATAATAATAATTTCAAAAATCAGCTAAGCCAAAATGTTCACAGCCCAACTTCAGTGAAATGTACTATACTTCCAGTTTCCCTAAATAATTTGTTTTTTAAACATGCTTTTTAAACAATGATCCCCACAAGGCATTCCCCAGTAATTGTTCTGCTGGTCTCAGATGAGCTGGGAGCAGACAGAAGCTCACAGGTGAAGGCAGAGAGCATGCGGAATGGCTTATCTATCTCACATATCAGGCAGCTGGATGTCGGTTCTGCTTCCAGCCCCGCTAGCTGCCAGCCGGCGTCACCAGCCGTGCTGTGCCGTGTCACAGAATGGGTAATGGCAGGACAAATGCAACTGGTGTATATAGATGAACGCCCCTCTGGAGCCAAGATTAATGCCTTCCCATGGTACAAGATATGCAGAATTTATTATTTTCAAATTCAGTCATTATTATTATTTCCCAATGAAAGCTGGACAGAGCAACTAATGCTTGAAAAGATCATAATTAAAATTAGATACCTTTTTTTTACTACTATGAAATCATGCTTCGATACCTTGTGATCACTAACTACTAAATATGTTTGGAGAATGAAGTAGGTTGGGTATCTTATTAAAGGGAGCTGAGCTGTTAGGAAGAAGTGGTATAATCCTGAACAGTGGTCATACTGAATATTGTCAAAGTCACCAAAAGTCTACAAGAGTCTGTTGTTTTTCTTACACGAGTCTGTTCTTTTCCTTCTGTTAGTTTTGGATCAAGTCCGTTATGAAACATTGTCTACTGACACCTCCCTGTTCCAGAGAGAAATGGGCTTGCTGATTAAACAGTCGTTTTCTGCCTCTGAACTGAATCTTATACATTATGGATGATCTGATTGAAAGTTTTAACATGAAATCCTAGTCACTTTTATATTAATACTAAAGCTGCCGTTAAACTCAATAGGGTTAAAATTGCTATCTGGATCCTTCAGGGAACTTTGGATCAGATTAGAATGTTAAATCTAGCCCATTCCCAAAACAGGCAGGAAAAAATTGAGAACACACACATACCAGGAAATTCAAAGCTAACATAACTTTGATGCTTAACTCACCTTGGGAGCCTTTATTTTTAGAAACAACTGATACAAGGAAAAGATGGCGCCTGTTGAGCCTTAACAGTTTTTGTCATTTTGCATTGCAAAGTTACTTAGATCTTAGGGTTTATATTATCTGTGAATATCAGTTCCAGGTTTGCATTTCTAAATACTATGAAGCAAGAAAAGCTGCTGAAATATCGCCTGTCTTTATGGTGCTGAAACATGCAAGTGTGCCTCTGAGATGACAAAAGCTCCTCAAACAATACACCAAATCCTAATCAACAGAAGTCATCATAGTTATTTTTTTATTGCTCTCTACATCAGCTTGTTTTCATAACACAGACATTTCACTTTATGCAGGAACAGATGTATTTGTGACTATTTGCACTGAAATATCCAAACATTACAGTAAAGCAGCAATTTACAGTTGGCTGACTGTGTCTCATCTTTAGTATACAATTAGTGAACAATGAAAAACTCATTATCTTCTTATTTCATTACAGTCAGGGAAGCAAACAATTAAATTTGGTGGTTTAAAAAAGACACAAATAAACAAAAAGCATCTTGACTTCCCAGAAAGAACAAAGTGCAAGTCTTTCCATTGACAGCACTTGAGTGAAATTCGTCAAAGGGGTGTGCTCTTAAATAGAGTTCCTCTTAAATGCTTTCTCTTAACTTTCAGGCTGAGATAGAGAATGATAGAAAATATACATCCACCACCATCAAGATACTTATTAATATATTATAGGGTGGTACATGTGTAACATATATAGGAATCTAAGCACCTCCGAACTATTTTAAAATATCATTCTTTTCTTTTTTCCTTTCAGACTTGGGTAGTGTTTGACTTAGGCAATGAAGCATGGAACTTTGTTTCTGTCTCAGCATCTCTAACTGTTGCTATTTCATTTGCCAAATAAATGACCAAATGTTGCCTGAATCTTGAAAGACTCATGTATACAGAAGTTTTCATATTGCAGAAATTCATGAAGATTAATTTTAGCATGGAAGATTAGCCCAATTTTAACAGTTTTAAAATACGCAATTCCTCATATTTGCTGGTTTTCCACTCATGCTTATGTTACTAAAAAGAAAGAAATAAAAAAGCCAGCTCAGTGAAATCTGGGCATACCACCTATTAGTACATAGAAGTCTGTTCTGTCTTTTCTTCTTATCTTTAGGTTTCCCGTAGTCATTTTGTCCATCTCTCCTCTGACAAAAATCGAACATCTAGGCATCTTCACTACCAGTATCTAGACATTCATATTTTGTTTGTGAGGTGGAGCAACTGAGATGATTCCCAGATTCAGAGGTCAAGCTGCACCGCTTTTTTATCCAACGACAGTACTCTGTTCTTCACACATTCTCATACCTTATAGCTAGTGTAGCTTGAATTTAGAATCTGCATGCTAGACAAGGATTGATCCTTCTCATGCAGGTCCTTCAACACTGAATTTCACTAAGCTGTCTACTCATATAGTTCAGTGCTCTGGAATGTCTTCACTTGTTTTTCCTTTCTTTCTTCTGCCTCATTTAAAAAAAAGGTTGATTAATTCATGGTTTTCCTACAGTCCAGACCCTTCTGTAGTATACTAAACAATACATGTCCTAAAGTCCTGATTTGTAAAGGTTGATCTCACTGGAGCTACTTATATGTTTAACACTGAACAGAGCCAAAGGGTACAAAACTGCTGTGGTTTGCAACATTGTGATAGATCTTTTCTTCTATGACTCAGGATGGTAGAGAAAAGGATGTTCAAAAGCAGAATGAGTTGTCAGTTCACTTTTACTTCATGTTGATGTTCACAAAGAATCAAGAAGGCTGTAGGGTTCTAACTTTCTTTTATGAATTCAGGCTTACTTCTCCCTTTCACATCCTATGTCATTCTTCAGTTATTGTTTCACTGCTTAATATTGACTGATCCTGCTCACTTATTGCCCTTCAGATTTCACAAACATTCTCTTTTAAAGTGTTAATTCTATTATTAGAGGAGACTTGCTTGTGGACGGACATCTTGCTAATAACTTCTTATGGAAAAGGTGATACAAGATATTTTAATTCCATTGTCTCCTTTTCCCTTAATTGTCCCTTACTCTGATAACATCGGAGGCAAGAGGCTGAATGTTAAATTTCGTGATGCCATTTCTATTTAATATTTGGTCTGACTGACTATAAAAAAAGTCATATTTTACTCCCAGTTAGGCGTTATGAAGCACTAAGAAGTTCTCAGGTGAAAGGAGATACAGAAAGGTAAAAGATGCTAATACTGAACCCCACAGTAAAAGTCACTTCATTCTTTAGTACATAAAATGAGCATGTCTAGGTGAAGACCTAAGTGAGAATTAATCTCAAGGTAAGCATCTAATCTCATCTACTTTTCCCATGATAATCAGAGGAGAGAACTAGCATTGGGAAGGTGAGTCCTTCTGTGTATTCTGCAATGGATAAATCTTTCTCTGTCAGTACCTATTGATATTGAGGGGAGATAGATAACTCTTTCTTTGCTGTGATTATTGACAGAGAATGGCTGATTAGTTTCAACTAGGTACCTGACTTTCAGATAACAACAGATTAGGTGAGGTGAATCCTTCCTTGGTGATGAAAGAGCACATATAAATTTAGGTTGATACAGCATGACTCTTCCCAGCCTCAGAAAAAGCAGATTGTTGCAAAGAGTAATTTTTGTTAACAAAACTCGTATCAGGTTTACACGATACTGAGGAGAACAGATTAGATTAATTCATGAGGTCCCTTCCTTATCTCCTGATTCCATGGGTTTTTTTTTTTTCTGAATGATAGAAAACCAACAGCAGTTGTTTTGAAGACAGATACAAACATCAGAGCAAAAGCTACTGAAAATAACACTGATTAGAGCTGTTCAAAATCCCTATCCCATGGGAAATGTTGATATTTTGACATATGTTTTCTTCTCAAAATGGGATGAGAAAGGTTTAAATATCAGCAATTGTSATGGTAATATTTCTTCACAAATGCTGAAATTAAGAAGAAAAATTGCATTTTGAAATAGCTATACTTTCAGCATTTCAAAACATCATTTGAAAGGTTTCGTTTTAGTCCCAGGTTTTCACATTTAACATACATACATTTGTGTGTGTGTATATATCTGTGTGTGTATGTATATTTGACGTTGACTTTTTCCTTTTGAGAAGAAAATAGCGATTTCAAAAATTCCTCCATTTTTCCAGGAAACTTCTTTGGTCAGTCATAGTAATGGCACAACAGCCCATTTCCTAAAGGGAACCTGGACTGTCTAGTCAGTCACCATGATAGAAACAGAAGTGCCTAAGACAGAACTCTACCAGGAAACAATTCTCAGTTTTGTTGTGAAATCCTTCTTCATAGTGACTACGTATCACCATCTTTCATTTTATTGACCTAGCAAGCGACAGGGAATAATCTAACCAATACCTGACATGAAAACTTCCTAAAAGAAATTATGACGATGGCTAAAGAAATGCAAATAGCAATTTTATTCATACTGTGTTCTCCTAGCACTTTCGTGGTGCTTTATACTAAAACAAAACGGCCTGTTATTTCAAGGTAGAGATAAAGATATATGTTTATTTATCTATGCGGTGCACTCTAAAAATGCTTTTAAATCTTAAATACAATCCAATGTTTAAAAAAATAGTGTAAATAAATAGCATTATTAAGGTAATAATGAGCTTTTAAAAATCGTTTTAAAYGAAGAAGTCTTTCAAGTGTTACTTATGAGAGGAGAAAGTTTTACAGGTCTGTGTGATAGTGTTAGGTACAAGTTAAGGCTGAAAGACTTCAAATACACACATATGCAGTTTATAAAATAGTGGCACCTTTCCAGAATTAATTTATTGCCTGTGCTCTGAGACACAAGGCCCATATTTTGTTTTACCAGTGACCCAGAAGCTTTTTGAAACGATCAGGGTATTTTCACTAGGTCTCTCTTTGCAGCTCCTATCTGGAGCTAAATCTTGGTGTGAATTTACACAAACCTGCTAAAGTAAAACTTTGAAAAAGCATTTAAGACATTAATAGAAGTTAAGAATCCACTTTTATAGTAAGTATTTTCAGGGTCTGAAACCATTGAGTCACTATTAGGTATTAGTTTCTTGAGGTTAAAGAACCCAGAAGATAGATACTTTTTAAGCTTCTTGGTTTTATGTCTGCCTTGTTTATTTGGAGCCTGCGTATTTTAGCATATGCTGTTTCCATGGCTCTGCTTAATACCTAGAACACCAATGGCCCCTACGGCTCAGGTTACTGGCTGCAATTGCAAAAGATGTCATTAAAAATACAGCAGGAAATCAATTTGGTGACTTTACATTGGTTCATAATGGACATTTTTGCCTCTAGCTGTGGATTACACTAGGATGTTTCTGATCAAAAGAACATCCTGTGAAACCCAAATTGTAACTGATCCAAAGCCCATGAACGGCAATAAAAAAGTTTTTACTATTTTTATTGGGATTTCAATCCACACCTCCATGCCTCAACCTTCACAACTACATTAGCCTAGGATTTCTTTTCTTTAAGTTGCAAAAGAAAAATACTATGTGTCAAAAATGGTATTTTGAAACAAATGGACCACAAAAGTTTAGTATCATAAGTGAGTCCTACGCAGTGATATATGCATGTTTTAAACTAATACAATGGGATGCCAATTTATTTGATGCAAAAAACATGTGATGGCACATTATTGCAATTTCCTGTCCTTGAAGCAAAGCATTAACCTGTGTCGTGACAATGTAAAGAAAGCACCACAATGTAAAGAAAACACAACAAAGTAACACCACGTATGCTTTTTCAGATATTTTTATTTTAGAGAAATTATATCTATAAAGTGGAAACGGACTCACTGCAAACATGTTTCACCCATCGCACCATTTGAACATCCAGCTCTTATTGGAGAACTAAGATGGCATARGAGTAGTAGACATCTCATTGCTGTCGGAAATAGCTGAATAGTTGTGCAGTGACTCTCAGTGACTCAAAGATTCAAAGCTGTCATTCAAAACAACAAAAAAGTGACAGCAGACATAATCACAGCATTGGTCTGACTCATAGAAGTAAGTTTTGTCAGGGACCTCTGCCTAAGAAAATTCAGATGCTTTACAAAAATTTGGATGCCAATCAAGAGAGCATTACCAAAATAAATGGGCATTGTCTTGCTTTATCATTCTGATCCTACAGAAAACATGAATAATCAAAGCATAAAAAAAATTTTCCTGTATTATTTCCCTCATACTGATTAGCTAAGAGTTGAATAAGAGCACCCTAGACCTCTAAGAAAAGTAATTTTGTTGCAAGAAGTGTGCTTTCTTATGAAGAACATGGAGACACTAAGCAAAATTCCTTCAGTAACTGCTGGGAGCTTAGGAGAAAACAGAGGCTTGTACATGTTTCTAAGGGCTTGTACATGTTTTCTAAGGGCTGTGAAAATCCTTCTGAGGCTTGTAGCCACAGTAAGGGCTGGAGTCACAGATCCAGACACTGCCTGTCCTGTCTTATTCTACAGCAAATGGGCTGTGAGTGCTCTTCGAGCACTCACATGGATCATACGCAATGTGAAAACTGTTTTTCTTCTATCTACAACACTCATCCAAAGTAGCGTAGCATCCTAACTGCAGCCAAGCTTGAACAAATCAAGGACCAGATTCTTCTCACCCATCAGTGGAGTCATCTGTGGCATAATCTGTGCTTTCTTAAAATCAAAGAAAATTCTATTTCTGAGATAGATACACGATATGCCAAGGAAAACCTCTTGGATTGGAGAGCAATTGTGCAATTTGGTGAAAGGATGTTGAGTCTTAGTTTGTTTTGCTCAAAGAAAAATTACCCCTTAATAAGAACTATAACAAACAAGGCTAATTGTAGATGTATATACATGCACACTGCTTGAAATCAAACTGTAGGATTCCAGCTTGAAACCTCTTTGTTCTATAGACATTACACATGTACCAGAAGATGTGTCTGATATCTGGCAAAGTGCTAGCACGGAGGGCTATCACAGATTATCGTATTTTCACCACTGCACAAAAATGAGGATTTTAAATGATAGAATATTGTTTGCACAAACTTTCTTAGCTGTCAGCCTTGCAGATCAAAGCCTGTTCCACAACAGAGAACATGCTTACCACAGACTGTGTTAATGAAATCCTTCCTATCCTACTAGGTCAACAATCTTAGGAGCAGAAGGACTTCTTTGCCTACAGAAGTGATTGTTCAGCCTGCACGGCTTGCTCCAGCATCAGAAAAAAGGGCTTAGTGCATTAGCTGTGCTGGGGCTTTGCTCTGAGACCAGTGTTGAAAATCTCTGCTTAGTATTGCTACGTGTAGATTTGGTGTGAGAACTAATAAATAAAAGATTGTAGAAAAATGTAAGTAAAGTATCTTAGTTAACACCACAGATGATTAAAAAAGACTAGCCACAAAAATTAATTTCCTTTTATTACTGAATGTATAAAGATAATATCTCCAAAATACCATATGTAGGCATGCCAAGGATATATGCGTATTTAAGAAATATATGTGTGCCTGTGGTTATGTTTATATATAAGCACAGAATTTCAGTTTTGATTTTATATTTTTTACTATTTTTTGCGCTTGTTTTTAACTTTTTAAACATTCTTTTTCTCACCAAAATAAAAAGAGAAATGAACTGAAGGAGATAAATCAACACACAGTAGTATCAAGAATTATATTTTTCTTTACTTTGTAACACAGATTTTGGTTTCGTCTGTAGCACTGTAGGTCTCCTGTGTAAGTGGATATTGCTAATCATCACTGCAATCTGAATTGTGGTCTGTGAGTGCAAGCAAGGCTGGAGAAATAATAAGAAACCCACAATCCAGTACCTAGCAAACAAGGACTATAGATGTAATTCTCTTACCAATCAAAAGTGCAACTGTACAAGCACATACACAGAGAAACACTGCCACTCTCTTAGCTATAAATCCAGGGTTTCTGTGATACAATCCTTATCTGTTACAATAGTCATTTCCTTTTCCTATGTATACTGGCTATTGCAGCTTATCCTGCCCTGGGTTGCTGATAGAGGTGGATGAACTGGTTCAGTTGAAATTAGAACTGACCTAAATTTTCACCCCAGGCCTGAAATGCATTATTATCCATGGCTGAAAAACTTCTGATATTTTCTCTCTTGTTCTGTATTTCCAAGTGATTCAGAAAAAAAAGCAGCAAACGCTGAAAACCTCAGAAAGAATCAARCAAGCAAAAAATACCAAATTTGCAAGATTTCACAGGTTTAATCTGAACTGATATTCACAAAAGCATTCAGAATAAGGTTCACCTATCTCTGTTTGGAGGGATAAAGTTCTTTTGAAATGAATGAATTTGTAAACATTTCTTCCAAACATTAAAAACTTTAACAGTTGGTTTTCCAGTAGCTGATGAGTTTTGGGTTAGGTGATTCTGGAAACCCAAAGACTGATTCTACAAGAGAAAAGAGTGAGCATCCAGCTGTTCCAATCTAGGATCTGAAAGCAATACTTCGCAAAAATGCTTATTGTCAGCTGTGATGCACTTATTTTTAGAAACGAACATTGCTACCAAAGGTTGTTCTCATTCCCAACATTCCCCTGCCTGAGGGTATGCTCGTTCCACATTCCCAAGGTATGTTTGCAGCTCATGTAGTTATTTTTGCTTTAGATCTAATTTAGCAAGTGCAGGTAGCAACAAAAATGAAAGAAGACTGCAGAGTCTGAAAGTCAGCACGGGGATTCTGGGTACTTTCTTGGCGTACTACCACACCACACAGCCTGCGCTGCTGTATCGTTATAGCTACTGCTACAGACTGAACGATGGAAACTTATGTATCCTGTAATTGCAATGCTGAACTGCAGCGTAGGTAGACACCTACTTCTTTCTCTCCCTGGCAGGGCCTATGAGTGATAGTGTTCCTCCATTTCAATAAGAATGAGAGATTTAGGGTTGTGGATGGACTGAATAGCCAAGAAACCGACCCAAATGTATTATCTCATAATCTTTTGACCCACCAACATGAGACACAAGGCATCAGAATATCTAACCAGTGGCTGAAATGTGAAAAGCTGCAGTTTCTTCCTGAATGACTTGCTATGATGGACAGATCACATCATGGCTTTTCTCTCTAGCTGTGATTTTAAAGGTGGTTTCTCAAAGTCAGGCAAGGAGCAGTGATCTTGCCTAAGAAGGATGTGAAAGAGAGATTGGTTTCGAGTTCCTGTCCCTACTAATGGCTGCAGGGAGCATCAGCAAGAGAAAAGCTTGAGAGGGAAGGGGAATTTCACATTTGTTCCTCCTATTTCCTCTCCTCTCCTGTGAAGTGGATATCCTTCCCTGAACTTGCTGCTTTGAAGCTTATTTTGGACACTGCTCTGCTTTTAATAGGAAGAGCTGAGAGCCCATTACTGTCAGGAAGGGTTTCCTCCCACACACTATTAACAAATATTGCTTCCTGTCTTTCCACTTTAAAAGGGTGCACGCTATGACCACAGAGCTCATGTTCCAGTTCAGCACATACCATGGTGCCRCTAAAAACTCTGTGAGGCACCAGTGGAAATAGAGAGATCTCACTGTCATTTTCTCCCTTCACATTCCCAGGCCAAAATGACCCAAAGTTAATTCCTGACTCTTCTTGCTTATGCTTCATGCTCAGTCTTGTTAATTTAGACTGTAACATTTCAAAAGCATTAGTTAGCTCTTGATTATGTCTCATTCCTGGGGCAGAGCCACAACACGTGTGGTTAGTTAGGACCTGAAAGCATTACTCTAATTAGCACTCCAGCTGTGCATAAGGGCGCTTTCGTGGGGATGGAGGGAGTCGGATGGCYTCTGTGGAAAGAGATGTGATGTGTTCTTCCAGAGGCAAAAGCTTGTATTAAGGTCCTTTTAAAATGAAGAGTCTCCCTCTCCCCAGAATCCTCCCTCTTTTCATGCACTGCCAGGTGTTCTTCTGTGCTTCGCTGCTGAGTCATGCAGGCTCTGCCGGCTCCAGAGTGCCAAGTGACACCATCTGACAAAATGACACATCACAGTTGGACTGAAGATGCCTCTGGTTTTTCTGAGAAACAAAAGAGAGATGGGACTTTTATGGTCCAGCCGGGTATTTATAATTCTGACTTGCCATTGACTCTTAAGAAGTGGAGGTGCCTGCCACTAAAACTCTGCCTTTTTTGAGGTGTTACTGGAAATGTGAGCATAGCTGCAATGGAAAGGAAGGGTGTTTTCTGTATTAGTCACAARCTTGAGAAATCTGCATTGTGTTCCTGCCTGGAATCAAGTCCCTAGTGTTACCCTGGGCGGGTCATTCAGCCTCTCAGTGGGTCTGCTCCACGTCTGTGAAATGGCTTCCAAAATATGTCCTCACTTTTTATCCTGTTTTGCCTATTTAGACTGACAGCCCCTCAGTGGGAAGCCAGGCTATGGCTTAATGTTAGCACAGCACCTAGCCCARCTGAACTTTATTTCTTGCCTTTAGCTGGTTCTGCAGTATAAAGCAATAATTACGTGCCCATGCAAAAGCTGTATTAAAATGATGGCTTAAAAAATGAGGACTTAAAGTGCTCCTTAAGGATTTAAAGCATGCCCTTTGTGGAAATACATTAAGATGCTGCCTTTAGAGTATCTTCTGTTCCTAGAAGACTGCTGTTTTTTTTCACACAGAGAATGAAATGAGCTTAGAGAATGACCCAACTGATCAATATTTTTTCCAGCCATTGAATCAGTGGATTTTGATTTTGTCTTTTATTTTCTTTTCCCCCCCTGAAGCCTACCCAGAGCTTGCAAAGAGTGATTGATTGATCTCTTCATATAATTATAAAGTTCTAGGGAACTCTTCATCAAAACATTAAAATCCTCCAAAAACATGAATTAAAAAGTGTAAGCATTATACTCTGTAGTATCAACAGAGGGGGCAAAACTAGTTTTCCATATAAGAGAGAGAGCTTATGGCATGATGACAGCTACAGAGCAAGTCCTTCTGCACGAGGGCAATAAGGTATGAATTGATGTTCTTTTGTGTGATACAGAAGCTGAATGCACAACACTTTACGGAAATTAAATATCCTGCTTTGGAATATGAAACCTAAGTTGCTTTTTCCTTTGGTGTGGTTTCTTATGAGCTTTCACATCCTGCTTTGAAGGTCATTTGTACTCTAACATGTCATATTTTGCATCTTCTTTTTACTCTCAACTTTAAGAACAGGAAGACATTAATTTAAATTATATGCTGCAATCTCTTCTTCCATCCCTGTTTTGATGAAGGAACGATTAGTAGATACAATCACTGATTTCTGTAATCYTCCATTTAACTGAATGGGATTTTTATTTTCTCTTCAAGGCATGGTATCAGTCTTTCTGCAGACTAATCTGGATTGTGGTTACCCTTACTTGACACTTTGCAGATTTTTGACCTCATAACAATTTTGCTTTTTTTTTTTTGGTTTAGTTTCTTCTTGTTTTCTAATGAAGATTGAAAATAATTACCAAAATGACAGTTGGATCTATTTCCTTCCCCTCTTTTGATTGCCCTCTTCAATCCTTTCTTCAAGGCATTGCACATTGGAGCCTGCAAAAATCAAAATATTCAGAACTGGCTTTGAAAAGCATTGTTAATATCTATTTGCAAGTATTCAACGCTTCTTTTTTTCTCCCTTCTGACTTTATGCAATACATATTGCTTACAATATATCCTTTAATCCAGGTTATAAATCAAGGGACTATTCTACCCCTAACAGCCAAGACTATTTATTGTTTTCCTAAAAGATAAATGGGGAAATAAATAAATAAACAATGCAATCAAATTCCCCTTGGGAGGGAATCTAAAACATTGATTTAAAAACGAGGAAGGAGGAAAGTCTGTGAACCTGCAAACAACTTCTAAATACCATCACTAAAGAGCCTGCAACTTTAAAAAGAATGAAATAAACACAGATGGATGAACAGCCTGGGGTCCAATCAGAGGGAGAAGTGGTTTCAGATGCCATTGTGGAAAAGATGAGGTGGAAGATGTGAAAGTGAGATTAAAAAGCTGGTTTTGAGGGCAGGAGCYGTGGAGTAGATGGCTATCGTCTCCTCCATAGCACTGAGTGACCAGAAACAATGACAATGAGCATGAGAGAAAAAAGAAAAGGCTCACCAGATTGGTGAAATCAGGGCAGGAGAGCTGTGCATAGGAGAGCAGTTCACATAATGTGCCTTGAAATGCTCTGGGACGTGTGTGTGGTACTGGGAGGAGGCTGACCCAAAACCTGTGTAAGCTGCTTGTTGGATTTGTGGCTAACAGGATGCAGAGAAGCAGAATGTCTGCTGTTCTACCATAAACATTTTGTGCCACCTTGTCGGACATATAATGAAATCTGCACTGTACAGCCAGCTCTCAGAGACCATATTTAGTTTAATTCATCATTTGTTATGAACACACATGGTGTTCAATCTCACACTTGCTTGTTTAGCTCAGCAGTGTCCTCTCTAATTCTGAATGGTGTTCAGCTCAGTAAACTTCTATCATTTATCTAAGTTCTAATCTCTGCTATGCTTTTTTTTTTGTATAAAACCTACCAAACACTTGTGACTTTGCAGGAGAATTCAGATACCATTTGCCTAACTTTTCTTTGAATAACTAAAACGTTTGATCCCCTTTCATTTTGATTCCTATCAATTTCACCTCCTCTTTGTCTACCAGTACTCTTTTTTGTAACAAGCTAGCCAGATCTTCACAATGTAGCCTTGACGAGGTATTAGCTTCTAACACAGAAGTAGAATAATTTTTACTGATTGTTTTTGGTCTTTTGTATCACTTTTGTATCACTTAACACATCCAGAAATTATTTTCTTCTTTTATTTCCAATATTTTAATTTCTCCTAAAGGTTTAGACTGTCATTTTTTTTCCCTCCTAACACAGAAAGATTAGATTCCTAAGGTGAAAAAGAAAAAAAATAACATATTTCATAAACACTGACATCAAACTGCTTACAGAAATGCCTTTCAGATCAGTTTCTGCTCAGCTTAGAATCATAGAATAGTTTGGATTGGAAGGGACCTTTAAAGGTCATCTAGTCCAGCCCCCTGCCATGGGCAGGGACATCTGCAACTAGATCAGGCTGCTCAGAGCCCCGTGCAACCTGACCTTGAATGTTTCCAAGGATGGGACATCTACCACCTCTCTGGGCAACCTATTCCAGTGTTTCACCATCCTCATTGTAAAAAATTTCTTCCTTATAGCTAGTCTAAATCTACCCTCTTTTAGTTTAAAACCATTCCACCTTGTCCTGTTGTAACAGGCCCTGCTAAAAAGTTTGTCCCCATCTTTCTTATAAGCCCCCTTTAAGTACTGAAAGGCCACAATGAGGTCTCCCCAAAGCCTTCTCTTCTCCAGGCTGAATAACCCCAACTCTCTCAGCCTTTCTTCGTAGGAGAGGCGTTCCATCCCCCTGATCATTTTTGCGGCCCTGCTCTGGACCCGCTCCGACAGGTCCATGTCTTTCCTGTGCTGAGGGCTCCAGAGCTGGGTGCAGTACTGCAGGTGGGGTCTCACCAGAGCAGAGTAGAGGGGCAGAATCACCTTCCTCGACCTGCTGGCTACGCTTCTTTTGATGCAGCCCAGGATACGGTTGGCCTTCTGGGCTGCGAGCGCACATTGCTGGCTCATGTCCAGCTTTTCATCCACCAGTAGCCCCAAGTCCTTCTTGGCAGGGCTGCTCTCAATCCCTTCATCCCCCAGCCTGTATTGATACCAGGAGTTGTCCCGAGCCAGGTGCAAGACCCTGCACTTGGCCTTGTTGAACCTCATGAAGTTCACACTGGCCCACCTCTTGAGCTTGTCCAGGTCCGTCCGGATGACATCCCATCCCTCAGGCGTGTCGACCGCACCACTCAGCTTGGTGTCGTCTGCAAACTTGCTGAAGGTGCACTCGATCACACTAAGTCACTGATGAAGACATTAAACAGTACCAGTCCCAATAAGGACTCCTGAGGGACACCACTCATCACCGATCTCCATCTGGACGTTGAGCCATTGACCACTACCCTTTGGATGCGACCATCCAACCAATTCCTTACCCACCGGACAGTCCGTCCATCAAACCCGTATCTCTCCAGTTTAGAGAGAAGGATGTTTTGGGGGACCGTGTCAAAGGCCTTACAGAGGTCTAGAGAGATGACATCTGTAGCTCTTCCCATGTCCACTGATGTAGTCATTCCATCGTAGAAGGCCACTAGTTTGGTCAGGCAGGACTTGCCCTTGGTGAAGCTTCTGGGCCTACAAGCTCAGGTAACTTTCCAAGAGATAACAAATAGATCCCTCTAAGGTACCATCCAACTAAGCTAAGACTCCAGTCCTCACATGGGAGCTACATGGCTCACACTGCACACCTATTTGGTATGGCAGAGGTTTCCTATGCAGAAGCATCATTACAATTTTAGTGTCAAAAACCTTAGCATAATCTGGCATGACTGGAAAATACTAACTGTTGATGTTTACAACCCCTGACTTTACTGAAAATTACATGACTTTTCCCATTAATTTCCCTTGCACCCTTGCCTCACAGCCATTGCTGAAACTGCGCAGGAATGGGAGAGCAGAAAGGGGATGTGCAGAAGTGTCCTCTTGTTTAAATTGTTGCCAACAGCACGCCTATGTCTATGATATGTTCTTGAGGGTCTTTAATATTTTACAGGACAAAATAACAGTTTACCACTTTTTAGATCTGTTCTAAGCAAGATCATARAATCATAGAATCATAGAATCATAGAATCACGAAGGTTGGAAAAGACCTTTAAGATCATCGCGTCCAATCGTCAACCCAGCACCCATGCCCACTAAACCATGCCGTAAAGTACCACATCCACACGTTTTTGAATGTCTCCAGTGTTGGTGACTCCACCACTTCCCTGGGCAGCCTGTTCCAATGCCTGACTACCCTTTCGGTGAAGAAATTTTTCCTAATGTCCAATGTAAACCTCCCCTGGAGCAACTTGAGGCCTTTTCCTCTTGTCCTATCACTTGTTACTCGGGAGAAGAGACCAACACTCACCTCTCTACAGCCTCCTTTCAGGTAGTTGTAGAGAGCGATAAGGTCTCCCCTCAGCCTCCTCTTCTCCAGGCTGAACAACCCCAGCTCCCTCAGCCGCTCCTCATAAGACCTGTTCTCCAGACCCTTCACCAGCCTCGTCGCCCTTCTCTGGACACGCTCCAGCACCTCAATGTCCTTCTTGTAGTGAGGGGCCCAAAACTGAACACAGTATTCGAGGTGCACACCTCAGTTTCAGTAGGGATTGAATTCTGGCTTTTACACAATCAACAGTGTTAAAAAGCAAAATACTGCAGCAACAATAAGCAGGCAGCAAACATTGGGCATATTTCAGTCACTTGACACCTTTCTCCTCATTCAGATCAATGCTTTTCTCCTCCTCTTCCCTGTTTCCCCTTTCCTATCTGACTATGCATATGTAACAATCAGCATATTCCCACCATCTTTTAATAACCTCAGGGAGTAGAAGTCCTCAACATTTATAATCATCTTCTCCTTCCTCTGGATCTGTTATTTTACTCCTTGTGTGTGCCTCTTTACATTTGATTACTCTTTTCACTACATAGGTCATTCATTTGCTTCTTTCCCCCCACTCTAAACATATTTATTGTTAGGTAGCTCACAGCCCTTTGGGTATACATTAATTTACCTAGGAACACTTTCCATTTCTCCTCTGTGTCCTTTACCTCTGTTGCCTCATTCCATTGATTTCAGTGAACACTTCTTGCATGTCTACACAAATTACCTCCTTTGAAATTCAATGTCTTTATTTATTATTATTTTTTATTCTTTTTATGGTCCCTATTACTTATACCATACATTCTCCTCCTTTCATTTATCATCAATTTGTGTTACAGTAAGCTAATCATGAATTGCCTCCCTCTTACAATTTTTTTTGATCATTTAGACACTGCACTGTGTATAGAAAAAACTCCAAGAAGCTGCCTGCCAACTACTGGCTCTCTTTACATAGTAGTCGGATTGGTTTGAAAAATTCTTATTGATTTTTTTAAGGGGAAGTTGTTTTTTAAAAAAATATGATGTGTTTTCAGACTGCACATACTTCATTTAGGAAGTTTTTGTTTTCTCTTAGAAAACTGAAATCCTTTTGGGATAGTTTACACAAAAAATCAGTCTGCTATGGGAAATGTAAAAAAATAATCTCAACATTGTAGGAAAAATAAATCAATTTTCTGACCGATTCACTCTCCTCAAACATAAATTGCCTTTTCCTGAAGACACCAAAACATCCTTATTGAGAATGTTTTTAGTGATATTTTAAGCTTTTCAGGTAACATAAAAATAATTACCAGGGAAGGTCCTGACCTGATGTGAATCTGTTCTGTTAAATAAACGGATTTTTTTGATCAGGGAAGGGCCTGGCTTGTGATAATCCTAACTGTGAATCTTATCATTTTAGTCTAGACTGATTTTGATATTCTGTCTCACGTGATATAAATGTAACTATTGGCTGTAGGGTAGAAAAGAAAAGAATTAGCCATGATGGCTAAAGATGAAACCCTTAACTGAAGCTTTCAGTATGTTTGTGAAGCTCCACGTATTATTGGAATTGTTTCCTCAAATCTAGAGGAACTGTCAGATGATAAGAAAAATTACTCTGTCGTCGATTCTGTTACCCAGCTTGGTCTCTGGCTATTGACAGGCAGCAGGTAATTTATCATCAGCAAAGATTGGTGAGACGCGATGTTTCTAATGAACTCGATTGATTTCATGCTCATGGGGTTTTACATTATGTGRTAGTTTAGCTCCCTAGCTCTCCTTCCACCGACTGAAATGATGTTACTCTGTGCTACTGCTTTGGATCATAACTCTGGACTTGCGTTATATGTGCCAGGTTTTTTTTTTTTTGTTTTATCCGGTGTTATCATAACATTGCAGGCCCACAAGAAGTGGAAGCCCTGCTGTGGGCCCGTGATGAGGGAGGTAGTTCTTGATTCAAAGGGTGGGGAGAAGCGCACAGATCCAAAGTGATTGGTCCACAGCAACTTCACATGGGTAGAAATATGTAATATTCTCTCCTGTCTTCTTGAATAAATTAGTCACCTCATTCATGCCTCTCTGATGACCCTTTCTAGCTTATTGTTGTTTCTTCCACTGCTTATCCACGAGCACATCTTTGTTGCATTTTCTCTGCCTCCTAGCTACAGAGAGAGTTGCCCACTTTAGTTGTATTTTTTGTCTGCCAGTTTTTGGGTAGATTCTCACTGCAGCTGTATTTTTCTTCTCTCTTGCTCTTTGCTTGTGCATGGACTCTCCTAAGGATACTATATATTCATTATGAGCTAGAGTTACCCGTACTGTAACTCTCAATTCTCCAAAGCCCGAATGTATGACTCAGGCTTCTGAAATAAGTGAGAGAGACCTAGGGCAAGGTACATAGCAAAAATAGCAGTGGGAATGATGTGAGATTATTAGATACATATATTTTTTTAATTAGAGATGGTCCCAAACCAAATCAGTCATTCCCAATGCACTGAAGTGTTGGGCGAGCTTGTTATGAGATCTGAGTATGAACTTTGCAGTTCAGCCTCACCTCTAATTTTAATATTTATACAGTTTTCTATAACCTCACCTCTGAAGGTCAAAACTGATAGCCAGTCATCTAAGCAGTGTAGGTTATTACAGCCAGCTTTTGTGGCACACCAAACAGCTATATGGTAAAAATTATTGCTGTTTTATCTAGCTCACTAAACCGATGAGAATTTTTAATATGAGCCTCTTATTGGGCTAGACAGTAACACTACAAGATGCCCTGATGAAGAGGCAGCACCAACTGCTCCCGGAGTCCCAGGAATCAGTACATCCAGTTGTGACTTAGAAAGAGTCATAATTTTCTTGCTTGTTCTGTCTGTGCTAGCAGTGAGAAAGTGGAGTCATACAGGGCGGGGGGGAGAATATCTGCTCAATATGAAATGTAAATAAGAAGCATAGAAGGGTAATCTGGCTTTAGGCTATTCAGGACAAAATAGATATCTGGGTGGAATATTGTGTCCCTTCACTGTCCTCATTTACAAAGATGGTATACAGCATCTGTAATAGCTAGAAATGGTGCACTGCTTTCAGCCAGCCGGGCCGCAATAAAAAATGAATCAAGTAGCAGTGCTTATTTCTGCTATACTTTCACCATGCCATCATATCCGTCAGTCCCTGCCAAGGCTGCCCATCTTCAGTTGCTCATTTCTTGAGCACATTAGGATGTATCCAGGCTCTGTTAGAATGTGTAAAATGGAAAGACTTTCTAGGAACTTATTTGCAGATGTGCTGTTTGTCTTTCTGGGGCTGTCTGTACTTAGGGACAATTAGAGGAGGAGGCCTGTGCTCTGGAAGTCAGAAAGGTGTTATGGGATTGTTCACCCAAAATTGCTGCGGGCAGAATTCCTTCGCTTGAAAGTTTGAAGCATGACGTTAAGTTTGAAAAATGAAGGAGTATGGTGGGAAAGCAAGATTCATCCCCAGAAGCTCAGCTGAATTGATTTGATTAGGAAATACTGCTTACAGGCTTTGGTGGTTTGCAGGTGACCTGAAACTTGACTCAGGTAATCAGTTTAGACCTGGCTGTGGCCTCTGCCGCTTCTTTTATTTGTATGATGTGGTGAACCTGCACCCCTTTTTGTCAGAAGCAATTGAGAAAATGAACATGCTGAAGATTTTGAGGTATTCAGTTTTCCTATCCATAAATGTAACAGAAGTGCTTTCAAAAGGCACTCTAACCTTCTCTATGCCCTCCTATCAAGATTTTCAAATTACTTTGCAAGTATCAGTCTTATGCAGTTGGCATGAAACCGTGATATTCTTGTTTAGTTAAAACTCCTTTTGCAGGGTGAGGACTTCAGAACATGGACCATTAATTTTATGTAATATCTCTGACATTTTATGGCTTGGTGATGGGATTTCAGTTTCCTTTCACTTTCCATGTACCTGTGTGTTTATATTTGTGAAGTATTTGTATGTACTGCTGTGTATTTGTACATACACTTAAGTATATTTGTGCACACACACTTGTGTGTGTGTGTCGTGAATGAGTGGTTTGAGGCCGCTTAAAGGATCACCGTCAAAGGTATTAGCGGAAAGTGATTTTAATAGACATTTATAAAAGCGTGACTTAACAGAGTTTGATGGCAAGGTTCAGTCTATCACTTACTACATGGATGAAGTATACAAAGGAAAATTGAGTTAGAATCAAGCTAGAATGATTTATACAGAGACCAAGGATGAAAAAGGGTAAGGGAGACCCTCCTCTTGAGTCACGAGGTTCGGAGTAGACCCACTTCCTTTCTAAACTCCTGATGGAGTCTAGGTGCGGCTGGATCCACTGCTAGCTCCAGACTTGGTCAACGGTTTATATTTAATGGGAGAAATATAAGGAATAAGGAAATCCTCCCATTGAGTCACGAGATTCAGAGTAGACCCCCTTGCTTTCTAAACTCCTGATGGAGCTTAGGTGTGGCTGGATTCACTCCTAGTCCCAGACTTGGTCAACTGTTTATGTGTAAGGGATTATGTGTGTTTAGCAGCAATCTACAGTTTATTCACAGTTTTAAGGTGGATCACAAGATTTTAGCAACACTTAATCATTGACTAATTTAACATTTACAAAGTAAGTTAGTAGAATTTACTACAATTGCCACAGTGACTTAATTACAGATGGTAATATTTATACTATACTTGCTATCGGGTACCTCCATCAGTTCACACACACAGACACAAAGATCTATAAATATACAAAGGTATACCTGTTAAAAATTCCCCTTGAGTCCAGTGAAGTATTCACATCAAATGTCTTGGCATTTCTCAACGGGGGAGGGGTTGAGCCTGGAGCCCAGGTACCATTGTCAGTCGGCAACAGTCCTCCGAATATTGCAAACTCGAGCGCTCTGAGAGGTGTCCCACACAGAGGGAGATACTGGGCACAGCCTGCTGTGGTCCAGGAGAGCTCAAAGGGTCTCACTTAGGACCACTGTTTATAGGTTTGCAAGATGATTGGCTTTAGTCATCCGTGAAAATTCTCAAGATTTCAGTAACAATGGTACCTTTCTGCTCGAATTATGACTCAGATAAGGGTGTCAGGGGATGATGAATTATCCCCGCTCTTGTCCCCCACCTAGGCCAGGCAGCAGGAGTTCCTGGTATGGTCAGTACCGTTCCCCCACCTCAGCCATGCAAGAGTTCCTGGTATGGTCAAGGGTTGCTTCACCGCCCAACTCCAAGGGTTGCTTCACCACCCAGAAACGGGAGTTTCTGAGATCATGGAGCAGCCCAGGAAGGGGCGGGGGGAAATGCACCACCACAATCCACCCTGTGACTAAAGTCAATCCATCTTTCTCACAGAGTGGCGGAGTGGTTGCCTCTTGCCTCTGTGCCTATAAACAGATCAATGCCATATTCCAATTATAATTTGAGGGAAATTTTTGGTTGGTCTACTTAATTATTAAAGTTTTGTTAAATGTGATTAAGCAATGTTATATATGCAAGGAGGTTTTGGTAACAGTGCCAGCTGTCTAGCTATCCTCCACACTCTAACATATAAGACAATGGTGTTCAACGACAAGCAAAATACAACAGAAATTAGTAAAATTGCAATGGGATGTAACATCCGATTTAAAGTTCCTGTTGCTATTGGCAGCCATCCAAATAAGGTGTCCCACCAGTGATGTTCTCCATCCTTCTTCACTCTTTCTAGGACAAGGTGTATCTTCTCTGTATCATGATGGGTGGTAATCAGTTCTTTGTCCGTTGTTTTGAATTTGTTTTAGCAATTGACTCAGGTCGTCATGTTGCAACAGTTTTCTTATTAATGTAAGATTCATTCCAATGGGGGTAAGTAGTAAATCTTGATAAGATGTACAGTTCGATTGTAGCAGCTGATGGGTTGTAACAGGAGCTGAACAGTTAAAGTCGTATCCCATGATTTTGGTAAAGTTACAAATACAGATATTTGAGTGATTATATGTTTCCAGTGGTGTTGTCTGTCAGTATAGAATCACAAAGAGTTCTCATACAAACACATCCATTTCCAACACATACAAGTACAGTTTCAGGGGTTTCATCAACATGTATTTCAAAATGACAAGCATTTTGTTCAGTGTCAAGGCGAATGTCTGGGACCTTAATGGTATTACTTTCACAAATAAATCCCTGTTGTTCCCGTACAATACATGCGTCAACATCAATAGTTTGCCACTTGTTCCAATTTTGTTGTGCCCGTACTCTATGTTCTAATGGATAGAGGACGGTTCCATTGTGGTTTAATTCCAGCGCAATGATTGGGTATATGGTATATACCGAAGCATTGCATATTGTCAAAACAAAAGCTGTGACTTTACTGTCAGTGGGGTCATAGGTAAAATTGACTAGATGCCGATTGGAATTCCCTTTCAAATTTAGTTGCATTATCCCAAATGACCTTTCAGATTTCAATGGGCAAGGTGCCCTCATCGCCTTCCCTTATAATTGCTGTTACAGTAGATTGCACCCACAACTGAGAAACATGTATGGTGCAGAATGCACTGTAGTTACCACACTGATTAGCACGAACAAAGGAAGTGAGGGTCTCCACCCTGCGTGTCGGGCTTGTTGGCGTATAAGCCAAATTTGGTCCATGTGGACACCACCACAGTGGGTGAGCATCCATGTGCACACATTTTCACAGCAGCTCCAGAAGGAGAATGTGTTCAGTAGATTAAACAAAATATCGTACTTCAAGCAACTTTTCTCCACTTCATTTAATCTCAATATTTGTCAAATCCCATTTTTAAAATATCCTTTCTCCTTTGCTTGTATTTCTTAATTTTTCTCTCCACCTAATGCTGGCTTTATAAACTGTACGAATGCTTTAGTATGTCCACCTTGTGGTGTATTCCCAGGACTCTTGTCTGCCGTTTATAGCAGAGACTGCTATTTGTTCTGTGTCATTTAAGGACTCTGAGGTCCATGCAGCTRGAGAGAATGCGGTTCTCCTAAGAAGTGCATGCTGGTGTCAGCTGAAATCACCACTATTTTAGAAAGAGAATGAAGAGAAGACAAATGTGGTAGAATTAATTAGTAGAACTGAGAAGTCATTTTTCCCATAACCTGTTTAGTGGGTAAGGAGGTTCTTGACAGAGGAAGTGCTACCAGATAAGGACTTTATTCTGAAGCTTTTCAGCTGACTATTGTAATGGTTCTGCTAGTTGAAGTCAAGTGGGATGAGGGCTGTAAGGCCAAGTATAACATTTCTGCAGTTCAGAAATAGAGTGTTTTAAAAGTTTGGATTCACTGCTAAATGAATTTGTTTAGCTTGCTGCAAAGATTCCTATTATCCTCTCTTTGTATATAACGTGCATGAACACATACATGTGCATACTGTTTACTGGTGTTTTATCTTCTGCATAGGTCAGCCAAATCTCTGCATGCCAGGTTATATGTATATAAAGTCTAGCTAGGGTTATAAACCTGGCCCTTTGGTTTATACACCTAATCCAACATTGAAACTAAATGAGGTAGCTGCAGTATCATACATCTGTAACTTACAGGACTTCAGGGGCTTTTTCAGCCAAAGAAGTGTAAGTTCTCTATACACAATCACACCAGTGACATCAACAAAAGAATAATAGAAGGCATGCTTATGATGATTCGATATACATAAAAAAGGTTTGATTGGTATGTTGCAGTTTTGTAGGTAGCACAGGAGAATGCATTTGTTGATATTAAAAGGGTGAAAACAAGCCACTAGGCTTCTAGTGTATTCCTTTTTTTTGTGGAAAATAATTGCAAAAAGCTTGAAGTAAGAATTTTTTAGCAAGCTTGGAGATGAAGTCAGGTCTCACTTACAGTGACGCAGCCCAGAAGTCATTCCCTTACAGTCACTGCATTTTCACCACTGTCACACCAGCATAAGAAATGGATGACTCCTGTAGCTGTAAAAAAGACAATTCTGAACAGATATATGCAATGAATCCAGCCAAACCTGCCACAAATAATTACCTTTTTAACAGTCTGAGTGAGGTGAGAGAATCTTAGGATCCCTAGACTCAAACCTTGATATTCTCACCCACGACTTGCTCAAGAATTCGTCCCAAATGAAAATAGATTGAAGAATTAAACATTCAAGTCACAACGATTCAATCAGAATCATTTATTTATGAGTCATTTTGCAAAACACTCAGTGTATATTTTCCCATCTCTTTCCTTGCATGCACTTTGAGCCTTCTGGTATTGTAAACACTGCATGCATTATCATTTAATGCAGAGGAATTTGCAGTGGCTTAATAAGGAAATTGGGATCATCTTTCATTTTACCTCTCTAAAAAAGCTACACAGTATTTAAAATGCTTGTTAATTATATGTGAAGCAAATCAAAAGTTGACATGCGTATACAGTAAGAATGTGTGGCCATTCCAGGATGTCTGAATTTATCTAGACTATCCTTTTCTTGGGGTTTATTTTAAGTTTATTGCAGAAAATATCCATATTAGGCCCCTCCAACCATCATCTGTCTTTTTGCCTGTCGAAAACCTCTCCTGATTATGTGCCAATCTTTCCCTTGATGTCCTTGGGCAACAAGAACAAATAATGATATAAAAAAAACTTTCTCTGATGCCTGAGCAAGTTCTACCCTCTCCAGACCAAAGTCTAGCAGGCACCATAAATCCTTCATGGTAAGCATTCCTGCTCTGCCTGCTCTGTGGATCACCTGCCTTTCGTGGATGATGAGTGGGTTCTCTCCACCACTCTGACGATTGATTTACTTCTGTTGCAACCACATTCACATCCTCAATTCCTGATGTGTCGTAAACTTAAAAAGTCAGATTTGGACCTGACCTTGAACCTCTCATCTCAATCAGTTACAAGTCTACCCCTAATCATTCAGTTCTGGATCAGAACCAACCTTCAGAAACAGGGAAGAGAAGGGGCTGTCTCCCAGGAATGGGTGTATGGCCATGTCCCTGGAGAGTAGTGTTAACAGCAGTAATTTCTGTCCTCAGCTACCCTGTGTTCCTTTTCCCACATCTCCTCTTTAGCTGTACTACAGCAACTTTTTATGGGACCAGGCAGAGAAGTGAATCATGGAATTGACCTAAGATAAAACTAAGCCTTAAGAAAAAAAAAAAAAAAAAAGTGGGAAGAGTATTTTTAACATGGATAAATCTCTTAGACTGGTTCCCTGCCAGCCTCCAAAAACATCTATATAATATGTATATAACAGCATAAAGAATGGGTGGTGCAGGGGTGAGAATAAATGTGCATGAAGTTGGAGAGGAGGCGGCACAGGATGGGTGTGAAATGCTCTTATGAAAAATGCCCTTGGAATCACGACTGTACTTAAAAAGAAATAAAATACTACCCTCTGCAAATGCCCTTAAAAAGGTGTCACTAAAAATGCAAAGAAAGGAGGAAACCAAATGAGGAGGAGAAATCCTTGGAAAGTATACAGCAAAACACTTGAACTTCCACACAGCTCAAGCTCCAGCTTTGTGCCTCTGTTTTATTAAAGACTGTAACCAGTCCTGGATTTCCTGTATTGCTAGCACATATCTAGTAACTGCATGGTAGGCTGCAAGCAAATGCATTATTGCAACAGCAGTTGAAGCTGGGATTCAGTAAAATATTCAAAAACATAGTTATTTTTTGGTACTACATGAAACTAAAATGGAATCAAATGAGATTTGAATATTCAACAGAGAAGCCAAAACCTGAACTAAGTTACCTAATAGGTAAATAAACTAATGCCATCTGATTTACACTATGTTGGGGGATGGAGTGTGTCTGCTCAGCTCACAGGATATAGACACTGTGGAATGAATATTAGAAATTCAGACTTTTAATTTGCTTCAGTTTCAGAGCTTCAGATCTGAGTGTTACTTCCAGGGTTAATTGCACAAGGTGAGGGCTGCTGATGCCTTTAAAAATGCTAGTGACTTCTCAGTCAGAGATAAATGGATATCGTTCATTTAAACATAATGCTGACCAACAGAGAGATATTGTGTGATCTGTTCTGCTACTCCTATTTGGTGAATAACTTGAACAACGTGAGGAGCTGTGGATCAGAGAAAGTATTCTGGTGCAAAAGAAACTTTTCAATTGAGGTCTTGCTTTGCCTTCTCCGTTTCTAGTCTTCTAAGCTTATGAACTAATTTATGTATTCGTCCCATTGTTTAAAAATAGTCAGCGTCTTCTCCAAGTTATATATTAAATTGTAGTTGTGAAAACATCAAGAAAGAGATATTGGGATATTGCAATAGACAGTTTCCTTCTACTTCTCACCAGTGAATGGAAGCAGTGTCCCACCATTGCTGTGCTGGCGTGTGGTTCTTCTTCCAGAGTCTTTCCAGAGACCTCTTACACATTTTGGTCCTCTGTCTCAATGCTTTATTTCCAAGATCCAGGCCAGACCTGTCCTTTAAAGGCAGTACATTGTATTTGTATTACATACATACCAATATACTTATATGAAATTATATATTTATATAGAGAGAGATCATAGATCCCCTAAATAAATTAGGTAGGAAACTGCAAAGCTGGCCCTGCTTTAAGCAGAGTGGGGTGTGTTGAGATGACCTCAAGTGTTAGATTCAAAGTTAAATGAGATAACTTAGAGATACATTTTGTTTGAAATATACATGTGTGATATGTATCATACACATAAACACACATGTCTATAGATGTATTAGGGTTTTAGCTATGTGAAAACACCCAGTCCCCAAATTGAACTAGAATCTTGCAATTCAAAGCAGTACGAGGGGATGATAAATAAATGTGCTATTCACTACACAACCAAGGTCTTCATTGCACACACTCATACTGATCTTGAGTATAACTCATAGGTGTATTAACCTGAAGAGAAATAGAGCTAAGCTGAGGATTGCAATCTAGTGCTTTCTTGTTTAAAATGTTTACAGGGACTTTTCCTTTAGATTTTTTTTGAATGCTTGCTACCTGCCTTCACCCAGCTCTCTTTTAGATCTCCATCTGATAGATGTGTAGCAAGGAGAAATGATTTTACACTGAGAGCAAGAACTGCTTAAGTTGCTAATGACTGCATTGATCATAGCAGCTGAATAACATATCTTTACAGCTGTTCAGACATTGATAGTTCCTTGCCTTTGTATTAAATGATAGTGTTTATGGACAAGTAAGTTTTGAGCTATTGAGGCTTGATTCAGATCTTATTTCCCACCAGCACTAAACTGGTATACACGTATTGGTTGCAACAGAGTTTTTGCATGTTTACCCCTGTGTGTAAGGGGCCAATCCATCCTTTGTGATTTTTACTGTGCCACCATATATTAATGTGTGCTGTATCTAGCTTGTAATTTTCTTTATCCTTCTTTGCTCTCTGAGTTTATGAGTTCGATCTCTGCATAAAATGTCATAATATAATATTGTGCTTTAAAAAGCCTGTTACTTATTAAGAGTGTGAGTTTACACTGCTGGGGACATTTTATTTTCCCACCAGGAAAATGAAAATGTCATTGAGGTCTAACCAGACCCCTGAGATTTTCAGACAGAAGAAAATTGTTTTTAGGATTCCCTGCAGGACCTGGTAGCTTTTGTGCACCTACCGTAAGTCTGAAATACAATCTCCCCCTCATTTATTCCCCCCCTTCCTAAAGAAGCAATGACATGATATTGCACATTAAGGTTCCCACTTCCTCTGTATTAATTTGCTTGTTGAAAGATGTGACACTGGAGCTATGTAATTATCCTGGCAGGAGTCATCACTATATTTTGTAGCTGCTGCTCTAAGAGCTAGATTGCAACTCCACGCACAGCCCTGAGTAAGAGATCGTGTATAAAAAGTTCCCCTTTCCTGTCCTTCTCTTAGAGTAACTCAGAGGCACAGTGTTGAAACATGACAGCATTTTCCCAATCATCTGTCCCATTTAGATCACATCTGGTTCTCTGCAGCCGGTTGTGTTAAGATGTAGACCCCTTTCGGGACTCTACCACTGACTCTATCTTTCATGCTGTGTAAGCCTGGAAGTGGACTTACTTTCAAGACTGGATTCACCCACCATCCACAAGGTTAACCTTCAAGCCTCTGCTCTTAGGCCACCTTGCTCCAAGTTCTGCACTCATCTGACAGGGAGGAAGCATTTGAAACTTTGCCATTGAGCTTTGGTTGTATTTATATGCTCTGGAGGCAGAGGATGGCCAAAGGAGAGACTGTTAGGTCCACTAGATGATGCTCTGAACTTGAAGCCACAGTGACAGCTGCGGAGCTTGCAATGGCTGAAATTAGGAGTTCTTCATTGGTACCTTCACCAGTTTGGGTTAGAAGACCTAACTTCCAGAGGAAAGCCCATGAATTATGGGCTGTTTGCTTGTTGCTGTCTCTGAGAGGCTCACGGCAGTGATAGATCTCTTGGCAACACAAGGATGCCTGGATTTGTGAGCCAAAGAGGGAGAAGTGCTGCTGTAGTCCTGCCCAATCACTTAGCAGTATCTAAAGCTGTTTCAAAAATGATAACAGAATTACTGTACCTGCACTGGGGCTTCCTTTTCCTCATTGCTGAAAATGAAGTGGAGTCAGTGCACACTGTAATTCAGCTGGTCCCTTCTACAACTGAGTGGTTCCTCTGCAAACCTCTACCAGAAATGCTGGCAACATTTCACTTTCTAAAGCCTAGATCATAGGACTGGAGAAGTGACTCACAGGCATCTTTCCTTTCTCTGAATTTGACACTGCTAAGAACCTATCCCATAGTGGGTATTAATTTCAAAAKTAAAAAGACAATGAAGATCGCCTGAGTGAGAGCTAGTAGGAGTTCTGGACTGAACATTTTTTTTTAAATTTAAAAATGCATTTTTATATAGTTGATTCTCCATAGAAAACTTTGGTTCTGCTTTGTATTTCCTGATTTAATTAAATGAATTATCTATACATGCATATTATATTTTTTGTTTGCTTATTTTGTGTGGGTGTGCAGAAACTGAAAAAGTTCTGCAAAAAGATTAAAAGTCATTTAAAAAATTGTTCCTGTTGGCATTTCCCACAGAAATTCATGCTATTTTTGAGTAATTCTCATCTGCGTGTTTTGTACATTACATATACATTTATCRGCAATTGTATTTTTAAATTAAATATTTTTTCCTTAAGACAGAAGTGAATCTAAATTGAAGCTTAAATGCAAGTTATTAATCTCATTCACCAGAGCAGTTAATGAGATGTTTCCTAGCAAAACTAAAAATGTGAGAATTTGTTGAGTCATTCTTGCCTTTCAGGTGTCTTGCCAAACTTGAGACAGGTTTCCTGTGGATCTGCTGGAAACCCAAGAATGCAGTGCATCTTGGAGCAAGCAGTCAGATATAGGCCTCTGGGCTCTTGCATGTGAAGTCAGGATTTAGGAAGCCCTGGAAACCTGGGTAACTAGAACTGCAAACCATTGGACTGATCCTGAGAAGAGCATTAATTCCACCCAGCAGCTGCAGATATTGCAGTACATATATACCTGTTTCCTGAATAAGTATTTTCAAATTTGTTTATCTTTATTCAAAACTAAGTTAAATAATAATTATAAGAAGAATAACAAAACCCTCAGAAACTGAATGTTTTCCTTTCTGGCTTGCTTTATTGAGATTAATTCAGTGTTACACCATTGCTTACATCATTCAGCTGCATTGTGAAGTTGCAGGAACAAAATGAAGACCCAAGCTTTCCCTTTCTTTCTAACTCATTAGCAGATGCAATAAGCATTAATATTTATCAAATAATTCTGTGTTTCTACTGCCCCCAGATTTAAACAAAGACTGACTTTAGTAGACAGAGTCAATTGTTTCTGAAACAGAAAAGGCATGTCAGATCATTTGCAATAACAATGAGCAGTTTAGTAGTTTAGATTTTCCAAACATAAAATTTATTTTAGGAACATCTAATGCTTCTATCACTTTTCCTTTCAAGTTTGCTACCTGAAGGCACAGAGTTAGCTAAGCTCACAAAAGATTGTGTGTCATCTATACCTAACAGAAAGGTTAGAAAGAAACAGGTTTGTTTTGTCTTTCTCTTTTGAGAGTATCTGTATATTGTAGCTTAAACATAATTTACCAAAAGGACTTGATGTGACCTCACAATATACTGTTGCTCCTTGGGTTGTTTACATTTTTGTCTGCGTATGGATTCAGGCAAATTTGAATCATCATGAGCATTTTACAGATGTGTACCTAATATAAACGGTAACTCACAACCTGCAATCACAGAGTTTGTTCTAGATTTAAGTAAACAGATTAGGGTTCCAACATCAGAGAGCAAATAGATCAGAATATGTTATCTTAAAAAGCAATGAAAACAGCATACTTTTGTGCTAGACAAAAATCAAAAACTTCCTTATCTGCTATGGCTGAACACAAAATTCCCAGAGAAAATCACAGAGAGATGGGTAATATAGCTTAAGTATCTGACAGAAAGTAGAATTGGTCATCACTAATCAAAAGAGTATTTGGAAGCTTTCTATAAGCAGTGATCCCAACCTTCAACAATGCTGAACAAGTAACATAGAGTGATGGTATTGGATTGTGCTCTTGCTGTTGGCTTCAGCTGTAGGCTTCAAAATTCTTATGAGTGAGCAATAGTGAAGAATCCTCACTAGCAAGTTGTCATCTAAGGATGCCAGGTTAGAGACCACTACTAAAAGGAATTAAAGGATCATATGAAAGCTTTTTTGGATGCATCTCAAAACAAATRTGAAGAAAATATGTAGTCAATAAAAAGAGATTAAAGCAATATTTGGAACATGGAAGGTAAATCTTGAAGTAGAAATCCATTCCAGGCAGAGAGAAATAACCCCATTTGAATTACACAGAGATTTATGGGATTATACAGAGAAACTGTTCAAAACTATCTGGCAAAAACAACTAAAGCAACAAATAGTTTGACTTCTGCAGACAAGTGAAGTTTTCTTGGAATAATAAGGTACAGGTCTTGCCCAATGTGATACAAGAGGAGAAGACAGGAAGATGAGAAAAACCATTTGAGCAAGAAACTCATAAAAAATTACAGACCATCTGTGGGGTTTACAGTTTGGAAATATAACAGCAAGATGCTAGGGAATATGTCATAGAAATTTGACGTGATATAGAATCATAGAATCATAGAATCATTAAGGTTGGAAAAGACCTCTAAGATCATCGAGTCCAACCATCAACCCAGTACWMATGCCCACTAAACCATGTCCCGAAGCACCTCATCCACACGTTTTTTCAACACCTCCAGGGATGGTGACTCCACCACTTCCCTGGGCAGCCTGTTCCAATGCCTGACTACCCTTTCAGTGAAAAAATTTTTCCTAATATCCAATCTAAACCTCCCCTGGCGCAACTTGAGGCCATTTCCTCTCGTCTTATCACTTGTTACTCGGGAGAAGAGACCAACACCCGCCTCGCTACAGCCTCCTTTCAGGTAGYTGTAGAGAGCSATAAGGTCTCCTTTCAGCCTCCTCTTCTCCAGGCTAAACAACCCCAGTTCCCTCAGCCGCTCCTCATAAGACCTGTTCTCCAGACCCTTCACCAGCCTCGTCGCCCTTCTCTGGACACGCTCCAGCACCTCAATGTCCTTCTTGTAGTGAGGGGCCCAAAACTGAACRCAGTATTCGAGGTGCGGCCTCACCAGTGCCGAGTACAGGGGCACGATCACCTCCCTGCTCCTGCTGGCCACACTATTCCTGATGTCATATTGTGGATGAAAACCTGATATTTATTAAAAATTATCCACTGAATTTAGTTAGTGTGTTCAGGTTTTCATCCTGTGTTGAATCAGGCATATTTTTTTAGTAAGGAGCTGGCAAAGCTAAGGGAGTTTTGCCCATTTGCCAGCTTATCGGTTCCAACTGGTGTCTGGTGTTCTCTGTACTGAGGCCTGCAGCAGCGTCCACATGGCTCTAATGCCCTCTTGACTGCCTGTTAGGATCATGGTCGATTTTGCTCCTGTAAATACTGTAAAAATGTGATAATTTTAAATGGAAATATTATCTGGGAGATACTTTTAACTTCATGTAAACTTCGTATGCCAAATCAAATATTAGGAAGATGAACAGTGAGGAGGGTTTCAGAGGCAGATAACATCAGAAAGGAGTCTCGGCTAACCATGTAACAGGACACTTTGATTTGGCCCAGAGAGGATAAGGAAGAGGAAATGATCTACTTGAACTGCCAGAGCAATTAAAAGCATTAATAAGGGAAGACAAAGATATCAGGAAAATAGTTTTGAGCTGGTCGAACTAGATACACAAAGAGATGTTTTTTTTAGCATATTGGGGAAAAATATCAAACCTTGAGTAAGACTATGACACCTGCAGCTAATAAAGTAGCTATTATTGATACATTAAAAGGAAAAGTGCTCAATAAATATTTGTGTTCGTTATCTGGGAAGAAGGAGGATGTACTTTTAGCAGATGAAAATAATAAAACAACTCCCAATCCACTAGTAATTAAGAACTTTAAAATAAAACAAACTTTCTCTACAAAGAAAATATATTTTAAAAGAGCAAGCTCAGATGGATTCACTCAGGAATCCCAGGAGGTTTTGTTGGGAAAATCTTTGGCTAGCCATTAACTCTGATCCCTGGAAAAAAGCCAAAAGCCTGGAAGGGAATGTAACTGATGTGAGTAGCTGTGGACCGTTAGTCTACCAGCAATCCTATGTAAAATAATGGAAAACTGATACAGTATTCAATTCAAAAACAATTAAGGCCTAGGAATGTAATCAATACCAGAGTTATTTTATGGAAAATAAATCTTCTCAAACAATTTCTTTTCTCTGATGACATTAGAAGTTTGAGGAGTAATAGAAAAGATGAACTACTCTTAAACTTTTCTGAGCCATTTGATTAAGTCCTGCAAAATATCCTGAAAAAAAATTAGCACTATATAATGCTGAAAGGGCACATGCTGAATTGATTAAGAATTGGCTAATTGAATTGTCTCGCTGCTGGAAATAGCAGTAGGCCCGATGTTATTCAGTAATTTTGTCAGTAAGTTGTGTGTAATATTACTGCTGTTAAAACTGGGACCTGACATGAAGGGTGGTAGAGTTACAAGTGATGGCAAAGATGAAGTAGATAAAATACATTTTAATAAACACAAATTCAGAGTTTCACACCTTGTTGCCATAACTGGAAGCCATTCTATAGAGTGTGTGGAAAGATACCCGGGAAAAAATCTCTCCTTCCATTTCTGGCATGATGCTGATCCAAAAATAAAAGTACAATATGATCTTTGGATTTATAAACTGTGAAGCAGTACCTCGAAGGAGGTGATTTTTAAGTTTATATGTCATACCAAAAGACTGATAAATTAGAACTGTCTAATTCCGGTCATATTTTTAATAGGTTGTTGCAAAACTAGAGCAGGTGCAGGAAATAATAAAATTTTATAGAGAAAAGGGAAAATGTCTTACAATGAAAGAGTTTTGTGGACCTCGAGTTAGCATCTGGTTCAGAGTACAGCCTTCCTACAGAGCATGCCCAGCATCAATGGGAATGAGTGAATAGAGAGACAGGATGCTAACTGGAAGGTGTAAAGAAAAATATACCTTGGGCATTGCAACTGGATGCAGAAACTTGCTTTTCTTAACATTAACCCTGTAAAAATTTGAAGAAAAAAAAACAGGGTTATAGTATTTCTCTAGGTTCTTCCCCACAGACAATGGGAAGATATTGGCACCTTTTGAAGATGACTCATCCATCTATCTGATGCAACATTTTAGGTTAGGTTTTTGTCATGCTCTTTGTATACTCCATGCTCCATGGGTCACAGAGAACATGGGTAACTAGATGCTTAAGTTTTAGGAGGCTAAAATTAAATAGAAGGAGTGTCACCTGTAGTTCTTCTCTTGAGTATGAAAAAGCATAAGCCTAAAGCCTATCATTTATGCAGGATTTATGCCAAAACTGGTTCAGGAATCATGGATCTGTATTAGTTCTGCATGCAGTTGTAACCCTGGCTGAGCRCCTGGGCATGTTAGCTAAAGAAAAAGATGCCTTTCACATGGCTGCACAGCTTTTTGACAGGTTAATGTCCAGATGATTCTGTGTTGGAGAGGAGGGAACTTTCTGTATGCATCCGTGCAGCCATGTACTTAACAACTCACATTCCTCGTTCGCATCCCTCAAACTCTACATATCCAGGCAAATTTTTGCAGAATTCTCAACTGCCAGGAATTAAATTATGATACCATAAAATGCCTTTGCCATCTGTGAATGAATAAGTCACACTGAAGTCTACTTCCCCAAAATGTGCCTGCTGGTTACTTTTGTACAGTAGCAATACACTCTGAAATTATGCCAGTTTATTTTAATTACTCCAGCTTATTATTCAGACCACTCTCTGAAGGAAGGCAATTATCTGTAGACACAAATGCAATATTGTAGTAGATGAGCCTTCTGTGATTAGAACAGTAAGAACAATATTAATTGTATTATGAGATATTACAATTTCTATTTCCTTGGACCAGGAAGAAAGAGAGAGACACAATTAAATTTATTACTGTATAAATATGTCATGTTTATTCAGCCACTAGATAGGAAATCTCTCATTTTTTAATCATCCTGGATTTAAATGCATTTTTTTTCGTGAAATGTAATTTTTTTTTTCTTCACACCAATCAGAAATTGTTTGGAGGCCGCTTTCCTGGCAGGTATCAGAGCAACTTCATTGGAGCTACCTCAACATCTGTTCCTGTGTTGAGAGAGTTGTATGGACCTTTTCTTCTGAGGAAAGGAAAAGAATTGTTTGATTATGAGGGATTTTTCTACACCTATTTAATAAAACAATGTGATCCACTATAATTTATGAATTTATCCTGTTGAGAATGGAACAAATCCTCCTTTTTCAGAAAGAGAGTTTGGGCTAACTATGAAGCAGTAGAGCTGAAAAGAGAGCCAAGACAAGCTTTTGAATGTTTCCTGAATGCTTCAGATCTGTATACTTCAAGAATATTTATTGATGACTCAGTGGGCTGGAGAGAATTCCTGGAAAAGAAAGAGACAAAATTAAAATTTGAGATCTAAGGAAACCCCTTTGGGTCTGCAGGTGCAGGTGCAGGTGTGTTCCAGTAGAAACAGGATCGTGATTTCACCATTTCATATGTCCAAATGTGCCAATTATGCATTAAAAATTTATAGCACGTATTATTACTTCCTTATGAGTCAAATTAATATTTCCCCTCTGCCCTGGGCAATGAAACACATCAGATATTATCCTCTGTTTCTCCAGATTGATAGGAAATCATGTCTAGATATCGAGGGGTCTTATTTTCCTTCCTGATAAAGTGCATCTTGTATGTAACATGGTACAGAAATAAACATAGAATTAGATACAAAAATACAAAAGCAAATCTTCTTTTTACATCTTTGAACAAAGAAAAAGGGTTTCTTTATGTTATCACACTTAAGGATGTCATCCATCTCAGGTCATGTTATTGACATGGCTAAGCTTAGAAGACTGTTCCAGGAGTCCTGTTAGAAAATATACTGATTTGTGTCTAATTATAAAAAAAAAGTTACAACCTAGTACAATTTGGGAATATTGCTTTCTCTGTCCATTCAGTTTGGAGTGCACACTGTCACTATGAGCTCAGTTTGGTCTCTTAAGCATGTGAGAATGCATGCAGTTGCACAGCTGAGTGTTTGCATTGAAGCTTAATGGTTGGAAAGGCCCAAGGAACTGATGGTGTTTGTCAAATATTAACATGTGGATCTGATCACAAGATAAGTCGCTAACTTCTAGTTACATACCTGCTAGATATTTAGTTTGAGCTGGTTACCTACTATCCTTCTTCAATCAGTAAACAGAGTTACAAACCAGAGATGTATTCCCAAAACAGATATGTGTTAGATGTGTTGAATCCATTGGCTGAGCACACCAAATGGTATTAAGCTCTAGAGGGAATGTGAAATTAGGTGAGACAGATCCCACCAAAGGCTTCAAGAAGATCTCTCTTATTTATATATTGTTAACTCCCAGGAGCAGAGAGCATCTGTTTTTATGTGAGATCTGATGTTGCAAAGTTTTGGGGTTTGAGCTGGACATGTCATTTACACCATCGTAAAAATTAGCAGTATTGGTAACAGTATTTACAATGAGTTTTGCAAATGTAATTTGTATAATACATTGCTCTGCATCTTGGAAATCTGGTGCAGCATTGTAAATTTGGGTTGTGCATATATTTCAGTGTTAGCAAAATGTAGAATAAAAAGTATACGCCCCCATCAATAGGATTCTTTTGATCAAATATTTGGTCAAAGTTCATCAGACCGTAGGAACAATATCAGACTAAAAACCTAGATGCCAGAGTGCTTGAAGGGATGAATAAACCATCCAAGCAAACTTAATATCTTAATCCCCAGAGTACTATGAAGATCTCAGGTGCCTTTTTCAAAGACCTTTACAGCATGAGGGAATAGATCATAGGAGACAGCTGGTGGCGGGAGAAGCAATGGGAACGGTAGTCTCTGTTTTACTTCTGCTTTCTGCTGGTGTAAGACTATTGGTGCCATATTGTGTATTGTACTGGCACATGGGAGATCAGAATTTGACTGTTGTAGAATCATGAAGAGGATTAAAAGAACTGTTAAACAGGATGTCCTGCCTGGAAAGAATAATTATGGTATCTGATATTTGAGATCATTATAGACGTTTTTGTTTTATTACCATGGATACATGACTCATGTTACAGGTAATGTCTATTTCATCTTTGCTTTCTCTCTCTCTCTCTNTTTGTGGCATGTTGCTTTTATTAGTGATGTTGATGCAAAGTAACATTTTATTCCTTTTCTTAATGTGCTCAGGTGAGTAGGGGGTTACATTAGACTACTGTGAGTTCTTGTAGTCTTCTGTGGTTATGATCARCCTTAGCAAAATGAAAATTGTGCTTGCAGATGAAACAACATCTAACAAGCCAATGAAAAGGAGAGGGAAAGTAATTTAACTGACTAATTAAGAGCCCAATCTGTGTGATGATGGGACAATACTTAGCCCAGAACCACTCAGCCTTTCTGTTTTTGTCCACTTAAGAGTCCATTATAGCACATTCAGCATAGAATTATATACTCCAGGGAATGTACTCAGCTGAAGTACCCACATTTCTTATATCTTCAAGGTACATGGCCCCATTATATCCCCAGAGTACGTAATTATCTTGTAACAGCTACACACCTTGGTGCATTTTATGATCTTAAAATGTTATATTTATTCTTTTCTTCTAAAGCCCCAGGCAGACAAAAAGTTGGTAACAGAATGATTAAGGTACCTTGTTACAAACCTAGAGATTTGAGTTTCAGCCCACTTGAACTTATGTGGAGAGCTTCCTCCAGCTGGCAATGTTTTAAATGAGAATCTGATCCCCTGTCTCAGGGAAGTGGTTAATATTGAGTCTAATGGGGTGATCTGACCTCTTGCATAGGGTCAACCCACAAAAGAAATTGGCTTGCTTCTACCATAATAGCCTAGCAGACTACTTGAGCTCCTGAGAGACCTTTAACCTGGTATTATTCAGAGCAAAAGTCATCAACAAATGTATTATCCAAATCTATCTGATCCCATGGCTGTTAAAGATAATGAAGGTGCTTTCATTATCTTGGGGGGAGAGGAGTTGATCAAGTGCTTATGGGTTTTGGTTGCCTTCACATATGAAAAAGAACCTGTGCCATCCTCAATTCCCTTTTTTTCTGAGAGAGCGGTAGTTGAATTCCCCTATAAAAAGATGTTTTGCAAGCATTCTTGTCCAAAATTTTAATCTGTATCCTTTACATGCATATTTTTCTCAATAAAAACTCAGAAGATCCTGTTCCTGTAGCTTAAATTAGCGTGTGCTTAAATGCTTTGCTGGGCAATGTTATGGAATGCTCTGTCAGACATTAAATAAATAAAATTACCACATGCCACAACACCAGAAAAAAGCTAGTAATTTCCATCGTTCAGCTTTCCTCTATGGGTAAAACCATTTTTATATGACCTTAGAACATAAGAACAGAAGTATTTGCTCAGACAAAAGATCCATCTGTGACTGGTAAAAGGAAAACCTATGAAGACATAAAATACTAGAGCAAACATTTCTCAGAATATTCTCCTGCTCCCCAAGAATGTTCGGCTTAGCTGTGTTTGATACCCCTCAATATATTTCAGATCCATGAAGGTGTTCAACCACCTCTTAAACTCCTAYAAAAAATGTTTAGCATCCAAACTATTCTGTGTAAGGAGGATCACAGCTTATCTATGCACTGAATAAAGAACCACCTGGGTTTTGTTTGTTTGTTTTGAATCCGGTACCCCGACTTCATTTGACATCCTTTAGGACTTTATTGGCAGAAACAGTGAAAATGTATTCCTATTTGCCCTCTTCAGTTGCAATTTTGTAGCCCTCTATCACTTCTCTCCTTAATTAGCTTTTTTTTAAGGCTGACAAGTAGATGTAGCTGTTCCCGATTTGGTGGCTATTCCAGAGTTTTGACGATTCTTGCATCATCTTTCTACATCTTCATAGTGCTGCTATATTCTTTCAGAGATGGAAGACTAAATCTTCCTCTTATAATTGAGATTTTTAAAATGTCATCATGATACTATGTTCTGTTCTTTATTCTTTTGCTGTTATTTGCTTTTGATCACTACTGAGCATTATCTGTTACAACACCAAGATCTCAATTCTGAGTAGTAATGGTCAGCTCAGAGATGTCTTTTTATATGTAAAGGTAAGATTTATGCCCTTAAGTGCATCACTTTACATTTATCTACACTGAATTACATCTGCCACTTTATTTCTTAATCATCCAGTTTCACTAGGTCCTTCTCCATTTTTCACCAGCAGCTCTCATCTTTCCTATCCTGAAAATTTCTGAATGATCAGCAAACCTTTATCACCTCATGGATCCCTCTCTTTCCCAAATCATCGATGGATGTATTTAGCGGAACAGACTTCTGCAAAATGCTACCAGTGACATCCTTTCCTTTGTACTCAGTGCTAGTGTTATATTAATTTTCCTTTTTTTCTCAGGGCAGAAGCATGAAACCAACACAAGAACACTTTATCAATCACAAGATCTCAGGCAAGTCATTGTTTCCTGGCAAGGAGGGTAAAACACAACAAGCCTGTACTCTTGTTTTAAATTTACCTTTGGATTTTTTTTCTGTTTTGCGTTACTCTCAAAGCTAATACTCATTTCCTCCAGCTGTAAATCTATCATGACTTGGATTTAAATGAATACAGTTTTTTTCTGTGCTCAGCTGAGAAACTGGAAAACTTCAGCCATTCACAGCAGAGTTTTACAAATTCAACACTTGTACCACACTAAATACAGAGGTTTCACGGTGAATTGCATGGAGTTATTGAAGATTTACATCAGGAGGGCACAGAAAGAATGTGATTCAATCTCCCACAATGATTTTCATGCCACGTGGAGTTACTAGCTCCTAAACAGAAGTATCTAATACATACTTACTTTCTGTATATTCATGTGTTGCTCTTACCAGCACATTTATGGTCAGTCACAATAGATTTTTGCTGTTAAACTAGTTGCCGATTGTGATTCATGAAAGTAAATGTGTTCACATGTAATGGTAAAAAATAAAATCCTTCAGGTTTTATTCAGTGCTTTTAACCTTTTTAAGCAACTCTCCTCGTTCTTGTTTTTTTCTTGCCTTCTGTATGTATTGATTTTGTGTTGTTTGGTGGTTAACAAGTGTATCCACCTGATAGGATTTTAAAAATCAGAAACTAACAACATCTAGAGAAATCAGTTGATCCTAAAAACTATAGAAAGAAGAAACCAGTTAGATCACTTGTTGCACTGCCATGTCTCCAGCTAAAAATTGATTGCTCCTTCATGTAGATTTCCCTATACTTTGTTGAGAGTAGTTTTAAATGACCCATGTGAYGAAGGTTCCTTCCACTCCCTGCAGAATGGAGGCTGCTCTCCAGTCTAATGGATCTGCCATCTATGACTTTTCTCGTTACTCACCTTAAATGCTCCTTTTCTGTATCTAATTCCATTCCTAACTTTTATGTGGATTGCCTAGACACCACAGTGAATGTAGTTTCAACTTTATTAACTAGTATGTAGTCTGGCTTTTAGTAGTGCCAAGTAACCAACCATTAATTATTCTTGAACCTCATAGATATATTCTGACTTACCAAAGGTGCACAAAAATGCAGGTTCTGGTCTACTAATTCAGCTGTAGGTGTGCAACACATCTGTAGCTTATCCAAGTTCATTCATGCTGTTTTGACAGTGCAGGGTCAAGGATCTGTGTCTGTGTTATGTGGTTGGTGCGTATGTGTCGCATCGCTGATCAAGATGGCAGAGATTGTAGAGCATGCCATAGACCAGCTTTGCCTCACTGTCTACACAATCTTTTTCACTTGGTGTAAAATACCATTACTTAAAGAAATAGCGATGGACCTATGAATATTTACATCAGCCAATCTATCCTAGAGAAAGAAGTAGTCAAGCCTGCCGTGAACATGGAAAAGGGAGTGCAGGCCTATAGGAAAGGCCTAGTTTGGTTTTAGTGGTAGATCAGCTAAGGGGTTCATTAAAAATTGCTTTTCAATCTTCCACAGATTTTGCACTGCCCATATTCAAACATTTGTTCTTGGATATTTAATGCTTAACCTCATGGGGCCATAGCTCTGAGCCGGATCTCTGACCTGAGTCAGTGAGTTGCTCAGTAAGGGTTAATCAAAACCTCAGAGGGATTCACTAGCAAAGTTGAAATTACAGTAGTTACCTACTTGCTTTGGGGCCCTAATGTCTTTTGTACTTTGCAATTAACTCCTTTCAATTGTTGCAAGATCTTGGAATTTTTCTATTTCTAAATCTTCCCATGTTTTGTAGGTATTTCCTCTTTGCAATAAGAGGTGAGGAGTTAGTCTAGTTTCTGTGTGATTGGCATGGAGGCTATGTGTCTATCAGATACTAGTGGGAACTATTAATCGTAATGATAAGCCAATCAAGATGATACGTTATCTAAAGGAATGTGCTGTACCTGTTGCACACTGATGTGAGATTAAAAATAGGCACTGACAGCTTTATGATTTAACCTCTTTTAAAAATGACAGCTAGGGACTCATTTTGCATTTTCCCACAAATACCCTTCTGGTTGTTTACTCAATATATCTCTAGCATCTGAAAGTAGTATTATTCCAGAGTCAGTCTCAGGCGTGTTACTCTGGTCTGTCATGTGAAGCCTTTGTTCATGCAAACCAAACAACTGTGGATCCAAGCCAGAATTTTTCCCTCTGTCAATAGCTGTGGCTAAGGTTGAATGTTTTCCTGAGTCAGGGCCTCACTGCCACGTCCTTTTTCAGATGGTCTTGTTGTTTTATTTCTTATTGTCCTGTCGCGATGTATTTTCGTTTCTRTTTCACTTTATCTATCATGTCTATGTTGATATTTTCTTTCTGGGAATTTCCATCCACTGAATATGTATCTGTAAATTTGCTTTCCCTCATCTTATTACCTGCATTTGGTCAAGGTGAAGCCTGTGCTGATCCCTGCTCATTTTTCTAACCTGTCTCTTTCCCTTTGTATAATTTTCCCTTTCTCAATGTGTTTGCAAAACATCTCAATTGAGTTGGATCCACAGGCTTTAATTAACGTCCTGTTTGTTTCTTCTTCAAGACCATTAATAATGCTGTTAAGTAACAGCAGGCCTAACATCAGTACCCTTCTTCCTGCTGAATGCAGCGTCTCATCTTAATGCATGATTATTCATTCTTACCTCCTGTTTATGATCCTTTAGCCAGTTCTCAGTCAACATGATATCATTCCTATTTGAGCCATGGTATGAATGATTGTGATTCAAATGTAAAACAATTCCTGGATGAAAATAAAACAAAAGCTAATAAAAATATCCATAAACATTGTTACTGCTTGTTTTATTGCAGGTTTGTGTAAGGCTTATGAAAGAAGTTTATTATCTGTTTTTCTAAGTAGTCTTCTATATTGAGGTCCTGCCTCTAAAATTGTTGCACTAGATTCGTGCCCTTGTAATGAAAGCAATGGTGAAACTGGTACAAATAAACGGAACTACTCCTATCAAATACAAAGTAAACCTGAGTCAAGAGCCAAAAGCACAGCTGGTATTATTTGTTATAGCTCTGATGAAATTGATAATTTTAAGTCATTATTTTTACATCAGGAAAATTAAGCATTGGAATGACCCAGTATGGCATTTGTAAGATTTTTATTTGTGCATCTTTTCATCAGGACTAGGTATCTTATTTGACTATATTTTCTTAACATCTAGCTCAGCCAAAAACTATGAGTCTAGTTGCAAATGTGTAAAGGCCTTTGGCTTGTATTCTGCAGTCAGTCAGTCAAGATTAACATTTATGATTTCTTTTCACCTTGAAAACTGATGAGTTTATGTTTGACACCAGCTAATGTTCCTATGTAAAATCTTCTTCATAAATGGAATATCTGCATATAATTAAAATACACTTTCTGTTATATTTCAGCATTGCTTTTCCAAGATTATTTAGATCAATAGCAGTATAATATGTAAATCCACGTGGGGAATAGTATTAAACAGTCCTTTCCTTGCTAGCTTCACTCAGTTTTGAAGAATTAAATTTCAAAACATTGCTTCAGCCATTGCATGTTTATTGAAGCAGAACAAAATTTGGGTACCATTTGAGATTTGTTTACAACTGCAAGCACAACAGAGTCATTCTCTGTCCCTGGGGCACAGCAATGGAGAAGATAAATAGGATTGTTCTCTCCAAGAAAACCTGACATCAAAAAGAAAAAAACTGGCTTTCCTGACCAAGGTCAAAGTGGAGCATAATTTAGCCAGACTTATCATAGCAGAGCATCCAAGTCAGTTCATATGAAATTACCTGTTTGAATCTAAACCCAGCATACCAGTGCAGTGCTGCACCTGACCTAATTAGCCCTGAGTGATATAGTTGTTCTGGACGTGTATTTGAATGGACTCTTCTTACACTTTTAGTCCCAGGATTACAGAAGTAGAGCTTGCTTTTTACCTATCCCCATTTATCATCACCACAGCTCTACCAATAGTGCCCTTACAGAGGGCTGAATAGGATAAAGTAGCCTTCATACTGGAATCTAGAAAAGTCTGCCTAGGAAGAAGGTGGCGGTGGCTATCGCGGTTGTGGGAATACCTTACTCCTTGGACAATGTAAACTGTAGGTCACTGTTAGGGCCGAGAGGAATCTCTACTCTAGTTTCCAAGAGTACAGCCAGGCACAGCAAGAGTACGGTTGTGACTGTAACCATTGATGCCTGCACAGATTTGTTTGTCCTGACTTTTTGATATTCTGGGATTATTTGTACATTTAATTAGAAGTGCAGGTCTGTGCTCAGAGCATGGCAAGGATTGCTTTGAAACCATYAAGTTTTTCTTCCACAGCTTTGCAGCATCCCAGTAATACTGGGGGTGGGTTTCTTTTTCACTTTTTTTTTGTAATGTAGGATGAAAAATGATGAGGTAATTTGCCAGCCTTTATGCAACTGGCAGATGGGTTATATTAATATCATAAGAACATATTGTTCCCAATGCCTGCTTAAAAGGAGAAATGCTATATCAGGCCTGGATTCAGCAAAGTGCCAAGGCACGTGCCTGTATTTATTCCTCTTTAGCAAAGTGGTTATGTACATAACTGATTTAATCGAAATCGACATTTTAACTGGTTTTCCTCCTAGCTGAGGCATTAACAGCACATGAGAAAGTTGATTTTCTTTTGCCAGTGTTTTGCTTCTGATTGTTTAATAACATTCTCTGACCCAGCATGACCAGGTGCTACACACAGTTTTCCTAGAGTAAATACAACACTGTTTTGATATTTGGGTTCATGAAAAATTATAAATAAGAGCCAGGACTTGTCAGGATGTGGAAGATGATTTTGGTTGCTGAACTGTGATCTAAAGTCTGTGTAAGACATCCAATGAGGTTGAGTATCTCATACATTGAGACTCCAACTCACTGTGAACATCATCTCAATTCTGTTGATTATACATACTCACTGTACAGATGCCATTTATGCGTACTATCTCTCCACACTTCACATTAAGGAGAGGGTTGTAAGTAGTTAGTGAAATTTAAAATTCAGAATAGACATTTTAGTATACAGTTAGTGAGCGTTCTGACACATTAGTAGCTTTCTTATAACTACAATCCTATATAGGCACCTCTGGTATTTTCTAAAGGTATTGTTACATTCATCTATGTGTGCTAATAGCTCTAAGATACCTATAACATGCCTTGACAGTATATTGCTACTACAAACCCTCACCTCTATTGTTTAGAGGGACTCAGAAGCCTGCAAATGATGAAACTGTTTCTTATTCTCTTGACAGGGATCTGCAGAACATTTCTCCTTCTCTTCAGTGGCCTTGCTCCAAACAGAGCAAGCAAGATTTCTTCTTTTATCTAAAAATCACACTGCCAACAGGGAAAGTACAAAAGGGAATATTTCTGACTAGATTGTATCTTCCTTAGCTCTCCTTCCACCTGTGCAGCAGCAACAGCATTTCTAAGCTTTGAACAAGTTGCCTTAAAATTAAAACTGATTTATTTAAAAGTCTATTACATTTCAGCAGCTCTGGTCAGGACACAGAGAGAGCATAAGGGACCAGGGGGAGGTGAAGAGCCTTTTTTATCTCCTGCGAATGCCCTGGGTAGAAAGCATTACTTGTATTGCAAGACGACAATTAAACAACAATAAATTAACACAAACATAAGCACAGGATTTGCTCTCTCGTTCTCTTTCTCTTCTGAAGAGAGGGATTTAGCTGTGATAACAGGGCATTTCTAGAGGATTAACAACCTGTACCTTTAGCCAATCTGTCTGTTCACAGGCTGTCTCTGCATCCTGTTCAGCTATGTAATTCTGGCTTGCAAAATGGATTGAAACAAGGAAAAAAGAAAACTACTATTGCTCTGATGCTTCAAATTGTTCTGCATGGGACATTTTATTAATATTATTTATTTATTTGTTTGTTTGTTTATTTATGCACAGCGTTACAGCATGGAAAGCCTTTGGCTTTGTTATGTCAGGCACTGTATTGACATATGACAAAAAAGACAGTGCTTGAAAACTTTAGGGTCTAATCAAAAACCTGTTGTTGTTACCTTATAACTGTGGGGCTCAATTACACAACTAAGTGCTGATTTTAGGAAGTGTAGGATCCTTTTCCTCCAAATAAAACAGTTTTAGGTGAAACAGAACGGCAGGCAGCTGAATGCTGTGATTTCATTGCTCCTGCCTTTAGGAGACAGCTAACCTTTCAGAGGCAGGGACTGTGGAGAATATATTCATCAGGGAGGGGGATAACGCTGATGGATTTACTAGTATCTTCTTTTTATTTTATTACCAAAACAAACAGCTGTCTTTTTGATATACAATTCCATAGGTTGGCTTGTAGAACATGCAAGGTGAAACACTGTCAAGACTGAAATATAATCACCTTTGACTTCAGCAAGGTCAAGATTTCAGTCCAGCAGGGATCAGTCAGTGGTTTAGCTTAGATATTCAAAGGCTGTGTTATTATTTTTTTTTTAATGAATCATAACCCTCAATACCTTTGGAACTTATTAATGAATTTCAACCAAATATGTCAGACAGGCAGCTCTCTCTCCTACAACTTCACAGAAGTTGTCACCTGGCTAGAGGACAAATATTTAAATATTGCTCCTAGTTGCAGAAAGCCAGTTCAGTCCCTTAACCATTTCAAGAGGAAGAAGTCAGTAAGCAAGTATATACTGGACACTACAGTGCAGAGTCAGTTCCAGTTCTCACCGACCTTGTGGTATTAAAAGACTATTAATTCCTTATAGCATCTAATCTCTTTCACACTCATTTCATTCTACTGGACTTTCATTTGGAAGAACTTAAGCCACGATTTTTACTTTAAATTAAGAGAGATTTGAGGAAAGCTACAATTTATCATATCTAAAATACATGATGGTCTCTTTTGTATTTCATGCTAATGAACTGGTAACAGGATTTTTACTGAAGAGTTGGCCTTGGATCTTACCTGTCTGTTGCTCCTGTCCCTCTGCTGAGACATGTAACACTTTCATAGGAGTTTATAATGGGATTTTCAAACCAGCCTAAGTCTACAGTAAAGAGAAGAACTTACGGCTAACAGTAAAAAAAAATACAGGTAAATCCACAATTGCTGAGGGGCCGCACCCTTAGAGGCTTTGTTGCTTAATAGAATACAGAGCCCTAATCAATGTTATCTATAAATCTGTGGGAGCAGTCTCTCCTAAGGGACGTTTATGTTAGCGCCAGCACAGGGCATGGGGAAGCGCCAAAAGTRGCCAAGGGGCGATGCTGAGGAGGGAATGTCCTGAGACATGACTCTCATATGCCTTTTTCTGACCTGTGGGGAGACAGCAACATTCAAAAAGGAACAAGGTCTGTGCTCCATTTCTTGTACTGACACGCTTGCACACACTCTGGTTCATTAAACATGGCTAGAGAGAGCCGCAGCACCTGACACTGGAAGGTTGGGTAGTACAGCTACCCAGAGTGTCTTGATTCAAGCTGAAACTCTTTTTCTACTGGAGGAAATGTTTGTATATATGTATTCTCACTTTCCCAGATTAACTCTTAGAACAACTAGTGAGGTACAGGTTATGGCAGCTGCTTTGGCAGTAGCTGATGACGCAGTTCACATCCTTTCAGAGAGAGAACTGGAGTGACCGCAGATCTCTATCACATCTGGGTGACCCTTTAACTACATAACTGCATGACAAAAGGGAACATTGACATGTCATTCTGAAATACCTTGTGTAGTGGTGTCCAAACTACTAAATAGGTGTGGAAAATGTGTGCTAGCCTGACTTGCTGCTGAAAGGAGTGCCTCACGCTGAAAAATGCATAGGGCTTCAGTACTGCCAAGTTTTACACAGTTTGGCCTTGGCACCTTTACTAATAATTATTACTCTAAAAATTCAGGTTCCGTGGATGCTATGTATGTTATAGGGCTTGAGGGCTATGACAGTGATATTTAGGCATGCACTTTCTATGGTAAATCTGATCTATGGCCTTCCTTTGAGATTGCACATTACTGGAGTGGAGCAAATCCTTGTACAGCTTAAATCATTATTCACTTCCTTGGCTGTGGTAGGATGCTAAATACTCCCACGTACTGTGAAAAGATTAACACTTGCTCAGACATAAGGTGGCAAAAGAGCTGTTGGTCCTTAAAGATTCTGTAGCACCTGCCACAAAACTGGAAAAGTTCCTCCAGGTAAAAGCACAACCCAATCTATTGCCTTATTTCTGGGCTTCCTCAGTCAGCTGGGACTAATTAAAATAACCAGGCTATAAAGTGGCAGCAGAAAGCATTTCCTGGCTCTTCTGGGTAGCTGGTTTGCTGGGGTGGGTTTTGATGCATTGTAAGTGGTGAGCAAAATGGAGTATGTTAATGCTACCAGCCAGGGAGAAGGGGGAAGTTGTRGAATTCAGTGCTCTGCTAGAAACTTGCCCTCTTAATGAGGTGATCATAAAATGCCAATTCCCCAAAGCTAGCACATATTTTTGTATAGTGTCTTTATTTTTATATGAGGTAGGGATAACTATTTTTCCTCTTTCTCTGACAGCAGGCTGACCAAATACTACTCAAAGGAGTATTGTGGCTGCTCTATGCTTTCCTCTTTCCTTTGCCTGTACAGTTCTCAATTAGCTTTTAAGTTGCATTATAGATCTGCTAACAGTTGTGCAGTTAAATCATTAATTACCTTCTCAGTCAGTTGGGAACTTAATTTCACTTTGGTTTGCAGTTTGTGCTCCACAGTAGATTACTTAGCTAATCCATAAACATCTTCAGACAGTATAATTTAAAGAAGTTAATGATGAGGAAGTTTAGACAATTTTATCACAAAATAATTCTTAGTTAGGCATGTGAAATAAAAAGTGTTTATGAGGGAGAGGTTTTTAGCTATGCAAATATCAGGCCAGCAAATATCATGCAAGCAAATGGAATGAAAAATTATGTGAGGTTGTGGGGTTTTTTCCCCCAATGAGTAGGAAAACTATTATTATTATTATATGTCTGAAAGATTAAAGGAGAAATAAGGATTCAGCAGAATAACTGGACTGGGAGCCAAAATATCTGAGGTTGTTTCTAGCTCTGTTCCTGACCTGTGTTCTAAGCGAGTCTCTGTGCTTGAGTTCTGGTTTATTTTTCACCCTTTATCTTATCTATTTAAATTAGAAAATCTTCAGCACAATCTGTTTCTGTTGCATATATATTTACACCTACTGCAGTACAGTCCTAATTTCAATTTGTATGCTAAGGAAATACTCTATTGCTATTAATAACTATACATTCAAATGCAACAAAGCTTCTAGGTGTATTGTGGGTTTTGTCTTGGGATAGGGGTGGAGGCAAAGGTTTCTACTGCAAGCTTTTCAGAGGCTGTTGATTTCCTAATTAATCTAATTCCTCTAGTGTGTTTCAAGGCTGCCTCAGTCCAAACATTATTTGTTTCAGAGTACGGAGGCCTGGCCTTGTTTCTCCAGACAGGAGAGCAAAGCTATCTAGAGAGACTGCTATCACCTGTCTAAATACTAAGAATAGCAGCAGAGAGAAACAGAGATTTTTAATAGTGCTTGATGGTCATTTAGCAGGGAGCTGGAATTCCAAGAGGAAAATTTGGGGCTGGTTTTCAACGATGTTTTCTAACATAAATTTTAAAAAGAATCATCCACTAGATAATTATTTCCTGAGAACTGCTAAGGCAATGCTGCTAGAGGTGTAAAGCGTTTAAAACTAAAGCCATCACTTTGCCATGTGTTCTCAGATAGGGGCAGTCTTAACTTTCCCTCCCAAACAGACTGAAAAACAAGTTGTGATCAGGCCTCCAACCCATTTTGCTGCGCTGGTGACAGAAATGCTATCATGGAGCAACTATTTTTCTCATGAGATTATGAAACTGGAGAGGAGATAGGAGTTGAGAAACTGCTGGGTGAAAACGGGAGTTGAATTCCAGTGAATGGAAATGTTCTCCCTCATCCAGGAGAAGATGGGTGAGACCGTTGCAGACTCAAGCCCTCTAACCCAAAAGCGAAATGGAAGGAGATTTTACACCTGGGATGAAAACGATGGGAAGAGAAACAGAAGGGCAGGCTGAGATATGCAGAATTGTTGTAGACAAGTTGACAGGGTTTCTGACCACCTCCTTTATGGATCTGAGATTTATTCAGATCAAGCCTGAACAGTTAACGACACAGCATTTCAAAGAAAATGGTATGGTATATAAAATTGAATAAAACACAGAAGCTAAACAGAGGACTTTGGCTCCTCTGATGTAATACTACTTGGTTTTGCATTTGACTCCTGCTGTTCACTGGGACAGGCCAGCATGCAAAAAGTTTTTATATTCCATCATTAATAATTTGCCTCCATTATGTTAAGCTGTCTTGTTTCTCTTGTGCTGTAAGAGGGTGAAAGAGCTCTATTTTGTAATTATAATCATTTTACTATTATGCTAAAAAGGAAATGTTTTGTTAGAAATACAGAATTTTCTCAGTCTTCTATAGTCCAATTTTAGCCATTACTCCAGACAGTTGACTCATTTATTAACAATGAACTATTAGATATGACTGAAGAGAGCAACAATACATTTTACAGAAACACTAAGAAAATGCACATTATTTCACACAAAAATTTCAATTTTTGATTACATTTCAAAAGCTGACATTTGAGTAAAGGATAGTGTTGAAAAACAAAAAGGAAAAACCTGAAATGTTTTATTAATATTTTTAGGTTTAATCTTTTTTTCTGTGAAAATGCAACTTGACAAAAATTGTGTCAATCTCAGTATTTTGATGATGTCAACCAGCTCAGCAATATACAGGACAGTATCTGATTATTTTTTTTTCCTCCTATTTGTAGATACTTTTTTCATTTGTCCTGCATTTAGGAAAGGATTTGTGATTTTTAAATATTTGCAAAATTGCTTCCATTCTGGCTGCCCAAGCAACTACAGGAGCATCGTCACCTCTTTTCCTAAAGGCTGAAGGGAGTTGATGCACGCCAAATTAATTGTCCAAATAATATGTTTATCCCTCAGCCAAGATGCAGGCATGTGATAGGCGTCTCTCTGACTGCACTAATGGCTGCATCTCTTGCACACTCCTGAGGATCTATTATGAATCCTTTCATCTGACTCAAAGTCATGTCAGGGGGACCATCTGTATATTTTGTCACATTTTTTACCAGAGCTTTTAGCATTTAAGTGTCTTTATTTTAAGCCCCGTGACCTACCCCCAGTGTCTTATGCTAACAGACCTGGACTGCATGGTGTTTGTGAATTGTTGGGATCCTTGATGTGAGAGGAAGGGCTCACCTGGGCATGTTTTCCCCTGGTTGCACTTCCTCAGCAAGGAGAGGGAAACATGCACTGTACATAAGAGAGTTTATATTTTTCTCAGAAACTTCCAAGGAAAGGGAATTGTTCACAGCTTCCTGAAGTCTTTATAAAAGGGTTGCCTTAGCACAATAGACCTAGTACAAAGGCAGCTTTATGTTCCACATGGCAAAGATATTAAAGCTACTGGCTTTGGTTTCCTTCCTTTTTTTTTGCTGGAGGTAGGTTACAGAAATTTAGCTTTAAAAGAAAAACTCAAGAAGGTAAATTCACTCTGTACTGGATCTCTTAAACAAACAAGTCATCCTTTCCCAAGGAGGATTTTCATCTGAATTGTTCCCTCTTGTTGATGAAGAGTATCTGTAGAATTTGGCTCTCCTACAAGTACAACCATGAATAATGCATGGTGACTAGAAAAGAACGGACAGCAAATAACAACAGGAAACAAATACCACACTTTGCAGGACAAATTTCCAGGTGCACAATAATTCCTTCTAAAATCTGTGAACCTCATGGGATTCTCATATATTTTCATGAACACCTGCAAGCAATAAATATCCTGATGCTGCATATTGCAGCTGAAYTTGCTGCCTTCATTTGTGTGTGGGAGAAATCATATTCGTATAACTCATCTATCTCCTGTGTCAAGCTCCTCTGCTCTGCTTTGTGGTTCTGCAATTCAGTGTAAATAGTGGGATACTTTGCAGCTACCACACACACTGAATAGCCTCTTGAGGGGTTCATGTTTGCAGGTAGGTAAAGTATTGCCACAGGACCTGATTAAGTTTGTAGGGAGTAATGGACGTGCTGTTGGTAGGGGTCTGCTAAGGGACTGATCCTTTCTTAAGTCTCTCATTCAGGCATCCCACAGCCAACTGGTGTAAGGGTGATATTAGTGGGGCTTTTTTGTGTTTACTCAGCAGTGAGGATTTATTCCACCAGCTACGGTAATTTCTCACTCTCCGTCAATACTACAAAGTCTTATATTAAGGTAACATTGATAAGGCCGTGGCAGCAGTGGCTCTAGGAGTTAAGACTCCCCAGCAGATAAAACAGGATATTTGTGCATTTGTGGGCAGGACCCCAGCATTGACAAAACATGTTTGGGACACAACACAGGCCTTCTCTATGAAGAACTAAAGTAATTTGTGATATATGATTTTAGTAAATGCATTTGCAACAAATGCTGTGACATTTTTTCAGTTGAAAACAGCTTTGAACTAAAAAAAAAAAAATAAAATAGAAATTACCAAAAACTTGTGACTTGCAGAGAAGTGGTGTTAACAGTGGAACCTGATGGGAAAGTCAGAGAAACACCTTCCAGGATGGCTGAAGTTGGCAAATGAGAGAAGAGAGCCAGGATCATCAGATCAGCAGGTTGTAATCCAACTCAAGCAATGTCGTTTGACGGATATGAAATCACTTCCGTTAGCGTTTTCTCATTTTGCGCTTCTGTGATTGTGTATTCAATTTAGTCAATGAGAATACAACCCTTTACTCAGCTCAGGGGCAGAAATAGCAGCGAAATAAGAGAAAAGTGTTGAAATAGGCACGGGTAATGTTGTGTACATGAAAACAACGGATCCAAGAAAATGACCCAAGGACAGGAAAAACATGTAATCCCAGAAGATTTCAATCTTTCTGAGGGCTAGTCCAAGTCTATGTACCCCCAAGTACCAGAAAAAAAAAAAAAAAAAGACCTTTCTGGTTTGTATTTTTCAGTGTTCATGTGCTACAACAGAAGAGAACTTAGATTTGGACACAGCTGCAGTATTTCAAAGTCTTGAGGAACAGGACAATACACATTTATAAATCCTTCTCTATTCATCTTATTCTGCCCAGTCCTTCCAGAAAAATAATGCTTCACTTAATCCTGCTGGAATTCCCATTCCCCTCACCCCAAGGTAGATCAATGCCCCAGCTGATCAGTGTAARAAACACTTCCCACAAGTATTTCTGGGCTTGTTAATTTACCTTTGTGCCAAGGGGTATTTTCATGAGAAAGTGAGTGGGTCAAAGTGGCCTTTGTGACAGATCAAAATATATCATGTTGGGGTTTTTTTCCATTAAATGATTCAATAAAGAATGCACACACTTGGACAGTGCAGTGGCTTTATAATCTCTAAAAGGAAAACCTGGAGTTCATTAATCAGGCTGCAAACAACAAGAAGGTGAGACTCAGCCTATGGCTGTATGTTTTAGAACAAAAGTTGTTGTTAAAGTAAATGGTATATTTTGCATATTTTACTAGCTAAGAAAGCACTATGTAAACGGTATCAGACTAAGGAATAGTACACTTTTCCTTACTTTACAACACTATTCCTTAGTCTGATTTCCCAGCCTGAGATAGAAGTTATGTATTATTGCAAGAAAGGCAAAAATACCCAGATGTGAGACAAGAAATGACTTAAAAGCAAATGAGCTGTTATTCCATGATAGTGCSTAGATTTCCACCTATCCACCTTTTTTACGCCTAGTCTTGTTGAAAAAGCTTGCCTGTACAGACTGATCTCAAATCTCAGCCATGGGGGATGAGAGGAGAGGGTTGTATCTTCTTGCTGCCTATTCTCTGTTGCCATCAGTTGCACAGTGATTGGCTGTGAGGACCTCCTACTCCTTGCAGACCTAATTGCAGCCTTTCAATATATAAAGGGGGCTTATAAGAAAGATGGAGAAAGACTTTTTATGAGGGTCTTCAGTGACAGGACAAGGGGAAATGGTTTTAAACTGAAAGAGGGTAGATTTAGACTGGATATAAGGAAGAAATTTTTTATGATGAGAGTGGTGAGACACTGGAACAAGTTGCCCAGAGAAGTTGTGGATGCCCCATCATTAGAATTGTTCAAAGTCAGGTTGGATGGAGCTTTAAGCAACCTGATCTAGTGAACGATGTCCCTGCCCATTGCAGAGGGGTTGGACTAGCTGATCTTTAAAGGTCCCTTCCGACTCAAGTCATTCTATGATTCCACAATTCACCTGCTGCGCAGAACACCTGGGTGCTGCATTGAGGGAAAATAACCTTCTCCACAAAGAAGCAACATCCTCCTGGGGGGACCTGAGAAGGAAAGGTGGCAACTTGTTCTTACACCTTTGAAGCTATTTAGTGACATACTGTCCCTTAGTATTGTAGGATGCCATCTATTCTGTAGTTGGTGACTGCTTCTGTCTTAGAGGGTTTGTAGTGAAAAGGCAGGGAGTAGTGTCTGGAATAAACAAAGTAGAGGTGGAGGAGGGAAGACACTCGGCAATGGAGACAGATTAATGCTGACTAGCTGCAAGTAGCAGAGCAGTGACTGTGATCCCAAAGATTTTAAAACATTTTTTTCCTTTCTTCTGGTTTGGACAGATAAGACAGCAGTTGAGCAGGGTGAGCTGGATTTTCCACAAGGGAGAGAAAACAGTCACCACTGACAGAGTGGGCAGCTGGGTGAGAGGACATGAGGACGAGAAGTTATCTTCACAGAGAAGATAACCAGAGTTCAGGGACGTCCTTCTGTCTCTAGACTTCTGATTAGATTCAGTTGCAATAGACCTAGGGGCAGCTTTAATACACATGGGACCAGTTTAAAATTGGTTCCTGGGAAGGATGGAGTACCCTGCCTACCTCCCAGATGGGTGCCTGCTTCACCACCACCATGCTGAGGTGGCAGCAAAAACTGGAAGAAGGAGGGCACGTGAGTAGTGAGAAAGGCCAGGAAAGGCTGGATATTTCCTTACAAGTGAAACAGGGTGAGAAAGCCATAATGATCTACAGTTGCAGCCCTGGGACCTAATCTAAGCTGGCAGATACTCAGAGCAAGGGGCTTCTGATTCATTAGGAGTTATCTCAAGGTCCTAAGGAAGGTGGTGCTGCATGCATAAGACCCAAGAGAAAGCTAAGGCCAACGAGAATGCCATGGCATGGGGAAAGGATGAAGGCTGAGGGAGAGTTGGCACAGAGAAGGAACAAACCTGCTTTTGATGCAGAAAAGATGAACACATCAGGCTTCTAAAATAATGTGTTTAATTTCTCCAAGTCAGCTTTATTTTGGTCAACAGCAAAGGTCACAGCAGAGCATTAACACTACACTGCGTACCAGTGTTTGCTGACTGCTGCACTGGAAACACACTGAACTGCTTGCAGGCTAGTGAAACAAATAAAAAAAAAAAGATTAAGGGTTCGTAAACATGACTGCCCCATAATTCATGGATGATTTTCCTCAAAGTGTATATTCTTCTAATGACCCTCCTTTAAATGCAGTGATTGTAATTTTTGGTAAGCATTTTCCTTTTGAGAAAGCAATAAAATGTAAGTGATAACATCAAAAAAAATCCTTATTTCAGTTGCAGTGCACAGTGTTTTTGACTATAAGTTAATGGTTTACATATTAATTTTCTCATCTCTCTGATGGGCAGAAAATTGCTTTAATATAAATGCAGTTAAATTTGTCATTTTATATCCACACAGCTTAGGTTTAGAAATTTATTACAAGCAGTATCAAATTGTTTCATAGCAATTTAGCAGCTTTTGTGGAAGAAAAATGTGTCAAGTTGAAGGTTGAGGTAAAATTTTTCTCACATTATAATTAATGTCCTTTTTATGTTTATTGTCTAATCAATTATTTTAAAGGAGACTTGAGGAATGTAATAAAAGTGTTTGACTGATTCTTGGAAAAGTTAGGCTAGGTTTCTGAGTGCGCTGGGGGATATTTTTTTTTTACCACCCAAATAAAAAGATTTAAAATTCACTTTTTACAAGTAAAAGTAAAAATAACAACAATTTTGGTTCAAAAATTCTCCCACTGTTCCAGCAGGTGAGAGAATAAGAAGAAAAATAATTTATCTATTTTATCAACTCAGATTTCCTTTTGAAAACCATACTTCTGTTCCACTAATACTGTCAGCAACTCACTCAGCGAAGTAATAAAGCATGGTGTTATGCTGGAGGATTATATTATCAACTTCACTGAGGCTGTTCAGAGCCATTCCAGTGAAGGTACAAAGTCTGATCTTAATGTTAAGTAGCTCTTTGAGTTCATCTCTCATCCAGTAGTAATCAATCCTGAAATGCTTTTGTAACTTCAATCATCTGCGTAGCACCAATGCTATGCAAAGGGACTATAGGTGTACTTACTCTTGAGCAGCACTTCAAGGACATTTTTGATTTGGGACTTGCATTCTCCTAGCTCATCTGRAATCAATCCCATCCAATAATTAATTAAGCATTATTATTATTATTATTATTAACTATTTTGCATCAAAAGCCATCCCTAGGCAATGCACTGTAAAGGACTATAGTTTTATCTCAAGCCTAAGAAAAGGTTATTAAAATTTCCCATGCTGGGAAAGGGGTCTCTAGAAGGAAAATGTGACTCTCTTTCTCTTCTCCCCTCATCCTTTTTGGAAATTTTTCATGGATTTTCACTAGCTCTATTCTCTGTAACATCCACTATCACTAAGTGTACCAGTTACATTGATTTGTGTTCTGCCTGCATGATTCATGGCATGCCAATGTGGTCATTATAATTGAGTTCCAGAATGAAGATAAGCAAGAAAAAGATAAAGCGATAACCTCCAAAAACCTAGAGATTAATGAGGAGCACTTTAGTCCTGAAGAAGGCAGTGAATGCATGTGTTTGGGAAAGTTAGGTCTGTGTAAGAAGAGGAGCAAGGTAAATGGCTTTTACTATGTACATGTCAAGAAAAAAAAAAAAAAWGTACAATTTTACAGTTTAGGTAAGATTTGGGAAAAAAGTTAAGTTTCTTCCCTTTCTCTTCCCTTCTGGACCACTTCCCATCTTACAACATCACCTCCACTACTTTTCTTTTTCACTCCTTTCCTTTCTGCTGCAGAGTGTCAGCTAATTATCAGAATAAAGTGAAGAAATGTAACAGAATTTTAAAAGTGCAGACTTGGTTTCTAAATGCCTATAACTATTTCATAAAACATACTTATTGACATACTGCATTTATCTTGCCTTAGCATTGACGAGGCACCCAGATTTAACTCCTATCTTTAGCAGAATATAATTTTCAGGGGAAAAAAAATCCAGTCTGGAATTTAGAATTACCAGTGATGGTGAATCCATTACAAATCCCCTCAATCTGCACTTAAATGTACTACTGAGTCCTTTGCATCTTTCACTGTAAGGCTCATCTTCCAGTGAACCCACTCTTCAGTTTTTCAATATTCTCCTTGAATTTCAAGCTCAAATTTGTCATAGGATTCCAGTTACAGCATAGTATGGATACTCTGCTCTTTCCCAACTCATGTTTTGTCTTTAGCTTCAGGTCTTGCTRTATATTTTGGCCATGGCATTTGATTGATACCTCATGTTCATTTCATTGCTACCAAAAACTCAAAGCCTGTCCCAGATACTATTTTTCTGAGACAAAGCTTGCAATCCCMTGCACAGGAACACCTTTGTTCCTAGTTGTGTGATTTCAGATCTGGCCGTACTGAAACACAGAATTTGTTGTACTCCTTTTCTAAACTTCATGTATTAAAAATGTGTCCACTGAATAATTCACCAGTCCCCCAATCTTTGCATTATCTGCACTGTGTCAGTGATAGATTTATGTTTTCTCAAAAGCCACTGTTTAAAAAATGTTATTAGTGCTGATGCAAAAATGAGTCCTGCAGAGTCATGCAGACCCAGGAGGAGTGGGGCTGTTTGCTCCTGACCACTGTTGGGAAGAAGACACTGGGCTATATGGACTGCTGGGCTGACCCAGTATTCCCAATCTTATGTTATTTTACACTGTTTAATGATGAATGCTTATAATCATCCAGAAATATAAATTAGGGCATTGTATATCCACTGAACACATACTGTTTTGATTGTACATTGTTCTTAACTAAGTGGTTGCATGATACCAAGTCAAATGCCTTACCCAAATCTGCTACATTTATTAATGGAACTCACAGTATCATAGAAGGGTATCACATCTATTTTTCATAAAACTGTTCATTGGCATTAATTATTTCAACTTTTGTTATTTCTTTATTGAGTCTTGTATCACTGTTCTAGTATTTTGCTCAGGATCAATATGAACCTGACAGACCTGTAACTATGCAAGTAATCCCATTTACAGTTTTTAAATAATGGCATCCTACCAGCTTTTTCTAAGCTCCTGGAGCTTTCTGAGAAAAAAAGACATGTTTAAAAAAGTCTGGATGTTTCACATGTTCTCAGTTTTTTCTGTAACTTTTTAAAAAGAAATGTTAATATTTTTGTATATTTAATACGGTTTTCCATTTTTTCCCTTTTTGGCTTTCAGTTCTTCTCACTCCTTTTTGCTTTTTTCCTTTCCTCTTTTACTGAAATGTTTCCCAATTTACCGTAGAGAATATGCTGGGAAGAGAATAAGCAGGAAATAGCAAAATCTGTAATATGTATATTAAAAGAAGATCTGATACATATTTATTTTTCATTATAAAGATCTTGAGGGTTCTGCTTTTAACTTCCATTAATTAAAATCTGGAAAGTTAAAATATTAAACAGTCACAATATGAATATAATTTTTTTAATTTAAAAATTGGCATTAAAGTGCCAAGATTTTTTTTTTTAATACAGACTTAGAGAACTAGACCTTTCTCTGAACACCATTTTTGTCTGCCTTGCGCAAAGAAAAACAGAGCTAGTTTAGTTGGTGAACAGGAGAATTTAGCTCAGCAGTTCTGAAAAGCCTAGAAGGAATGCTCTCTCTGTCATCTAATCCCAAATGTACTCTGGATAACGATATTTGTCTGGCAGAAGAGAGTCGGACTGGAAACGTCTGCTACCTCAGCAACCCTAGTCCCCGCATTCTTGGGTCTAACGAGCGTGCATACTGGATGAATGCATGCGTCAGGAAGGGGAGGCATCCAGAGAATTGTTTTGAAAGCAGGAAACCACTTGCCCACAAAATAAAATATAATTATTTTAGGACAAAAAACCACTCAGATTTCATAGAAGAGTCACAGAGACCTATTTGTAATATTTATTCACTAATAAAGTGAGACAATTTACAAGGTTAAGTGAGATTTTAACTGTTGTGGAAATATATTAACTGGCAACAAGCTGTAATACAAAGTATATATGGGTACAGCCTGTCTAAGAGCTTGCTAAATGCTTTGGTTTTTATGCCATCTGTGTGCTGCTATCTTTATCTAGCTGAGGATTTTGTTTATACATCTATATTTAGTACATTGAAAAGAAGAAAAAAAAAGATAATTATTTTGGGTTTTTTTTTCAAATGAACCTWGGACAAGATCCAAAGCCTACCAGAGTAGAAAACTTGGGCTGGGACAGACCTCAGGGTGAGATTTGCAATGATTTTTGTGTAAGCACCTTATATTCCTCAAAAGATAATATTGATGAAACAATCCTAAGTTCCTTTAAGAATTTCTTTCATAGRATGGATTCAGGTTCCTAAACATATGTACCTAGGTGACATAAGCATCTGCTGAAGGTTGGCAGGTGCAACAAAAGACCTATGGGAACTGTGCCCAGGAGTAGCGAGGGCTGGAATCAAGGAATAGCTATATTGGGTTSTGTGCAACAGCACTGAATTCAGTCACTATGCAGGTGAGGTGTGAGGAATGTGCATGGATGGAGGCTAGAAGACTACACAGTTGAAAGATCCTCAGGCAGGGGTGGCCATGGGGCTTGTATCTTGGGTACAGAGGGTTGGAAGGGTGAGGAAGCATGTACCCTGGTCACAAAATATCTCTTTGTAGCTTAGTTATGAATGCATCTTGACTAAGGTTAAGGTAGCTATTATCTCATCATATAAATGAGAAAGCAATGACACCTGTCATCTCCTTTCCATGGGAAAGGAACTAGCACTCATTTTCAATCAATCATTGTGTAGAAAATGAAAACCAAAATACTCAGCTGCTTTTCTGACCCAGACATAATACTGTGAGCTGTTTTCTGGATAGGCAAAGCCTTTATGTAACTAGGTGATGGACTGTGGGGGTAGGAAGACCAGAGCTCCAAGTTCCTCTTCAAACTTTCTGTTGATGTTGTATAAATAATTTCACTTCTCTATGCCTAGTTTGTTAGGTGGCATTTGGCAGAGGGAGGAGAAAGGCCCAATAAGGCTTTTAAAAGATGCATAGATTGAACCAACATCTTTCTTGCATATGCCCCTGTAATTCTAGTGAAGCCAATATGCCGATTTATATTTAYCAAGTGAATGACCCAACATTCTTGTCCCTTTGGAGTTTTAGATTTCCTTTTTCTTCCTTTATATCCCTTAAATCTACTTTTTGGTCACAGAGTTTGACAGGATGTACGTGCATTTCTTCTGCTGATTAATAAAAACAAAGACAATTTTGGCTTAAACTGGCCAGGAATAACATTAAACTGGAAATAAGAAAAAGGGTTGAAGAAGCAAGACTTGTACTGTAAGCCACAGTCACTTGATCAGTGGTAAGCATTTTTTTCCATTGTGTGGGTAACTTGAATGCTTGACAACACATCTGATCAGTTGAGTTAGTTTAGCCTTGAGTTAAGTGAAGTCTGGCCTGTGCTGGGATTTTCTGGGGATTTCATTAGCAAATCTTTCTTGCAGTTCGTGGTTTTCACTGGTTTTCCACTCTTACATTTATACCCGGGGGAATATCTCTCAGAAGACCTGGTTTCTTTCTCCTAAAGTATTCTGTGACTTTTTCTAGCAGCAGCATAAACTAAAAGAGCATTTGTCTGTCCTCAATAGAAAGGTAACACAGAATGCTAAATGAACAGATTTTTAACTCTTTATGCTCTTGATTCCTTGGAAGTTTCTCTAGGAGTGTGCTGGTGTGAGTTATGATAGACCATTATGATAAGAGCCTCTGTTGCCAGGACATATACCATTAGAGATATTAGAGTGCTCAGTTTTAACTCTGCTGATCTTACTGCCTGATACTGGATCCTAAAAGACCCTGGAGTCATGATGACAGTTGGGCTAAGAATAAAGAATGTGACCATATGGTGCTTTTCTATGTTATAGGATGCAATTGTGAAACTTGGCATGGCTCACTTTGTGAACCAAGAATGCTGGAGACAGATACATCATTGGGAGATAAGAAATCTTGCATATCCAACACAAGACTGAAGCTCACATCTCTGCTAGAACTGTTTTGATCTTATCTAGAAACTTATCCCCATGCTTTGCTGTAGAACTGTCAGTTATCAGTGGCATATCTGCAGAAAAGCTGAAGTTTTGGATTTTAGGCCAACACAAAGTAGAATTTTGCCACTGCTGAGCTSAGTGACAGGTGACTTATTTGGTTCTTTGTGCTTGTGACCTCCTGTAGCATGGACAGCTGCCTATCTTTTAAAATTACCAGCCTCTCCAATCTATTTTGTGTGTCTCTGTGTAAAATAGGATTAGATGAGCGGGAAATGCAATGTATTATTTTGGAGAAACCATTTTCAGCATTTAGCTTGTAAGCAGAGCCAGTCATATTTCTTGCTTAACAAATCATTTAGACTGACAGAGGTGAACCAAACTCTGTGGGCTTAAAAAAAGGAAAAAGTACTTAAAATTCAGGCTTTTGAAACAGCCCCTTCATAATGACAGGCGAACCAGGATCCTGAACTGGAATCAATGAACGGACTTGTTCACCATATTAGCCACATGCAACAGAAAGGCATCAAAATGACTTCCTGATAAATCATTCATACCTTATAAGTGCATTTGCATTGCTTTATGCTGATACATAAATGCATGAGCCCTTAATTTAGTCTGATGTCACCTTCCAGCCTTAGTTCTGGTCTCCCATGCTCCTACAGCTACTGTGAGACAGGGCAAATGGCATCGACCAGGGAAGAATGAGTGGCACAGCGTATTTCTAGGGTAGGTATAATTACCATTTTGTGTGCCAATTAATATTAGATTAAAAAAAAAGACATCCTCCAAAGGAACCTATTTATTATTTAAAAGCCCCCCAGGGTATCTTCTGACATGGATTGGTGCTATCGCAAAGCAGAGGCATGAAAGCAGCTGAAAGCAGACAAACTGTTAAGCAGCATTTAATCCTTTATGCATGTTTTATACATAAACAAATTGGAATGTGTAGATCAATGTCCTCCAGCTGTTTTTCAAACCCCATTCTGCCTTCATTAAAGATTTAGGGAGGAAGTTTCCAAACATAGATATGATATCAGGAAAAACAGGATAGGATCTTTTTTTCTTTTTTTCCCTGAGAGGTTTTCTTAAAACCACCACTACCTCTTGCTCCAGTAGCAATACATTGTAAAGTGTTCCTTTGCCACTGCAGCATGCACATTAAATCCTTTATACAGTCATGTCTTTTAGTGCTGAGTCCCGTTAATTAGACAAAAGATATAACTCCCTGATAAAGTGTCCTAAGAGAGAGCCAATTTGGCCACATCAAGTTCACACGGGAGTCATAAAATACCAGGCTCAAATCAATTCCATGTAAACTCGGCCTATTTTCAATGACGTAGTGCTCTATGGCTCCTTGAACATTTATTCTAACAGCCACAGTGAGAATTCATTGATTTAATCAGGAGGAAGGGTTTTCAATTTGCTCCTCCTTGTCATTAAAGGTCTCACTAAAAGGGAAAAATTTGGTCTCAAGACTGAGGTGGAGCAGAGCAGGATGAAATGAGCATGTTGGTGGCCTGTTCAGCATTTAAGAGATTGGCTTTGCAGGGATACTACCTTTGCAGTTACATCTCTATTCTTTCCCATGGGTCCTTCCTCTGCTGAGGGCTGCACTCCTCTGCCAGCCTGGTGGTACGTTTGGGTTTCAGAGCTGGAGCTGTCACAGCCAGGTCTCTATTACAGCTACCAGAAGGTTTTTAGGAATAAATAGCTCTTCTGTATCTTTGACGGTACTGCTTTTGGCTTTACTAGCCACACGCTGATTGTAGGTCCCCAAAGCTGAATCCTCTCTCATCTCATTGCACAAACATATAAGGACAAGCACGGCAACTTTCTGAGAACTCCTGGCAGGGCATATAGTCTTGTTTCCTGTCCCCTTTGTCCATTAGCACATACTTCTTGCCTTCACCCCACACCATTAACAGCATCTTGAGTTTTCTGGTTTTACTTCCTAGATTTGTGCATGCTGAAGACACTAAGCACTATCCTGAAACCACTGCTAGGAAATACAGGGATTTGAGCTCTGTGCAATGCCATCCCTTCCTTCTGTCATAGAGAGCAGCATCTCTGCCACACTTCAAACCTGGCATGAATTTTAGAGTCAGATCCTTTACCTGGCTACTGCCTGCAGCAAGTTAAATGGGCTGCCACAATGCCACATGGGTTTGTTTCTTGTTTATTACTTGGCTCCCTCAAATATACAGAACAGAAAAATACCACTTCCACAGCAAAAGATAAGCTGGGATTTCCAGTCTGTGTGCCTTGAATTTAGATTCCTGGGATGTGATTATTTAGAGGTGTTTGCAGCAGCACTATAAAGTCAGCGAGACTTGCAGATGTTCAAAAGCTGTAAAAATCACACACACACACAAGCACCTAGAGACCTGCCAACTTAAAGACCTCTCAGCAGCTGCTGTTAGATGCAGCTCTCATTTACCCTTTACTCCTACACTAAGGTTATTACTATTTAGAATTAATATACAGCTGCTGTATCACAGACCTGTGGGGGGACAGTTTTGGAGTGGGTGGGTCCTCTACACAGAAGGCTTGCAGAGCACTGTGAGGTGAACGGCACCATATAAATGTAATAGATTATTAGAGAATGCAGCCTGTATTATGCGTTCCCAGTGCATAAGCACTCCAGCCTTCCTAGCTGGAGAAATTAAAATGTAAACACAAGATGCTGCTTTGCTACATTCACATCTGGTGTTGTGGCTGGTGTTTTCCTGTGAATATTTTCAAAACAGCCAGATTGTTCAGAACAAAACTGCAAATACCACATCTGCTCCCTGAGGCCTCTGAGAGTCTTGCACCCGGATGAAGGCAAATAAAAGGAAACTCGGCAGCTCTTGATAACATATCAAGAAATCCAGGAAAATATAGTCACAAGCACTTTGGCTGATTTTACATTAGGAAGAGAGTTGTTTTCTGACAACACAGGTTGCATACCTGAAATCTCCAAAGTATGAGACTTCATGACCTTTATTGTATTCCACCTATGTTTGAATAATATTATTTGCATCTCAATTATCTAACTCCATCTGAGGTGTAGAAGTGAGGATAAATATGAAACACTGGAAGAGGTTGCCCAGAGAGGTGGTAGATGCCCCATCCCTGGAAACATTCAAGGTCAGGCTGGACGGGGCTCTGAGAAACCTGATCTAGTTGAAGATGTCCCTGTCCATGGCAGGGGGTGTGGACTAGATGACCTTTAAAGGTCCCTTCCAACTCAAACTATTCTATGATTCTACGATTCTATGATTAGCTGGAAATTCTGGGCATATTTTCTTTCACTACAAGTTGTTTCAGAACATCACTATGGAGCAGAGGAAAGGTACGTCTCTGTGTATATATATATAGATACAAGTAACCATCACTGAAGTGCTTTCCCAGTCAGAGGTTCTCACTGGCTAAGACAGTGATAATAAATAAGGAATTTACCAGCAAAGAAGAGATTTGTCATTTGTCTTGCATCGGTTTTGGCTGACATGAAATCAGCAAGTTGATCTGTCTTCCATATCATCTGCCAGGTTGGAATTCCTTCTTTCCTTGTCTTCATCTTGCTTCCAGACTGCAAGGACTCTGCCCTAAACTCAGGTAATTTATAGATGCCTCTTTCCACTCTTTTCTCAGATCTCTTTGCAATAACCTAAAGATCCAAGAATGAAAATGTAATTTCTCACAGATCTAGCAGGATTTAAAAAAAAATAGCTGCCTGTAATTTACTTCCCCACTGTGTGAAATCTTTACCCATATTTACCAGTCATATATATGGATAGTGCTGCTTGCTTGCAGGGCTATGAATAGAAGTTGGCTTTAGTTGAACCTTAGTGAGAAAAGTGATAATAGAAAAAAGTTGATGTCCACACACTACAGTCTGTGACTGGAAAGATACTTATAAACCCGTGTGCACGGGCTTGAATTCTCAACATCCTCTCAGTGCCAGCTAGTGTTAAAATGGTCGACATCACACCAGCTGAACCCAATAGACCAATGTAGAAATCAAAACGACCAAGCTAATGAGGAGTCCTAAGTACAAGCTGTACAGTGCAGCCAGCACTGTGCCTTGTATTTGATTTCATGTCACTAGAGGACCTCCATCCACCAAAGTGACCCTAAGGTACGATGAATTTAGGGACTCTTCTCATGGCTGTGGGCATTTGTGAATTTGGGCCTGGATGTCAATTCAAGACCGCTTTGGATACAGCAGACTAATTTTAGTACAAAGACTCAGGATTTCAGTCCATCTTCATAACTGATAGATAAATAGGGCCTTTCTCCAACCGGAATGGCTGCAAACCTGCCCCTTTTGGTGTCTTCTTGACTCGGTGCTTAGTAGAACCCACTTTCTGGAATCCAAATACACTTGAACAAAAAGATAAAGCAAGAGGGACCAGGTCTGAGATGCTCCATTCTTAGTAACTACCTAACTTCCTTCTATTRAACCAAATTCTCATTTCTAGCTGTGGGTTTGCAGCTTTGTGTGACTGATAACTTTTGTTATTACATTAATTCCCAGTGTCATGACAAATATTTTGACAAAAACGTCTTTGGTTCTTTGTGGGATTGGATGCATTTTGTTGCATGCCAGAGGTAGTGTATATATAGTGCAGTTCCCTAGATAGTGCAGTTCCCTTTTTAACAGGCACTGGTTTGATTGCACAGGCTGCCGGTTTGGCTTTCCAAAGAAACAGAAAACACAGAAAATGAGTGCAAGATATGCTCTCAGGTGTTTGTTACCTGAGGTAAATAAACAAAAAATGGCCACTAAATATATATATATATATATATATATAAAAATATATATAAATTCACCTGACTTTAAAGCCTATCACTAATCAATTCCTAAAAATGTTCCCCCATCTTTACCCAAAATCAAAGAAGCAAGCAAAGAAAAACTATTTCTGTACTACTGCTGCAGTACTCTACTTTTCTCTTGCTGGGTAAGATGATAATTTTTCTAGTGGTATTAGAGTGTCTCTTGTGGCAATTTCAGGTAATTATGATTTAGTATGAACAAACCTGGAAACTGCATGGAGAAATGACCACAAAGTTTAAAAATCATTGTTGAGAGCACATGTCACAGGAAGGTAGACAGGCAGATTGTCTCTATTCCTTTGTCTCGCCTTCTATTGTATTCAGAGAAAAAGAATATAATTGTGAGGGGTTTCTTCAGATAATTTACAGGCCTTTTCCTTGGGCATCATCTGAGGGAACAGTCTGCATGAATCTAGGAGTGGATGGATAGCTTTGCATTTCATCCACCATACCGTTACAGGGGCTTTTTGGAGGGGAACAGGAACCAAATGTGTTGGAAGGTGGCAGCATGCAATATGCACATGTATATGCAGATGCAGCCATCCACAAAATAAACCTTTCCTGATTAATGGTGGAATTTTCCTCTGAAGTGATCTACTGAAGCAATAGTGACTAAAAACCAAAGGGGCAAAACAAAAAGCAAGAAGACAACTCTGGCAGATTTATGACAAGAAATCAGTCTACCTCCCTGTGAGTATCCCTATCTAGCCCAGCCATACAACTGTTCCTTCTGTAAAGAGCACCTTCTGAAATTTCATAAGGTAAACTTCAAACTTAATAACTTCAGTTATTAAACCAAAGTTGATTCTTAACTATAGATATAAAAAGGTCTGTTTGCAGGCCTAGGGACTGAAAGGAGTACAAGTCGCCATCTGAGCTTCCTTCATATTGCAATTGGTCATAGACATCTAACCTCCTTTGGCCACAAGAAGCATACTGATATCTCCAATGTGTGTTCTGATTCTACAATTTCTTTCTCCTTTTTCCTCCGCTAATTCTAGTCTTTACTATGAAGGTCATTGTTGCTGCACTGTGCTAAGTGGCAGCCAGGAATGAAATGAAAATAAAACTTATGTAAACTTTATAAAAGTGAGAAAACACCTGGTATTATCACATCCTACTTGAGCTCTACAATCTCTGTCAACAATGCATTAAGCTGCTCATAGTCTGAATAGCAGATTTAAGTAGAAGCCCCTTTTAAAGTACATTGTCTGGGAAAACAGACCCAGAAATCTGTATTTGCTGGATTGTTGCAAGGACTACAATTCTGCAGTAAGATGTAAAACTTAAAAAACAGAATTTAAGAGTCAAGCCTTGTCAGCAATATATAAGCATATTTATTCAGTAAACTCAAAGATAATCTACCTTTTGAATAACTGCTTTCAGACACAGAAATGAAGTAATTTAAATGTAACTGAATGAACCTCAGGTGTTGAAAGAGAATACACAAAAGCAAAAAGCAGAGATAAGGTCAGCTAATAAAACTAACTTTTATAACAGCCGTAAAGTAACCATTTCAGTGAATCAATATTAAGACCTGGTATTTATGACAAGATAATAGTTAATGTTTTAAGTTCAATGCACTGTACAGTCAGTAACTGATATTTGAAACAAGAAAAGCTGGAAAACACTTATTTTTGTGAGTTTTAGCATTTATAATTAGGGATACTAAGAGATGAAATTGAAGTGATTTGCCCAAAACCAAAGAAAAAAAAAAAGTCAGTGGAAGGGTGAGGTCTAAAAACCAGGACTGCATGATTTCTACTTTTGTATTCTTTCTCACAGACCTCTCTACTTATCTTTTAATAGAAAAGCTATTATAAAATATTGAAGTAGATAGTCGCTCTAGCTATCTTTTCAAATGATTCAGCTCTACATATTCCGTGGAGTGCAAACAGTTTAATGTGGAACGCTGGCCTCGGGGAATACCCAGAAAAGATCAGAAATAATCTACCCCCGTATTACCTGTATTGGTGCTTAATAGTTAAGAATTGGTCTCACAACTTTTCTTAGCTGCAGTTTTTCTTACTCAAGATTCTAAGTGGCATCACTTGAGTGCCTCTGACGATAAGCAGCATGTGATTTTATTTACCTCCCGTATCAGCTTGTTTCACCCAGAAGTCACCTGCTACTAGACACAAGAAAGTCTAGACAAATTTTGTGATTCTACCTCAGCATGACAGACTTATAAAATACCCTATACCTGTGCCCCTGGGACTTCCCTGAGACCATAGCAATAGCAGTCTCTCTTCTGCATCAATCCTTGGAGCCATCAGCCAAGTCCAAGAGGGTATGAATTTCCCTCCTGAAAATCACTGTGAAGCCACTGAAGGTGAGGAGGGATGCAAGTAGCACAGGGAAGCTTTCACATACACAGCCAGTGTGTGAACACCAAACTGCTGCAATGTGATAAAACCTGGACTCATCCTTCCCTCAGCTCTGTTCATCTGGGCTGCTGCTTCTCCCAGCAAGCTTTCCSTAGCAGGTGCAAGACTTAGCAAGCACAAGTAAAGGAGAAGTAAAATGAGGTCTGGCTACAGCTGGACATGATGAATCACATCCAACCTGAGCCAAAGAGTGGGGGGATTCATCTTGTCTGCCTAAAAGATGTCCAGTCTGAACCTGTAAAACAGGCTCCTGTTGTTCTCAGTGGAAAGAGACAGCCATTACAGAAAATGAACCATCACATCTTAAACTAGGTGTCTACCATCAGTGAAAAGGCTCTCCCACCATGTCTTAGCTCACTCTCTAATCAATCTGCAGAAAGTGGCTGCCTATTAAGCAATTGTATTTAGGTGGGGTGAATTCATTTGCCATAACACAAAATATTCATTTCATTTCATAACACAATGAAAACATTTGCCATACCACAAAAGACTTCAGAAGTTGAAAAAAAAAAATGTAACCAACAAAAAGTGCTTAAACTGACACTCTTTCCCTTTGGAGATGTCTATATCATAAAGCGGATCCACCCCATTCAACAACTAAGAGAAAGCTTTGACTCGACTTTCTCTGTAGCCTTGAAGAAGTACAATTTGGATCTTTGTTATTTCAATACATACTTAAAGATCATATTCACTTTCTTACCTTCTGCCTAGCATCTCATCCAGCCACCAAGGTGCCTTCATAGCTCCCAGGTGCAAAGCAGTCTGTAGCCTGCTTCACTGCTTCATTTTGAAAACACCTCAGAAATTTTTTCCTCCAAACTTCAATAAAAATTGAGCACCCACTGGAAGAAGATGGTAAGTGGTGTATGTTTCTTAGACTAAAACTCTGCACTGTCCAGCTTCATTCAATTCACCTAATTTCTGGAGGAAGTCTGGCACTGGCAAAAAAGCATTACAAAGATAAATAAATAAGCCTTGACTTTGCTTGAATTGCTGAATGATTGTTCTTGGTTTTTATTCTATATCTTTAGTGTCATTACCAAACAGGCACAAATTGTATTACGAAATCATCTTGTTCACTCAATAGTCTCATCAGTTTAAGCATTTTCCATAAGCAATATCTTAAAGCTAGAGATGACACTTTTTTTTCCTCTTTCTCTCTCCTGTTTCTTCAGCTGGTCTGAAGGATAAACAGGTTTTAAAATTGAATATATTTTGGAGGCAGAGTTAGGAATTTGCATGTTTATTGGTTTTGTTGTTGTTTGTTCCTGTGGTTGTTTCCTCTTCTTCATTATAAATGAATAAGTTGCTTTTGTGTAGGAAACATGATTTTTTGCCTGGCTAGTCTGGCTTTTGCCATCACAGAAGATGAATTTGCAACCTCAAGATTCTTTTCCTCTTGCTTTGGTCTTTGGTATTCTAACCTGTTGCATATGGAGATATTAGAAGTGTTGCTCAACACGGGTAAGAGATTTTTCTTTCACTAAACTACTGAGACTGAGTTAATATACTTCCCCGTTTTAACGAACATTCATTTATATTAGATGGGAAAAGGTGGGAAGGAGAGTATTTCATGCTTCACATAGAAATACTGGCAATGAATTAAAAAAAAAAAAAAAAAAAACACAACAGAAAGAACAGGGGAAAAGAGCATTATGTAGTTCTGTTTCTACTTGTTTCCAGATTTACTTATTTCTTATTAAGGGGAGAATAGAATGTGTCCATGGTAACAATGCTAACTCTGTTTATGAGAGGTTACAGAGAGTACTTGGCCCTGAAAGTTATGAATACTTTGGGAAAGACGTTTTCTTTCTGTTATAGATTCATAATATTTCCAATGGCTTATGACTCTGATCATCTTTTTTGACCCAGCAGTTGAGAAACATCACTATAGTTAGCTCAGGGATCATTCCTTAAAACACCACTATAAGAAAAGGTAGGAGCTCAAAATCTTTACCTTCTGGTCAATGCAAACTTGATAAGTGGAATAAATACCTGGCCTCAGCCTCATTATTTATGGTCAGTATCCTCAGAACTGGCATCACCTGAGTCCAGTGCTCATCTACATTTGGGATCGAGGGGCCTTGCTCATCATTGCAAGAGACACAGTGGTGCAAGTTATTTCCACAGGCTGTTGGCTTTCGCCTTAATGTGCAACTGGTGTCATCTGAAGGGACTATCTCAAAAGACACACGTATGGCCATATGCCTTAGTCTCTGTGACAAGTAACAAGGCGGAGAGGCAATAAAAGCATGTGGAAATGAACAAATACTAAACTCTCTGGCATAGTATCAGCTTGAAGATTGAGTGTCACAATTTCCTCTCTTGCACTGCTGTCAAATAGGTCACGTGTGAAGCTGCACTGTCCAATGGTTATAAACTGTTTTGGCCTTAAACTGACTTTTATTTCCAGCTTTTACTCTGATTTTCTATATACACTGAGACAAGTGACCCAACTCCTTCTGTCGTTATCCTATTTGGACCGCAGGTTAATCAAATCTGGGAATGTCTCTCTTGATTATATTCTCAGCTGAGATCTCACCTGAAGCATCTGACTCCAACATGCTGGAAAAAGTAGGGAGGTGAAAGACACAAGAGTGTTAGAGCCCTGAATTGTCTTAAGATTTGTTCTCGTAACTTTGTCCACAAAATGGCTGCAATAAATCTCTGAGGTTAGGACCCACAATTGAGTATTCTGGAAAGTGCTTAGGTGGTCTTTCTCAGCCAGCACTACATTGTGGGGTTTTTGAATGGTGACACTCGCATTTTCTCCATTTGCAGACTTTCTTTTTAATGGTCAAACAAGACTTTCACCTTAAAACTTTCTTACCTCCACTGAGCTGAATGGAAATTTTTTTCCTAAGAAATGCAAAAGTGCTTGCAGGCCTCAGAGAGTTAAATCACACCAGTCTCATGTGTGATGGTGGAAAGGAAATAAAGGTTTTACTGTTTAATTACCGCTGGGTAAAAAACTGGCTGGAGGGCCGAGCCCAGAGAGTTGTGGTGAACAGAGTTAAATCCAGTTGGCAGCCGGTCATGAGTGGTGTTCCCCGGGGCTCAGYTTTGGGGCCAGTCTTGTTTAACATCTTTGTCAATGATCTGGATGAGGGGATCACGTGCTCCCTCAGTAAGTTCGCAGATGACACCAAGCTGGGTGGCAGCGTTGATCTGCCTGAGGGTAGGAAGGCTCTGCAGAGGGATCGGGACAGGCTGGATCGATGGGCCGAGGCGCTTCGGGACGTGGTTTAGTGGGCATGGTGGTGTTGGGTCGACGGTTGGACTKGGTGATCTTAGAGTTCTTTTCCAATCTTAATGATTCTATAATTCTATGATTCTATGATTCTATGATTATCTACACAAAAGTTTTTTGAAAATAAATATGCATGACCTTTTAACTTCAACTGAAATACCACCCATTTAAAAGAACATATACACATTACATGATTGTGTATGGACAGTGAGTGGAGCATAGCATTTCAAATTCAAAATGCAGGGGAAATCAGGTAGGCAGAACATTACTGTCTGGCTTAGAATTTGGTTCTGTTGTCAGTTATTAGCTACTAATATTGCAACTTTTATATGCTCACACAAATGCACACACCCATACACATATGGAAATATATGTGCTGCATTATGAGCCATTTCTTTCAATATTCAGTAACAAAATAATGCATTTGTTCCAAATTATGACTGTCTGCAGAAACAGCCAGAGGGTTTCATTAGTACTCCCATTCCCACCCAGAAAGTTTGACTAATTCTACAAGTAAACTATACGTTGCGAAAGTATTGAAAGTTTGCTCATAGCTGTTGAGAAATTAATAGAGGGGAAAGTGGGGAGTATGTTTTCTCTTTAACAGAGCCAAGACTGAACAAAGAGAATAAGCACAGTTGCTGTTGTTTGCAGGCTCTCTTAAAATGCAACAAATTCAGCCCTGACAAATGTGCAAAAACCTGAAAAAAATAATGTTAAAAAAGATATTAGAGTAAAATATTTAACAGATCATTTCAGTCTCACTGTAGGAAATCTTTATATGCGCCTCTTGTCTCACATTGCTAGCAATATTATGGCTTTGTTTGCGTATGATGTATTTTTTAGGTTTTTGGGGTAATTTTTTTATTCCTGTTTGGGAATTTAAGATATATGGGTTAGAGTAGTCTCATTCTGAGTTCTTTTACTCATTATTGTATAAGAGTCCTAAAAGAGCAGTATATCTCTTGCTTAGTATTTGTTATGCCTAAAGAAAATAAATTATGACATTTATTGAGTTATTAAAATCATGACATTTTAAGAAACTTAATCTGATTTTCTCCAACATTAGGAAACTTTGCCCAGGACCCTCAAAGGAATTTAGGCTTCTAACTTCCGATTTCACTGGCAGAGCTAGCTAGAGGGGTTTATCCAGCTCAGTTTAAATGAGTAACAGGTCACAGTCTCTTTAGAATATCTAAAATATTAATCAGAATTATTTAGTGGATATGGTTTTAGTGTTTTAAATTCCTCTTAATAGAGACAGTTTCAGCTACAGTCCTTTGTCATTACGGATTACATGCATGAATTCCTGAATGTAAATGTTGCTAACCTTGAGGCATTGGACTAACTTATTTCTGCCCATGAAAAAAAAAAAAAATGAAAAAGTTGGAAAAGGACAAACGTTTCTCTTTATCATTTTTAAAACTTTGTAGGTTTTTTTTCAAATTTGTGTAATATTTTCTAAGTCAAATGGCTTTATTTCTCTGAAATGGCATCATATTTAGAAATTCCTGCAACTGCAGTTTTTAAATAAATGGATGTTCAGAATAGGAAAGTTTTCCTTCAGATCAAGCAAAGCACTTCAGTCTATGCAATATGTGTATGTGGGAGGAAGAACTGGCTGGCTGGCTGTATTAATCAGATTTCAGAACTATTTCCGAAAAGAAAACTATCATCGCAAAGCCCTTCTCACTAATGTTGCTTCTGAGGAATGTAGGACTGCTTGTTAAGTTGTATTTGAGACAGTTTTCCACATATTAGTACATTATTAATAATAGCATAGCTGGAAGACTGTGGCGTTCAGCCTGGGCTGTGAAAAGTACACAGGATCTTGGGTAAATATGTAGACTTCTAGACAATGCTGATTTCCATGGACTGTATTTATTACTTCTGTTTTTAAGTCCAGTTTGTCCAAGACTAATATGTCTATACAGGCTTCCCTCTGATCCCATTGTAAGCTTGATTTACATGGGTAGAAAAAATGGACCTGCAAACCTGAGTTTTATATCACATTGCAAGAAATCTTTAATGTCTCATTCCAGCTCTTGTTTTGAAGAAATGTAGTGGTTTAAAATAATAAATTGGTTCCTGCAACAGTTGAAAAATTTGGTATGTTTGCATTAGGGTCAAGCAGCACAACCCTGTAGCTGACAAAATCAGTGTAGATCAGTTGTCTTCAACAGAGTGTTGTTTAGGTGATGTCTGCCTTAGTGTTCTCTAAGTATACCTCACATGCTTGCTAATTTATAGCCGTTTTTCTATCCTAACTTTCTCTTCCTCTGTCTGTCATTGATGTTAAAGAATTAGCTGCTTACCCAGGATGGCTTCACAAGTTTGGTAAGGGTTAGTCAATCCATGAAAGAAACAATAGTGATATGACTTGTTTGTACTGATATAAGGCACTGCAAATTCATTGCATTGCACATAATAATGAGTGCAGCTAAGTACCTACCAGTAACTAACTGCTCACTGACTAATATAACTGCTTTTCCAGTGTGTGCAAATTATTAGTGAGCATACATGTGTTTCTAATTATGTTATCCACAAAGAAAGGGTGAAAAATGAGTCTTTGCAGTAAAAACTAAATCTCAACCTTTTTATGAAGACCAAGAGAGGTTTTCCGTCTTGGTGGGGACTAGGGCTCAAGCAGTATGTCATAAGGAAACGACTTTTCCCTCCAGTTGCCAAAAGTTTTTTTCTCACCACACAAATTTTTCATGGGACTGAGGTCTTCCTTTTCTGCAACAACAAGTTTAACATCACAAAATAGGCTCCTGCTGAATTACTAACATATTAGAACAGATAATTTGAAACAGAAATGAAGCAGGCAATAATAAAAATTAAATATCTCTTCCCATAACATAAGAAAAAGGAACATTTCAAAATAAATTTTCCAGAGTTAAAATACAGATAGAACCTGCAGCATCTCCTGCTTTATGCTACGTAGTTAAAAAACAGAAAAAATCACCACAGGAGTGATCCCATAAAATAGAGGCTTTCTGAATGTTATAAGCAAATACCATGATTCCTGACTTTTCTTTGCTCCTACACTTCAAATATATTAATTCATTTACTGCTTCTTCCACTCCTTGTATGGACAGCAATACCAATAAAAGCAAAATCACATTCATATTTGCAAACTAAAGGATTCATGTCCATTACATAGCCCTTGCACCACACCTTCATCTACAAAGGTAACTTTCAGAGGCAGAAGTATAGCTCACTCTCAACAGTCACTCAGTGGCTGAAAGCCTTGGTCTGTGTCTTAAAGTATGACTTTCATGAGGGTAACACTCCTAACCCCCTCTTGATGATGAAGGAACACATACAAACTAGTAAGCAAAGAGAATAAAATTCTATTCATTTCTTATAAGAGGCCAGAAAGAATAACCAGAAAAGGGGGGCAGGCTGTTACACTGAATATATGTGGTTGCATAAGTGCAAGGTGAACAGGCTTGGAAAATTGAGCTGTTTGTTTATCCTGACAACAATGTGTATTTCTGCATTTTACAGCATGCCAATAAAGCATAACTTTGCTCTGGAATGTCATGGTGAATCCTGCTTTTCAGAATTTGTGAATGTTTATCATTTCAATCATTTAGAATTTGCAACAATGGCAGGGTTTACCTTGAAGGGAAGGAATGCCGCAGACATGTTCCTTGTTACAGCTTGTCCTGGTTTTGCCTGGGATAGAGTTAATTTTCTTCCTAGTAGCTGGTATAGCGCTGTGTCTTGGATTTACAAGGAGAATAATGTTGATAACGTATTGATGTTTTAGTTGTTGCTAAGCAGTGCTTATACTAAGTCAAGGACTTTTCAGCTTCTCATGCTCTGCCGACTGAGAAGGCTGGGGATACACAAGAAGCTGGGAGGGGGCACAGCCAGGGCAGCCAAAGGGATATTCCATACCATATGACATCATGCTGAACAAAAACTGGGGAGGTTGGCCAGGGGGGTGTGGCCGCTGCTCGGGAACCGGCTGGGCATCGGTCAGCAGGTGGTGAGCAATTGCCTTGTGCATCACTTGTTTTGTATATTCTATCATCATTGTTATTATTATTTTCCCTTCCTTTTCTGTCTTATTAAATTGTCTTTATCTCAACCCACAAGTTTTACTGTTTTTCTGATTCTCTCCCCCATCCCACTGGGTGCGGGGGAGTGAGCGAACGGCTGTGTGGTGTTTAGCTGCCTGCCGGGTTAAACCACAACACAGCTTAATAGCTTCACAGGTAGATACTGAATTTGCTAAGATGAACAACTGTGAATTTTTTATGGTGCTTCTAAAAAGTCACTTGCCAGAAGCATTGCCCTTGGAAACTCCCTTTATTTATCTGCCATGCTATTGCATATTTGCTCTCCACACTTGGCTTTTATAGAGTAACCTGAAACAAGCTGGCACTGAAGCACTCTGAAGGTCTAAAAAATGTTAAGTGTAGGTAAAAGATCTTGTGAGCTGGTGAAACTGGAAGCAGAGGAAACAGAGAGAGGATAGGGAAGCAGCACTTCCCATTCATATTCCAGACCACAAAATGTTCTGCTCTCAGAGGAGGAAAGCCAGTGAACAATGGTTATAAATTAATTAATGCTTCATGGACTCCTAATTTTATATCTTTTGCATTAAATAGTCATAGAATGAAATGCATAAACAGTACTTTTAGAGAAGATAGAGACCCACATTTCTCTGTTTCCAGGTGACTGCCTGTCACAAGAACATGGCGTCAAGCTCTGCTGCACTCTCTCCCATTCCCTCCAGTCTTTTGTGCAATGTGGAATAGGTTTTTACAGGAGAAATTGAAAATGCCAGCTCACATTACCCAGTTGATTAGTAGTTATTGCACTCTCAAGAAGAGTGGATTTGCATCTCAAAAAGAAGACTTAAATCCAGGTCCCCTCCTTTTCAGCTGCATGATGTAACGAGAATACTTTAGATGGGTGCATATTGTGTATACTGCTGTGTGATAGATGTGCCCCAACAACATTTGCTGAATTGGGCATCTCTATGTGATACTTGGAGAAATGCCTAATTTGTGGAACACAAAGGGCTGAGGAACTAGATACTCCTTGTGTGAGTCAGACTGGAAGCATTTTTTAGCTTAGCATATGGAGAAGCAGAACTTGAGGCAACCAAAGCACTTCACCTCCAAATTTTGGTGCCAGCTAAATATAAGTTTTTAAGATTGTGTACCCAGGTACTTTAAATACTGCAGAAGTCTCACTTCAATTTCTAAAATTCCACAGTGTTCAGAGGAATGATACTCCAGAACTGTCCATAGTAGTATCATGGTTATGGTCTAGGAGAATGGTAGGCTGGATATAGAAAGGGCTTATGCTGACTGTCAGAGCTGGACTTTACTGAACTACTTTCCATAGCTTTATAAACCGCCTGCAACATACCTGAATAACATACACAAAACAAAAAAACCAACAATGACCAAAAAAAAAAAAAAAAAAAAAAAAAAAAAAAAAAAAAAAAAAAAAAAAAAAAAAAAAAAAAAAAAAAAAAATATATATATATATAATGCCCAGCAGCCCAAATATTGTTAACAGCATCTTTTATAGTAACTGTGCAGTGGTCCTGATTAATTGGTCCCATCATGCCAGACATATACAGAGGAGAGAGTAGGGGTAGTTCCTGCTCAGTGAAGCAGTAATAAACTTGATAGACCAAGAGGAAAATGTCTTAGTACAGATCCCAACAGCTACAGGACAAGAAGAAGCAATGAACTGAGGTCTCCTGAATGCCAGGGTAGGACACTGGACTTCATTTATGTGTGGAAATACATGTTGCAGGTTGGGACATCAAGGTATCAAATCACTCTTAGCTTTTCAGAAATGACTGTCAGGAAAGCAGCTTCAATAATGTTGACTTTCCACAGCCTCCACTGTTGCCAGCTATAGCCCTTGATAGCAGGTTTATCATTGCTTTGAGAGAGGTAACCTGATCTCTCTCAGGCAGCTCTTGTTTTTTACCCAAAAAAAGGGCCATTTTTGTAGAGTAACACATAATTTGTTTAGCATTACCCATAACATTTTATGATTGCTTTCATAAAACTCCCACTTTTTGGCAGCTTTTCTTACCCAATAAAGTGTGTGAAAGAATCAAGAATAGTTGTTCTAGCCATCACTAGAGCACTTGGGATGGAGGAAAGTCTTTAAATATGGGGGACCAACTCAAAAGTGGGTGGAAGATAATTTGTGTGAATTTGCCTTTAACACTTTTATTTACCCTGGCTTATTTAAATCTATTTTTATTTCTCTATCTCTGGAGACGTGTGTCTCAGCCTATTTTTTTCTTCTCTATTCTTTTTGTAGTTTTAAGCTATTGTGGGAGTCAAAAATGGAAGAAAAAAAACAAAAACTGCCAGGGCTCTGACAGGTGTCCTCTGACAAATCTTTCCAGGGAGGTTTAAAATGTTATTTTTCCTAAGCTTGCCCCTGTCTCTCTTCCCCCACACTATGTAGAAGGCTTGGCATAATCCAGAAGGAGCCTACACATCACATTCACTGACAGCCTGACCTGTGAGCTTAACCCCATTTTATCAGCTGTTCAACCTAGGAAGTAAGGCTGGCTACTGAAGTTGATAAACCTCCCATTTGCCTTCTGATTCTGCTCTGGAGGTGATGCTATCTGGCAGGAGAGCAAGCGCAGCAACATGTTAAATCACTCCAGGAGTCAGACAGAGGGTGCCTGTCTGAGATCTCAGATCCCGCTATCTAGCTCCCTGCCTTACAGCAACTATCTGGTATTTTAGAATTTTCTTGTTTCTCCCATATCCCTCAGGGAGGCTAATTTCATAGCTCAGTGCATCTCCACTGTCCAGATTGTTGTTTTTCCCTTCTGGATACTCAGCCTGAATTTTCCTCTTACACTAACCCCATTAGTTACTTGCATGATTAAACTAAGTGGGTGAGCCTGAGAGAATGTGAGGTCCTTGAAAACCCTCCAGTTTTGGAGAGTGTGGGTTTGCAATCTGCATTTGACTTGGAGAATATTCTTCTGATTAAACGCTCTTCCATTATGGTAATGAATCATTAAAGTTACAAATAATTGAACTCTCTATATAAAAGCAACTACTAAGGTAAAAAAAAATCATGTACAGCTCATTGTGGAAGTGATCTGGCTGTGAATTGGGGATCCCTTGAATAAATGTCTTCACATTTGTATTATAGGTCATCTGGCATTTCAATGATGGTTCAAAGGATTTGAAACACTTTTAGTTTTTCTTAAACAGAAACTGTACTCCCTACTTAACTGCCATGGCAAGAAGAATTTAAGGACAGAAAAATCTGCTATTTTCTGTACTCCACTGTTGGAAGTGCCCAACACTTTTTCATTGTAATGCTTCTCTCTTCCTCAATTATTGAGCATCTTATCATCTACTTTTTAACTGGATACAGGGAAAACCTTCCACTAAACCCTGCAAAATAAGATTGAATTCTCCTATATTTATCATTAGGTGCTTCATGAGAAAAAGAATAAAAATAAATAAATCATTCATGCAGTTATATCCATGTTTCTGACATTAAAAATAAGTAGTCCTGGAATAAGGCGCTAATAAGAGAGCATTCCTACCGATGTCTGTCATGAGGCTGGTCCTCTGTAAGTGGAGGTTCCTTAGGGTCCAATGTGGTTTAAACTCACAGATTGGCATCTTTCTCACAGGAGTTATTCATAAGTTCTCCCCTGCATACTCATTCTTTCTCACAAATCTTGTAAGAACTCAGTATGAGACAATGGACGTACCATGTAAGCAATGGATCTAATCAAGGTTAATTAGATCAGTTTTATAAATGAGCACATTTTTCAGGGCTTCTATAATTTTTTTCTGCATCTCATTTTTTAGCCATCTCATTTAAAAAAATGCCAGCACAATGGTTTTAAATATTACAAATTAAACTTACTACATAAATGAAGATCATTGATATCACAGACAAGCAAGAATAATTTAGACGTTAATTTGACCTCTAAAGGTAATTAATTTTCCAGTGATGTTTGGTATAAATATTCTCTCCTTAATTTATTGAAGTAGAAATCTGAGATGTTCGTGCATCCAAGTATACTCCAGTTACAAATAGAAAAGTTAGGAATGCCCAATACCATTTTTGTTCTTTTTTCTGTTGTGTCAGCAGACTGTGGTATGAAAATGGTACAAATACAGCAGTTATGACTTAAAGGATTTAATAACTGAGGCCCTAATCCATAACCACATATCAGTACATGCTGACATTTAACATAAGGAGTTATATTTGAAACCAAAGTCATTGAGTATGTTTATTTAATGGGACATAGCATCCCACCATTCAGTGGGACCTAAGCTGTTTACTGAACTAAAGCGTAAATGAGTTGTAATCAAGGACACGAGGGAAGTGGATCAGTGTTTTTTCCATGTAATATTTCCAAGTGGTCTGTAGATAGGAAAAGCCAGGCTGTGTCCAGTAAGTTTGCCTTTGTTGTACAGGAGTCTGCAGTTCCACTGGAAAATACTTTGAAATCTGCAAATGAAAAACGCTTAACACTGTGAGCTATTAATTATGAAGTTTCCATAGAAACTTCATGATTCCCTCTTCTTGAGAAATGCACTAACTTCATGTATTGTGAATGGGAGAATGTAGTTATTGAGAACTAGCTGTAACTTGCTTGTATATCTTTATATAAAATGAAGTAATGAAAGAAGTGCAATGCAAGGGTCCATATGTCTTTCCCTCTTCCAGTTGTTGCATGGGATTCTTGTTCTTTTCAATACCTCTGTTAAAGTGGGGGCCCATTGGCCTCTTTAAAAAGAGATGTGACTTTCAGAAGACTGAGAGATACCGAGGTGGGAAAAACTTCCAACCAGCTCAGGCATAGGATTTAAAGCTTAGAAAAAAGAATACAAGATTGTTGAGAACAAAGAAATTTATATTCTGTAGTGGAATTTAAGGCTCTGTGATGGATCCGAGGCTTGCAGCAATCAGGGCATTCTTCCACAGGTTGTGGTCACTGTTTGGATAGGGCCTGTTCCAGCATTTCTCCATCCTTTGGTATTTTAAATCTCTTTTCCAAAGTGGAAACATCATATCCTACAGTCCATAAATCTATATAATTTTTCTGGTTTTGCCTCTTCTATTACACTGTGCCGGTCTGCTCCTCTTCCCTGTCTTTATACTAATAGCTGACTGACTTCCCTGCCTCCAGGGGCTGCCAGCTCCTCTCGCCCTCTCGAGGCCCGTGGCCAGCTCACCAGGCTTTACCGCTTTGCTCTGCGTAAGGGGCCGACTGAGCCAACTTAAATCTGAGCTGCTGTTTTCCGCCCTTCCTGCTTGTGTTAGCACTGGAGTATTTTCCGGAAGCTGATCTGGTCAAAGATTAACACGGTCCCAAAGAAGTGATTAGTTGCCTCAGTAAGCAGCCACACGCAGAGCAGTGGTGTGGTGTCATCGGCGGGTGGCGGGGGCCGTTTACCCAGAGGTACTTCTGACTGAGGGTGCCTTGAATTATGTGAATAGCTGTAAAAATTTAAGTGTTTTTTGATAATTAGTCAAAACAGATCACAATTTTTCCCCAAAATCGACATGCTCACAAATGCTGTATGAAAATATGCTAGTTCTAATTTCATTTAAATTTCCTGAGAGGAGGAAAAGAGCAGCATTTCCCAAAAGCTCTAGTCTAGCTTTTTTTTTTCCTTTCTATTTTCCTTCAGGTTTCCACTAAGTGAATAATAAATGTGTTTTCCTCAGAAATTACATGCCTACAAGTGAACTTCTTTCCTTATAAGCTACATAAGAAACCATTTCTCCTATTGTACCTGCATGAATAATATCTAACATTACACAAAAACTCATTAAATGTTTTTTTGCAAGACAAAACCTAAGCTGTAGAATGTAATATAAGGATTTGACTTAATAGGACACTATGCACTTCCTTTAGGCCTCATTTTTTACATGCTTATAAAATAACAAAATGAGATGTACAAAGTAAAAATGTTCAAGAATGAGAAAGCGGATACTGAGGTGACAAGGCCTGATTCTTCAAAGACATGAAACAGGAATATTTTTCTCCTGATATTAGTATTTCATGTTGGCACTACTTTAAATCCTTATTTTTTTAATAATACATAGCAATTTGGAGTTATTTGTCAAGCATTAGATTATCAGCCACACCTCTACTAGAAATTTAATTAAATCAAACTATCAAATGTACTAAACATCAGTCAAAAGTAAAAAAAAAAAAAAAAAAAACCAAACCAAAACCCAAACCCAAACCCCAAAAAGGAAATCTAGGTAAAGAATGCAGAAGTCTAGAGATAAAAATATCATGTCATTTACATTTAAATAAGCCAAAGAATACTGTGTTCTGATCGGGTAAACGCTGTAATAGGATGAATTTTGGCTACTTCAGGAAAAATAGCATAAAGACTCAGATACCAGTGACCTTCTGCACCATCTGAGACCCATCATTCTATGTCACTGAGTCTGACAGCAAACATATCAACTATATAGGCCACCAGGTGTACACAAATAATTTACTGTCTTTGGGTATAACTTTGCATAGCGTCTGTGGAGGTGCAGAGCAGACCTCCTGGAGGAAGGAGAGGGAAGGCTGGACCGTAGCCCAGGCTCTCTGGGTGGGAGAGCCTTTGCGCACAGCTCAGACAGTCCCGAGGGTCTGTGTAAGTCACATTATCCTGTCCCCAGACATGGGGGGGAGTCAGGTTGATGCCTGAGAGGCCCCTGCCTCAAAATGTTCTCACTTACTGCCATGCCTTCCTGTGCACTCAGCCCCTAAGCGCTTACCACCTGGCCTTCAGACAAAACAGTTCCTTGCCATGAGTTCCAAATTTTCTCCTCTTCGTCTATGAACATCTCTGAAGCCACTTCATGCCATGTGGGGCCATATCGGGGTTACAGCGCGAGGCAGGATCATATTTGCTCTGCCTCATTTTCACAGAGAGCCAAAGTGATACCTCCATTCCTCACCATCTGACAACTTCATTTAAAATCTTGGCTTCATTGCAAGTCCATGGCAAGATTCCCGCTGGATACTGAGAGAATATGTTGTCACTACTGACTGCAAAATCATTAGATGGTGGAGAAAGAGTGTTGATCTCAGCCTAACGACGCAGCAATGCAGGTAATGGTCACTAGGATTGTGAACAGGCTGGGGACCATTTTCTCTTTCTGGGAATAACTGGCACATGTGAACCTTTGCAATGGAGCCTGGCACATGTCAGGAGAAGCTCCAGTCCTTCATAACCCTTGTGGCGAAAACCAAGCGATCTAGGACTCTTGACCGAGGTGGAGAATCACTAGATAACCTTAGTGTTAAACAACTTGTTGCACACTTTGTACAGCAAGTTTGCTGGCTTCAGGCACAACATATATGAGGCTTTTTGCTCTTGATTTGCAACAGAGCAAATTTGCTAATTCACTGATGCCTGAGGAATACAAAATAGAATTCAGATGTCTTTAAATAAATGTAAATGTCAATTAGCAATAGCACATCACTCTGAAGAGGGGACAGGCTGCATCAGCTGCTCAACCTGTTCATGTGGCTGCAAAGTTTGTCTCACTGACAATGACAGAACTGGCACAATTGCTCAGTTTCTTCCTATATTTAAAAAAAAAAATAAATTACAGCAAACATAAATATTCAAAATAAAGTACAAACTTTTCTCAGTGCTCATCCCACTGTAACCCAAGGAGGTAATCCTCTTAGGATCAGCGTATGAGTTTCTTTTTCTTTCTCTCATGAACTTGTAGCTATCCTTACTTGTCAGCGTAGCTGGGCAGTTCCTTTCATTAATCCAGTCTAATGATCACAAGGCTCAAGGAAAAAACATGTTAAGGCAACTTCAGCCCTGGCACAAGCACAGCCAAGTACATTTGATTTCAAGTATTATCACAAGGACACTCTCAGACTGGAAACTGCCCATTTAAATTTTGCTGTTTTATTAAGGAAAGGACAGATTCTTAATTTAGCAGTGCTTTCTGCAGATTGGAAAACTCTTTCCAAATTCTTTCTGTAGGGAGCAAGGACCATAGCTACTTCTATCTGGTTTGTGCTGCAAAACTAGCCTTTAGGTATTCCTAAACACATAAAAATGGAATTACCCTTGCTGAAGCAGAAAATTCAAATCTCTAGTCTACCAACTTACCTCTCTGGTACAATCTAATTGTCTCTTGAGACTTTTTAATTTCATTCAGCAAATCCAGACACAATGATGGCAATGACAATGAAAACTGCGGCTTGGTAAATCAATATAAATTACTGCAGCAACCAAAGCAGTTGCAGTTTTTACTTTTGGGATGCCAGAAAGCCAAAGAGTAGCAAAAAAATACAATGGATGGTAGATATTATCTTATTTTATGGATTGCGTCTTTGCTATAAGGGAATTCTCTTTCCTTCTTGTCTTCTTTCACAAGGGATTTTGGTTTACAGCAGTTCAGGACAAAAGAAGATATCAAGATGATGCAGTTATCAGTGTTTGTTTAATAGCCTCTTCCAGTCTTCATGCAGCAGACCATGTCTAACCTCTGGGCTGATGCTTTCAAAACCATGGGGTGTGTGAGGTTTTTGAAACAGAACTGGAGTCTAGAATGTATGTTAATGGCATTTGGCTTGGAGTATTTGATTTAGAAATTAATATGCGTTACTAAATACGGAACAGTAAACACAATGAATGCACCATATCCACATGGAATGTGGTAGTATTCTGAGAAGAGAGAGTAGTGTTTATCTCTATTAAGAAACTAAGTTAGTGTAAGGAGTAAAAACGGCGGTGGTAATTTATTTACAAGTTGGAAGTTTTGTGAACTCAGGATACAACAAAATGAGATGAGAGATGGATTTAATACGTATGAAGAGAAAGAAAATACAATCAACAGAATTATTAGAAATAATATATATTTTTTGAAATTTAAATAAATTTTAATTTTTAAGTGTTAAATAGGCAAAGCAATGGCATTTACAACTCTGTGGAGGCTGACGGTCTGCTGATAATGCTACTTGCTCTGTATTATCAAAATGAGTTAATTCAGAATTGCAAGTCTAGTGCTTAGCATGATGATCAACTATATATTTAGATTTAAGGCTCAGATATTTGGGTCTAGAAGTGCTCACAAAGTGAAACTTACTGAGATCAAGACAGTTTCAGCCGGGAATTCTATGAACATGAGCATCATTCAGACATTCAACTGCTCTTCTACCTGGAAAACCATTTGTTCATCTTGTTTCAAACCTAATAGAGATTTCTATTTGATTCTCCCCTGGCATTTACTAGGGCTTTGAAATGAGTATGTTAGCATACAGTCAATTATAGCTTCTGTAAATCATAACTACAATGTTTAAAAAATTTCCTACTGAATTGATGTGGATTAAATTTTGTTTGACTTCAGACGAAATTCTGCTTAAGGACTGAGATAATTTCTGCCCTTTCTCAACACTTATAAAAATGTGCAGAACCTCAGCTGACRCAGCCCGACACCAGTCCTTGGGTTTCCCACAGCTGGAGACAGGACTCTCCTTTTCTCATGGAATTACCAAGAACTGGGTTATCCACCCACAACATGGGCAGAGATTTCCTGCTCAACTCAGTCATGTTTCAAAGACGCATGGAGGATTACATTTGATTCCTGGTGATCTGTGGTCAAATGGCATAACAGGAATGCGGAGAGAACTTATTGGTTGCTTCACTTGGGACTCTGTATCTGATCTAAAGAAAATGCCAAGATGCTCAAAAGTACTGAGCATTTATCCCACGCCATTGTTTCAGGATGATTTGTTTGTTGTCAGTCCAGTTGAAAAGCAGACGCTAACTAAGGATGCTCAGTTGTGAAAATAATGATCTTTGAAGTTAAACTTTTGATGCCTCATTTTATTTCTGCAACTGATTTTAACACCTTTGAACTCTGAAATTACTTCGTGTCTTCCTTTCAATTTTGTACAGAATAGGTCAAAAATTATGGTGATAGAGGAAGTCTTATATTACATTGGACCCCTTCCAATATTAGTTATTTAACTTTGAGTATGCAAAAGTATAAATGGATGCATTGCATGATGGTAGTTTGGTTTTGATGTGAATCAAGAAGACATTGTTTAAACTGGGGAAATACTTGTGAATTGAAATTGCTGGCATTCAGATAGCTGTGGGTTTGAAACACAGGCAGTCACTCCTTCAAATCTGTGGATTTAGCTAGAGATAGGACTCAGTGGACAGCTTCTCTTCAAACAAAGATTGCATGTCAAGGTCTGAATGCCACTGATTTTGGGAATCCTGGGACCCACATGCCATGCTAGACAAACTCAACTCAGCCATGTATGATATTCACATCCTCCAGCTGTAGGCATCTAAATTATGGGTTTCAATTAGGATTGGGCTAATTTATACCAGAAATAGAGAGAACCCCTAGCTTTAGTAAACTGAAAGCTCTCTTGTTCAGGTAGGAAGCACAAACATCTAATCTAGGTATCAAAACTGCATGTATAGTTTATAGAGCTATCTGTACAAAAACACTCTGCTATACCAGAAGCAGTCATAGGTTTCAGTTTGAGCTGTTTCAAGCCAAGTTTCTTTTTTATTCACAAGCTAGAAAATGTCCATAACCTTCCAAAGAGCTTTACATTTCCATTTGTTTACTGAAGAAAGAGCTAGGATCTTTGAAAAGCACCTTTGAATATTTGTTTATACAAAAGTTGCTGTAAAGTGCTAGTTATTAAATGCTTGCTGGGCTTAGTAAAACACAGATCTCTCAGAATTAAGTAGATATGCCACTAGCAAAAAGACATATTGAATAATAAAATGCTCATTATGCCTAGCATTGTTTTGTGTAACTCTAAATTTATTTATAGATTTTGACTTTATAATAGGCTTCAGTGTATCTCTACTTTATGGTTTGCCAATGCACCCAGAGGGAAGGTTCATTCTAATCAAATTTAGTATCACAAAAATAAGCACAGGAACAAATCAACAAACCCCTGGCATTGTAAACATTGTAAAAAGACAGATGATTATGTTGCTAAGTTTCTTCTACCTTGAAACTAATCCTCCGTGGTTCAGCTGTTGCTTCCCTAACCAGGTAGTGCTTCTGCCTCTTGCTGCAGTGCTATCCTTCAAGGCAGATAGATACTGTGTGTGGGTAGGAAATATGGCCAGCGCAGGCAGCTCTGTGTTATGTTTGTGTCTGGAGTCACTCATTCGGAGACAGGCAGGTGAAACATCTCACATTATTGAGAAATGGCTGAGAGAAAATAAACTACTTCGTTTTGCTCATCAAAACCTGTTGAGAGGAATCCTTTTATAGATAAGGATAGGGACATGGCATTCATGACTGCCTTTAGTGGTAYGTTTGAACTGTGGGAAAGACCATTTAATCCTCTTCAGGCTTTCCTAAGCTATGATAGCATTATAAATTGATATTTTCAGGAATTTCTGTTGTCTCACGTTTAGCAGTATTGCTAAGTGATTGGAAAGCGTGATTTGGCTGCCTTTGCCCTCGCCATATGTCTTCGCTATGGGAAGCTATGCTGCTGACACAGTGCCCCAAAAAAAGGAGTTGTCATGCTGCTGGGTTACACATACCCTGGCATTTTGCTGAAACTCTTMTGTTGACTGAGGACTTTTGTATTTCCAGAAGGTGACTGTATTTGGGACACATGAGCAACAGGAATCTGTGTGAAGAAAATTGTATGTAGGTCTAGGTCAATCCTTAATTATAGAGTTACTTGGAAATTATTTTCTATTTTATATATATTAATATTTATATAAAATAGACATATAAATAACTACATAGATATATATTGTATAAAATTTTAATTATATATTTCTTTTAGAAATATAATTCCTCAGAGTAAAAGGAAAGCCTTTCAGAGTGGTTGGCTCTCTTAAAAAAGCTAAGAAATGCAGAAAGCAAATACTACCTGCAAAAATGCTAGTTTTAATCAAAACCTATTATACATTAAAAATTTTCAACAGAAAATGTTTACCAGGAATCATAATTAGTTTTCAGTATTTTCTCATCTACCCTACCCTGTTTGTTTTATGCTCTCTGTACCRTATTCTCTCATTTGAGTGACAGACTTTATTAAATACTGTGGGAGTGTGACTACTCCCTGTCTCACCAGTCAAGACAATCAAACCTGAGGATTTCAAGAGGCCCTTTCCAACCTAAACGATTCCGTGATTTTGCTACCTTTTCTGAGGGGAAAGCCTCAGTCTATTCTGACAATTTCCCCAACTATTCTGTGTAAATGGTTTTGCAGTAACAGGATAACAAATGAGCAGTGCTTGAAAGATGAGCAGTGCTTGATCTAGGCAAATTTGCAAACTCTTTTTCTTTTATTCACCACTCTTAGGCCTTCTTTTTCTGGGTTCTCAGCTGATCTGACACAGCTATACCCCAGGAGCTGTGAGGTAACTATATTCATTTAAAACAGGATAGGCCATGATTTGTACCAGAGAATTTTGCTCTACTTGATCTTTGGCTTCATGCATTACCACATAGTGATGATCTCTTATGCTCTCATTAATTACTATCTCATTTAAGCAACACAGAGAACATAAGCACACAAACAGGTTTTAGTTACCTACAATCACAGATAGGTCTAAAGGAACAAAGTTATTCTTCAGAGTTTGTTTTTAAAAAACAGCAACTAAATCTCCAGATAAGGAAACACGTGCACAGTTACTGACACTGGACCAAATTGCTTTCCTTGTAACATTTCAACATCTCATTTACTTGAGGCTGAAAATTTCCCAGCTGAGAATCTGGCCAAAAATATTTCAAAATTTGATATACAAACAAGAAAGTTAATCTGCTAAGGAGAAAAATTAAACTGAATGTGTTGCTGGAAAGGCTTATTTTTTTTTTTCCTTCACAAAACAGAAAAACTGCACATCTAATTTCATCATGTTGTAACTCCTTTGAGGCCACTTGATGTTTAGTCATCAGGAGGACTTGCAGCATGTCTCCTTAGGTGCATTTAGTGAATTTAGTATTTCACTTTTGTGGCCAGAAAAATGTCGCTGGTGTAAGGAATAGCACAAAAACCATGAACTATAGACGGGGTGAATTTGATTCTGTCATCTTCATGACCATGATCTCTAAGCCTTAAAAAGTTGCAGCTGGCTCTATTTCACCCTGTGCTCAGTATTGATGAAGCAATAAAAGGTGGGTATTAACATCAAAGAACCAATATTCGAATAATTGTTTAGCTGTGTGGGAGACAGCTAGGCTGCAGTCAAAAGTACATAAATTTGAGAACAGCATGCAAGGCCATGACTGGAATCTATGGAGAGCTGTCAGAAAGGGCAGGTTAGAAAAAAAAATCATGTAGTGTAAATGATCAGAAACTATTATTCTTTCCCATGATTTATCTAGTATTAAAATTGTGTTCAGTGCTTTACAGACAGGTCTGAAGACACAATAAGAAATCAAAGGGTGAATAGACTTATGCAGTGCTTAATGCAGACATCACCATCTAAGCAAGCTCAGTGGGAATATATTTTTTGCTCATCCTTTGCTTTTCAGTTTAGGTCATGACACTCACAAGCCTCTGAAGTGGCACCTAAGTTTGCAAGCCAGGCTATAAGCAATGGTGTGGTAACTGATCCATGTTAAAACTAACCACTTTTGTCTGCTGGGCTAAGCAAGGAAAGTGCCTTTGTGCTCATACGTAGCTGTGAACTAGAGCAGATGAACTGTGGGCACATATTGTTCCTTTCTGCTGCCTTTGCAGTGAACCAGGGAGCTGAACCCGAATCTTCCACGGCCCAAGTCCTCACCCTGCCACCAGGGAATACTTCTCTGAATGCTGTTGCATAACGGTTAGAAAAGCAAGTGTTCCCTCACACCTGCTTTTCAGGCTTGTCCAAAGCAAGCAGGGACTGTGCCTTACAATATATCTACAGAAATGTCATTTCTCTGCATATGTGTTTCTGTGCTAGAATTACAGGCATTGACTCTAGCAGACTTAGCCTGGGATTATTAAAAAAAGCTTYCTGGAGGCAGGCATCAAACCGATTTCCCTGATTTCCCAACAACTTAGACTTCCTAGAGAAAATCTGGGAACAATTATTATTCCATCATTAAAAGTCAAAGCAAAGCAGAAATCATCCCACCATGAAAGGGTGATAGGCAGAATATGGCAGTGGGGCTTCCTCTCTGATACCTTAAGATGAATGAAAGCGTAGATTCAGGGTCCTGGGATTTCAAAATTATTCCCTTGGGACTACTGTTTGTCAGGGACATTTCAGCTACTTATAAGAGCCCTGTTCATTTCACATTCTAGATTACATATGCGGCAAGGTCCACATCACAGCACATCATTTCTCTAGCTAGTATGAAGCATCGCAGGCTGTAGATAGATGTTAACTTGTAGGGGTGTCCCATAATTCACAGAAAGATTCAGCTGTTCTGTCTAAAAGGGTCAATTCCTCAGCCTACAGCCTCATTTACAATAGCAATTCTAGCCTGGATATGGACGCTTAATCTTTTTTTCATTATTATTATTCTTTCTGAACAATAGTAATTTCTAGGTTGAGGATACACCACACTAATCCCTTCTTTTCTCAAAGGCTGCATAAATTATTAAGGTTGTATCTTGTTTTGTAGGAGCCACTACAGCTGATATCTGACTGTTTAAAAAAAAAAAAAAACAAACCAACCAAAAAAACCTAAACCTTTTTTAGCCGAGCTTTAGCTCTCTATTAAATGGCATCAGGAGAAAAAAGAAGATGTATAAATCATTTCCTGTTACATATTCAACTGCTGGAGAATGACAAAAAGAAAAAAAAATCTTACTGTGACAAAACCTGACCACAAATACGTACATTCATAGCTTATTTTGACCTTTATAAAAAAATGTGACGTATGGTCTTGATTTCTAAGGCCATGGGCAGATGAAGAGCCTAGCCTGGGACAAGTCAAGATATTCCAGTTTGAAAGACCTGCAGACATGTCTTGAAATCCCTGAATAATGAGGTAATCTTACCACAAGAGTAGAAAATTTACATTAAGATTATTTGAGATTGACTTTGACTCTCTTTGGATTCAAAATCTTCCAAGCACTCAGTCCTCTTATCAGCAGAAGTGAATTTAACCACTCCATAAGAGGAGGTGGGATGACCTTCCTGCCATGGGAGGGGGAAAGTAGGGGGAGAAGAGTCTTACAGGGCTAAACTTGCTGTTGAGATTGTCTCTATTTCTCCTCTTCCATCTCATTTTATATGTGTGTCTCATCCTCATCCCTAGTTCAACGACTGMAATATTGTAGAAATATTATACCACTAAGTGCAATGTGCCACAGCCTGCCCCATACCTGGCCTGATGGTGAACTACAGTGAACATCGCAGATGGGAATTGGGTACAATAAATATGCTGACAATTTTCTCTTTTTTGCCATCTCTTTGTTGAATCTTTCTGAAGGTGATGGCAACTTACTCGGAGTCAGACTAAGTCTGATACTCGTGTGTACATCAAGCTGACGGCAGCTTGGTATTCCTGTTGTGACTTTTTCTGGGGCAAAGCTGTGTACAAATGAATGCATTAAAGATCTGTTTGAAATGCAACAGTCTCTGCAGATTGTGTAGAAGCAATAGGGCTTTAAAGAAGAGAAATGGATCTGGAAATGCCAAGTTTCAACATGTGCAACAGTCCCAGCATGAGCACGAGAGGGCTTCTTAATTAAAGGGAGGGGGTGCAGGCAGCCTGCAATCACAGTATGGGGTCTGGAAGTGCTCTGAAGATGGCACTTTACGATCATGAAATGCACTCGTTTGACAAAGATGCCTGCCTGCCTGCCTGGTTTTAAGAGGTGATTATCTAGCTGGCAAAGGATCACATCAGCAAAACTCCTGAATGCGACTCTCAGCTGAAGCCTGCCCGGTTCCTGGAGGGAACGGGTAACGTATTAAAAAGAGGTTGCTCTTGTAGTTTTGGTGGAACAGCTCCCTGACGTTGCAGTTTGGATCACAGCTTACCCAGTGCAGTTAACTCCTCCTAAAACTGCCAATATGAGAAAGGAACTTAAGGAGAGTACAACTTAGGGTATAAATAAGATCCATTGTGCCATAATTGGCAAGCAGGAACAGCGAAGAGGCCAGGCTGCCTTTTGAGCATTGCATGGCTGCTTTGTATACATGTAACAGCGTGGGACTTGGCACGCATTTTAAACATCTGTGACAGTTTTCAACTGTTGAGAGAGCAGGACAGTTAAAGAGACACACTGGGAAGGTAACAACTTAATGAAAACAGAGCCCTGTGTCGGACAAGTGGTTGTCCCAGCCCCCAGGAAAGCTTTCCTTGGTTAAAATCCATTTCTGAAAAGATGTCTTTTTTTTGTAGTTTTTGTCTTTTTTGGTTCCCTCCCCCCACCTTGGAAGTTGTGATGATAAAGAAAAGACTTTGAAAAGTCAGGTCAGGGCCAACATATTTGTTGCTACTAAGGAACATCTTTGCAGAGCGTATTAAGCAACCTCTCTCCTATAATAACTGCGGTTATTCCCACTCTGTGGTCTTCCTTCTCAACACACAGACTTCCCATTGTTGTAATTTGCCATTGCACATCTGGGAAAACTGTCCTCAGTGATCAGTTCAGTAGAAATACCAGGAGACAGACAGACAGACAGATGGGTTGCTGGTACCACTTTCAAGAGTAAGGGTGAAAGACAAATTCCAAGGATTTTGTGTTACAATCAATACAGCAGACCYGATGAGATTGGTTATTATGCAAATCAGATGGAAGACAACTGTTTCCACCGCTGCAGGACTCACTACAGAAAAGAAGTGAAAGGCATAGGTATATGGAGAGGAGTATGTTTGTGTGAGTATCTGAGTGTTTACATAGGGGACTATTTGAATCCCAAAGCTTTGGATTAGCAGGAGAGGGGTATTTTTTTTTGAACAATATGTTCTATTCCATATTTTTGTGTGATTTTTAGGCTATTCCAGTATGAAGCTATTGTTGTGGCCCAGGTTTGGGCTCCTCCCTGAAATGTTCATGAGGCCTTAAACCTCTTTACAGATGAAAGATACCTCTATTCTTTTCTCTGATACCCAGGTATCTGTAGCTCAGAGATGCTATGTCTGTATTCTTTCTTCTCTTTGAAAAGACATTATGATTCCTTATTAGAAATATCCTGAAATCAGTACCATGGCTCAAACAGTAATTTAAATGGGAAATTAGGAAGTTTGTACTAAACTCTATACTGTAGAAAATGTTTAAAAGGAGAGGATTATATTGAAAAAGAAGATAATTCACAAATATACAGAGATGTGGACATACAGAAAATATTTTATGTGACTGTTTAGACACATCAAGGTATGGACAGATTGTGTTCAATCTGTCAAAACATATTTTTCCTGTTTCTGATTAGCTTTATTTTTAAAAGAAGTTCTTGATGAAAAATGGAATCATTGCAAGGTCCATGTGTTAATAAAACACCAAAACACGTGTTTAAACTATAAGAAATTGGGATCAGTAGAACGACTCACCTGTTTAATGTTGAGTACTTAAATGGATTGATGGAGTGGGGTACCTTGTTCTCCAAAGAACAGAACTCTTAATTTCTTTGTTAATCAGTGTTATCTCATTCATTACAGTTATAATGAGTATTCACAACCAGCAAATCCTCTCTTTCTTATCTCTGTCAAAACATATGGTCCTAGCAAAGGAACCAAGATAACAGTAGCAGAATGCAGATGTCCTGTAAATTCAGGATGCTGAGTGGTTATGTCCACAAGAGCTGAAGGGAGCCTTAACAAAGCTTAACATTTTATGTACCTTGGTATTGTCAAGAGGAACTACTTTTAAAGCACATCTATCCATCCATCCTTAGATAACCTATGGGTAAGTGGACCATTCTTTTAAGGCAAGTGACTCCTGGTCCTCAATAATGCATTTATTTCAAAAGCCATAACCTATAASAAGGGATAGAACTTGTCAGGAATCTTCCAATAAAACGTTTTTCATTGGAAAATGCCAGTTAGTAGAAAGCAGTACTTTTCATGAGTTTCTGCTTCAGACGACTCTTGGTGCAATTTGCTTTAAAAGAAAAAAATCAAGATTTTCAAACTAAAACATTTTATTGTGAAACCATTTCCAGATGAAGCAACTTACTGTTTTAAAATATCGGCTAAAATGCAGCTCAGAAAGATAAAAATAATAAGCATTGCAAAATCATATAACAGTATTATTTCATTTTTATCAGCTATAATTATTATTGCTTTACTTTTTTTTTTTTTTTTTTTTTTGACATGTTGAATGCTAGGCCTGATTATCAGATAGAAAAATGTTTAAGAGTCTCAAAAATTTTATATGGGTGGAAAATACTATTCTTTTAGGATTAAAAATTCACACTTTTTATCAGTGACATTCTGGTATACGGACAGGTCAAAACTCAGATCCCAAAAGATCAGAAGCTTTGTTTCTCTTGTTGATTTCATTGACACATTAAATGTTTGTCTTTTGCTTGGTCATAGCATCTTCCTCCATAATAGTTTTATGTGAACCTGAGAGTCTAAATTCCTAATTTAAAGTTCCCTTGATCCTTGCACTTTGAACATTGTTAGTTGTGGTGCTATTTATCAAACATACAATTTTTGAACTTCCTGCTGAAACTGCTTCCCAAGAGAAGTCTTTTCTTCTTCAGGCCTGACAGTACCATAAATTATTTTAAGATGTTATAAACTTCTATATTTACTAGTGAGATATAGCGCTAGTTAAAAAAGGCTCTATGTTTCTGAAGAGTCTCCTATCTGATGGTTGTTTGCTGGGAGCAACATTGTGGAGAAAAAAAACAGCCATTGGTCTTGAGCTCTGATATCATCTCATAACAAATGGTCTCAATTAAAGGCGATTCAGTGAAGTCTATGGAAATATAGTCATTTATCAAAACCTGAGAAAGAAATGCTTTGAGAACACAATTTGACTTCATTTTACAAGGTATAAAAAAACATGCAATACAAATACAATAGAAAAATAAAGTCACACCAGGCAGAAAACAACAGAATACAATACATAGAAGATGTGTTTTTCCTGCACTTGAAATTTCTTTCCAACTTCATTAACAATTTGCAAACTCCTTACTTATAGTAAATACTTGAATGGATGTTCATTTAGGTCTATCTAGTCTGTTTTGTTTGTCTAAAATCTATACTTAATGCCACCTGAGTAAGAAGTTACAGGCAAGGTGAAGAACCAGAAAAATTAAACAATTTTACATCATGAAGGAAAACATCCCTCTTGTCAAAACTCAGCTTTTTTTTGAGGCATGGAAGTTGAACATCACTGCAATTATTATCATAGCTTCATTAAGCTCCTTAGGAATCATAAGAAAAGGAAGATGATGACATGATAAGAAGCAATATTTGCTATAGTTGTACTCATCCACAATTTAATAGCAGTTTCATAAAAGCTACCTCAAAATCAATGCATGTATTTTGGACAGAAATTAATGTGTTACATCAGAGTCATTCTGATAAGTTACTATTATTATAAGTTGGTTTGCTGCTTCCTTCTTAATCACTAAATTTTGGCTATCAGAATCATAGGTCCAAAGAGATACAAGGGCTGTGAAGTCTTAAAAATGCATTAATGGATTGGTGGGGTCTTCTGTGAATGGATTGCAGACCATTGGTGCTGCTCAGACAGAGGAAGTTTTGTATCAGGCATTTCTAACTACTCAGGCTGAGGATAGAAGTAAATATGTGTAAACACAATATCAAGATCCATCTGCTGGAAATGTCCTCATAGGAAAACATACTGTGAATCTCCATCAAATTTTGCTCCCGTTTTCAGCACTACCTAAGGGGAAAGGCCATTGTTCAGTGAAAGGCAGGAGGATGCTTCTAGCCATGGGCCACAGTCCTGATCCAGCAAAACTCCTCTTAATTCCTTCCCTCCCCACTGCAGAAGGTGCTTTACACCCGGCCTGTAGGATTCGGACATATGGTGAGAAGGACTTCTGTGAATCAAGGCCAAAATATCTAATGTTGTATTTAAGCATCTCACGTTGAGGCAGCCTGGTTTCAAAATGTTTTTCTAGTTCCTTCCCAGGCTGCCTGGCATGTTTTTGGCTGCTGCAAGCCAATAAATAAGAAAAGTAACAATCATAATAAATAGTAAATATTTAATATCGTACGAACAACATTGCTGAGTACACAGCATTTTGAGTGACAGATGTGTATTTGTTAGTGATATTAATTAAATGGAGAGTGCCTTGCAGTTTCTTTAATAGTCACAGAATTAATCACACAGATTAATAATGCTGCCACTCACAGAGGGAAAATAATTCCTCCTCGGCACTGCCTTTCTTCTTGCTAAGAATGTTTTCAGCCAAAATACGTGGTGACACATGAACAAGTGCCCCAGCTTCTTAAAACTGATTTTTTAAGTTTTTACACATTCACTTCAGAGACTCAGTTTTTCCATTCAAATAGGATGTGGTCCTTATGCTGGGAAGCCAAAAACTGTTCCTCACCTCCCTTCCTGGTGCAGTGGGGATTGCTCATCTGATGCTGTACAATGGGAATGGGAGTTTCTCCATCCAAACATGTCCTGGAGTATGTGTAAAACAGCAGTGTGTGAAAAAGGATTAAATATTTTTCTCTTGCTCAAGAGAAACACCTCTTGAACATGAAGGTGGTTGAAACTTAGGAAGAACAGGATAGAAACGGCTCGGCTAATTCTCGATGCAGTAGACAGAAAGGAGATTAACACAGTAGTTCGCCAAGAGTAATATAACCTGTCCTTGGGAAAGAGCACTGCATGCTGTCCTTTTCCCTGGCCAGACTATTAAGGAGACCAACCGATGTATGCTGAGCCAAAGTCAAGGGCAGTGTTTTGCTGAATAAGCTTTTACAGTTTCTGTGCTATCCCTGCAATTGCAGCTGGTTTCCACAGGAAGCTGATGCACATTGAGTGGATGACTTGGTATCCAGTCAGATTCTGAGCAGTAATGGGTTTAGCATGAAAACAGTAGTTTGAAAAKTCAGGTTGTGTATTCAAACACAACCTTTGATGCAGCATTTTCGGGGCCATATAGAGGCCAGTTGAAACTATATCCAGTAACAATGTGGTATCCTACAGGATCAAAGTGCCATGTAACACCAAGTACTAAATAAATTATGGTTAGACTGCTGGGAGAGAAAGCAAGGTCACTAGCTTTCTATAAGAAAGCTTTACTTTGGACTTAATAGTCTCCAGTAGCTGGAAATGAGGGATGCAACAAGCTAAATAGAAGCTAGTCTTTTATGCATATGCTAGGTGCCAGGAGAGTTTTACATACACTCAGAGAACCTTGCATTGCCTTTTGAAATGAGGAAAACAAAGTAGATTTCCTTTGAAAACTGAAAGTTTAAAAAAATACCCTCTTGTGCTACAGGTATGATATGAAGCAATTTCTTTGCAGATAAGTCTAACAACCATATTGAATAGCAAGTCACACATCATACAGCTTTACATCAAAGTAAAATTCCCAAATTCAGTATAATTCAGCCAGCAAGGACTGATACATTTTGAGATGGGATTTGATCACTGATGAAAGACTGCATTATACCTTTCAGGGAGTCCTATAATAAACCTTGTTTAGAAAAAAAAAAAGAATGAAAGAATGAATGGTAGCATTTTGTTTGTATTATTCTAATTGCAAAATGATTTTTCACTTAAAAGCTGCTTTTTATGAAGTATTTTCAACCATAATAAAACTGGATTTTCCCCACATGCAGAAATGCCTTTTTATTGACTTTCTTTTTCTTCACCAAAACCTGCATACAAAATCCTACCAAAATCTGGATGCTTCCTAACAGAATTTGAGGATCCGAGGACGGAAAGCAAATTGGCAATACTTTTATTGAAATGAAAAGAAAGCATTTCAATGGATTCGATATCATTCACTTCTCAGACAAAAAGGAAATAATGTTATCTTTTTAAATGGAGATTATTTATCTGAATGTTTGACCAGCAGGAAGAGAGGAACCTTATGTTGCTTCCAGGGCTCCAGAGCATCTCTTAAACAAGTGGAAGTTCTAAAATATGCCTTGATTATCATCATCAATTTCTACAAAAAACTCCATCGATGTTTTGTCCATTCTGGTGGCGGTGGGTAAAAATCCAGTGATTCATTGGTAGTATAGTTCCTAACATCCCTTCATTTCTCCTCATTATTCATTTTCTAGTATCTATTATTCTCTAAGCTCAATTAAGGGCAACACTGAGCCCCATTAAGTAATGATGTTCTGCGGTGAACAGATAGTAGAAAAGTAGATAAACTAAGAGTCTGACCAAATTTTATTGCAGTAAATCAGATTTCTTTGACACCAAAGACCGGCTGAAGCATCTCTGTTGCCTCCTACATTCCCTAATGCCTGACAGACATGGGCTGTCACCACAGTACATCAGTGCTGCCTGTTGAAGGTGTGAATCTGTCTTTGAGTCAACAAGCTTTGGAAACAGCTGCAACACTAGGCCATCTAATGCCTTTTAAAGAGCAGGGAAAAAATAGTTGAGCAGTTGATTACTACAGCTCTAGGAAGGTGTTTTATTCTTTTATGTAATTGTGGAAAAAGCCTAGCAGAATAAATCAAAATATTGTTATTGTGGTGAAGAGAGTAGGCGAGTTTGCCTCTATTCACAGGAAGAATGAATCTTAGATTGCACAGGTCGGACACTTAGATTGTCCAAATGTAATATCTTCCTTTTGTTATCATTTTGGAGGAAGGAAACATCGTTTCATCCCGTTCAAAATCTAGAAGTTGTAACAAGCACTTTGAATTTAGATCCACATAATTAGTCTTTCATATTCCTGAAGAAAAAAGGGAAGAGTGAACAAAGAAGCAGGATAGAGGAGCTGGCTGTGTTCCTGTTCCTGACAGACCTTCAGAGGTGATTTTGAATGATGCAGTACTCTTATGGGATAGAAGATGTATCCTAACTTCAGCCCTGTAATACTTCAGCATCTTGTCTCAGCTCCCTCTGTAGCCAGTGAAGGGCACAGACTAATCACTCAGTGATTGTTCCTATCCAGATACTGGTGCGTATGCTGATTATAAAGTAGGTACAGCAAAATCTTCTGAATTGCTCCTTCTTCTCTCCATTCGATATAGGGGAAGACTAGAAAGCATTGAAACACCTCTGTTTTCAATGGCAAATGTTAAGTGAGGTGAATACAGCTCTTGTGGTATTAAGTTTTCTTTGGTGAAATGATCCCTGTCACAAAGAGTGAATAGCTAGATACTAGATTTTCAGAAGCCTGTAACTGAGGTGAGAGACCAGATGAGAAACTGGCAGTGTCTTTACAAAATTGTAAAGTGTGGAGGGGGTATTCTAAGAAGATCTGGCTAATGCACCAAATCAGCAAACTTCACCAGATTTCCTCTAAGAGTGTACCTAGCCATGAAAACTCCTAGTCATTCACTGCTGTGGAAGGGAGGATTTCTTTAAGGGATAGGTATTGGGGGCAGAGCAAATATTTGGGACATCACCCACAACATATGTGGGAACACAGAAAAGCTTATCAGGGTCTCACATGCTAAACAGAATGAGAAACTAAAAGTCGTGGAAGAAACAATGACGTTCTAGGGAACTTGCTCAGAGTCATGTTCTGGGGTCAGCAGCACCCGGAGTTACCAACAGGACTTCAGCTCTACTTTTCTCCTTTAATTCTTCTTTTTTAAATAGACAGTGAATCCTGTTGTCCTTATATAACAACATCCCTGGTCACATTCCCTGAACAGAAGACGCAAGTGAAAAATTACCTGCTTGACACCCTTCCACTAATGGACAATATTGATCTGYTATGGTGACAAAGCCAGAACAGCAACCTGAGGAGAAGACAGCAGAATCAGAACTTGACCAGGTCCAAAGATCTGGGCATTCCCCTCCATCATCAAATGCTCTGTTAGCAAAACGTTAATAAAACTGTGGTGCAGCATGAATCTACCACCAGGTTCTTCTTTTATCAGTTCATCACCGTGTTCTTCCTTGCCTTAACCTGTCTGCTCTTGAGAAAGTTATTAACATTATTATCACCAGTAGAGTTCTGCATGGATTCACGACCTCTCTGACGAGTCCCTAAACAGATTAAGCTGCTGCAGAATTTCCCTAGGTATGTGAAGAGGAAAATGCCACGGACCTTTTCTATTTGCTTGAGAATGGCCACACAATGTTTGGTTGGCATTTGTTCTCTCTGTGTGCTTGCAAAAATAATGAGCCCTTTCCACGTAATGTATTTTCCCAGATTATGCTATTTCCCAGTAGTAGGTTCCAATTCCTAGTCCACATATGTCCACTGAAACTAATGAATGTGTAAAAGTTTATGCGAAGAGAGCTTCTGAGTCTGTGGAGATTTGTCCTCTCCACACTGCCTTAGCTCAGTGGAATTAACCATGTCTTTTACACAAATTTCATGCTGAGGCAACTGAATTTCAAACTTAAAATGCAAGGTGACTCAGGACAATCGCCTTCAAAGGGGACTTTTCTGACTCACATAAAAAAATTAAAGGAATAACAGATTCATATGAATGGTCTGTTGTACACATGGTTGTTTAAGCTAAGTAGTAAGGAGTGTGGTGGCTCAGTATCCTGTTTCTGTCTCCAGGTGTGAATACTTGACAAAAAGTAAAAGAGACAGAAAATCTGAAGTTATTCTTCCCTTGCCTCTGTCATTCCAGTCTTCATCAATCAACACTTCAAAGACATTTTAGCAACAGGTTGCATTCAGACCATTGTGTTTAATAGAAGCTGATGAGTTCAGTCTCCATGATTCTGCCTAATCTCTGTTTTTAACTTAGACTGACCCAAAACAGCAAGATGAGCACAAGAAAATCACAGTCATCCAGCCTGGGTCCTAGTATATCATCATGCAGGCATATCACACATGATCTGCTTTGCTATGTGGCAGCTTCTTTCAGAGGCTTCTCTGCCTTTAATTAAGCAATGGTCTCAGCAGAGATTGTTTGGAAGCAGGATCAATTGCTCTCCGTCTTCAGAGCACAAAGGTGCTTTGATGGGGCTGCTGATAGTTTGTGTATTCACCACCCAAGAAACTCTTAGATCCCAGATCCCAGAGTCCAGATCAGGGCATACAGATTGCACAAATCCAGAGTGGGTGCAGAATATGTTGGATGCAATCCTATCATCTGATACTGACCTAATTTTTTGGTTTCTTCCTATACCTGAGTCATTGTTTTGATTGGGATGGGTATAGAGACTGGAACTTGTGGTATCCACTCCCTCTCCAGCTCTTCAAAGTTTTATGACAGGCTCCACGGAAACAAACAGATATCAGTGATATTATCCAGAGCTTGAACTACAAGTTTCTTTAGATCCTTCTCATTGTTTTTTTATATTTTGCGGTTTTATTACTCATCTTGGCTTATCTGAATGGGGGACTGCAATATCCTTCATACAGAGGCAAACCTAGTGTAGCTGTGACATTTTAAGTGGAATTACTCCATTCTTACATTTAGGGAAATGATCTGGCGTGTTTTCTAAAAAAAAAAAAAATACCTGAAACTTTGTCCTAAATATTTGAATTTTTAATTTATGGTAACGTATCCAGTTTATGCTCCAGTTTTTCCTGGTATTAAAGTGGGGAAGGAGGGGACATTTAAAAACACTTTTGTTGACTTTTTTTCCCAAGGGTCATGAGACAATTGCATCATAAAACATCACTGCATCTTCATGAGCACTGTTGTTAAAAAATAATATAGCAGCAACAGTTACTGCAATCAGGCTTCATACGCTCAACACTGTGCAAATAAATCCCTTAAGAAAGAACTTAGCTGCACAGATAGAAGACAGGAGAAGAAAACACAGACAGATAAAGTCACTGAGTGTGTACAGCAGAGCAATAAGAGAATCAGGTATAGGGTACAGAAATCCTGTTTCATTGTCTGCCTCACACGATACTATAATTTCCCCTAAAATACTCATTTAAGCCTAGACAAAACGGTCTGATTTTTGAGAGAAGTCTCCTCCCAGATTTTTAAACCATCCTTCAAATCCATGAAATTATCTCCAATTTTACTTTCAACGTGACAGACACATGCTTTGCTGTATGTCACTTTCAGCTTTGTTTCTTATTATTAAATAACATATGTAAAAATTGAAAATATATACAGTTAAATGTCTGAATGTTCACTTGATTTTAATAGGATCTAGATTAAATGACAGTAATAAACAGCCCTTTGTGCACAATTCTTCCAGAAGAGTTGCAAAAGTGATACTAAAAAGCCGTCTCTTAAAAACTGTAACTTCAAAGTAAGGTAGGAGGCTCATTGTGGTTTCATCTTCTTCCAAGTGCCTTATTAACTCCATTAAGCTTGAAACCCCAAATCATTCACTGCTTCTGTGACCTGACCAGCCAAAATACTGTTCTGCTGGCTGGCGGGGAGCTGGCAACAGCTTTTTGCCTTTTGCTACAGTTTTTAATTCCATTTAACCAACACTGTTCAGCATATAGGAGCAGAAACTGAGTCTTCATCTGCTTTGTTCATCCTCAGCAAAACTGCCAGCCGGTTCCCAAAGCCCTTCTGTTTAAACTAGTTCATTAAAACAAAGGACTACATAGGATATTTTCTGTGTTCATATTTCTTGTGGAATTGCTGCAGGGCCTCCTATGGGGAAATTGTCCTGACAGCTTTGATGCAGAAATACTGCAATATAGAGATTATAAAGTTGATATTACAGAACATCAGCTTCTTCTCTAGTGATTATAAAATATACAGTTTACCAAAGCACAGGGAACTCCAGAATTCCCCAACACTCTTCATGGTAGACTGTAAAAATAAATAACCCAGGCTGACACAAAAAACAAAAAAGTAAAACTCTAACAGATTTAATAAAGAAGTGATAAGTCATAGGGTATCTGCATGTTTAGGTTTAACTTCCTTCTGCACCTCTTTGTGCCTGGTATTCATGTCTGACTATTTGTGTCTCCACTATTTTAATGGATCATTTCAGCTATTAAAAACATATAGTGTAATTGGTCAGAATTATTTTTAAAAAAATTTGTGTTTTGTGTTTTCAGTGGACAAAATAACTTTTTTTTAGTGAAATAATATATATATTCCAATGGAAAAATATTTAAACATTTTTATGTTAATAATTAATAGGATTTAGTATATGTTTTTGGCATGGTCTATATTTTCCTTTTACGTTTGGATCACAAGAAGCAAAACATTCTCCAGCAATATGTCAATTAAATATTTCAGCTAGTGCTACCACCTATAGGTGGTTGAGTTCAGCCCACTATACCCTTTACCTTTGCCACACTTATTTCCCCATGCTAATCAGGGTCTGCAGTCTTCCTTGTGCTGTTTACTCAGTGATTTCACTTCTTCCTTTCCAATCTCTTCTGCAAACTTGTTTAGCTACGCTACCCTCTCACTATAGCTGTCTCCATCACTAATATCTGCTCCTGCTCCTCTGCCAAATCAGTAAATAAGTAAACTGTTGAGGGCTGTGTAAAACAAAAGTTATGTGATCAGCTTTCTGTGAAAAAACAATGATCTCTTCTCATATTTATTCTCACCTCTCTTAGCTCTGAAAGTCCATTATGGATAATGATAGAAGAAATTGAAATAGCTTAATATTGTTTAGTTTAGAGAGGAGCAGAGTTAGAAAAATCACAATATAGAGAGACATGACCTGAGGAAGGTAAATCTGACATTCTTATTTACTCTCCCAGAACAAAGAAATTATTCTGTCCAGATGTAAAATGCAGAGGATGAATTACTGCTCCACAGAGCACACTCTGGGGCTCACTGCCACAAGATATTGAGGGCAAGATAAAAATGCTGCTTAGAGAATTAGCCAGTATAAACATAATGCTATGAAGAAGGAGAAATACAGTGGTGAGCAGAACAGCCAGTGAATGTGGAGGATCTCCCTTTATTTACCACAAGCCCCTCCAGCCCTGGCCGTTCTGCTTACCCACCCCACGCTGGACCCCACTCTGTAACCAGACAATATTACCCTTAGGCAGCTCAAATTGCCTAACCCAAGGTGAAATTAAACTGCAGTTTATTATCCTTGGGATCATTAATTACCCATAGAGGTGCAGACAAATACTTGGGGGACTGGTCCCAACAACCAGACCCATCTTTATTTTTCTAAGCCTCTGACCACGTTTTAAGAAATGGGGACGTAAGGAGTTGGAAAGGCTGAGGTGTCTGCATCCATATCGCTAAAACCACCATCGTTTAGCATGCACAGCTGCCCCATTGGTCAAGAAGCCTAAGAGAACACATAGACCAGTTGATGTATTTGCATCCCGAAGGTGCTTCACCAGTTGAGAGGCAGCGGGCAGTGACAAAGCACAGAAGCCTTTATATGTCTTCCTAACAAATACAGGACACCGCCTGAAAACAGATCAGTCCAGTGTGTCTCATGACCATTAAAATAATCACAGAAGAAAAAGACTTGGAGAAGAAAATCCATAATTCATGTGCCTCTTCTTAAGATCTGATTTGAAGGAACTGGAACATGATATTGTTAATATTTAAGATAAGATTTGAAGATGAAAGGAACAGGTGTCTGAGAGAGATAGCCTTAGATTCCTTCACAGGCTGCACTCAGCAGAGAAATCTATGACTTTACCTTTACTGCAGCAGGTCAGCTTATAAACGGCTACAACCAGGTGAAGTGTTACCTTTGATTTTGCATTAGCCCATCAACTACTTGTAAAACATCTGTGAAATTTCTACCCTTGGTCTGCCTTTTCAGTATATCAATCCTAATTTAGAATAAAAAAAAAAATCCTCTGAGTTTCAGAGAAGAAAAAAAATCAGAGAGTCTATGAAGAAACGAAAGTACAATTTAATATGAACTGATTGCACAGGTAACATTTACATTAGAACCTACTGGTGTCACTCATTTACAGGGTCATTACAAATCTCATAATTTGTAGACTATTTCTTGAAGTTTCAGCCTTCATTTTTTTCAGAATCAAGAAACTACAAGAAACTACAAAGTTTTGATAACAAAGTAGTAAAAGCCAGCACCAATAATGTACGTTGGTGAAGGTTAAGATATCCATCTAAGAACTAGGCACTGAAATCTCATTCAGTGATTTTCTTGATTTTCTTGAAGATGTAGGTGGGGTATCACCTCAGTGTTCAAAATGAAAAAGAAACAAAAATGTATAATCTTTTTCTCTGTTAATCTCATATTTTTTAAATTGTTCTCCAAACAAAAGGAGGGCAACAAGAGATAACTTCATCTTACCCTGTTCCAAAGATCCCCCAGAACACATGTCAGCAGTGTGTGTCCAGACTCAGCTCTTCCAGCTTCTACCTGAACCCCCAGGTATCATTGGCAAACTTGAGATCTGCACCCTTTGCCGTTAAAGCCATAGTCAGGTTATTTGATTTCTGTGGATTTTCCTTTGTGTGCCCTCCCGATTCTCTCCCTCATCCTACCAGAGTGGGGGGGTGAGCGAGTGGCTGTGTGGTGTTTGGTTGCTGGCTAGTTATAAAGAGCAGTATTCAATTCTAATGCAGAACATCTTAATATATCAGACTGTTTGGAAAACTGCATGGAAAAATGGAAAGAGTGTTGGATTAACTGATTTGCTGGACTTATATAAGCAAATGCGTGTAGCCAGGAAGTTTCAAATATGAAACCTCTCATGAATTAGTCCAAATTCTTTAATGAGCCCAACAGTTTCACAGCTGAATTCTCAGACTGCTAAGGTTCACATTCTTTTTTGTTTTTATTCTGGGTACTGGCCTCTTCCATTTTATGCAAATATAGATGATTATAAATACAGACACATACACTTGCACAAAGAATCTTAATAAAAGATAGTGAATAAAAGCTTTTATGAAGGTCTGTGTGTACAATTTATAGCAATATGCCAAATGAGAAACAAAAAAGCTGGCAGGCCTTCCTTCCTTCATCTGTTTGACAAGAACAAAGGAGCTAGCAGAAGATTACACGCAAAGGAGATTTTAAATGCAGAATACAATCTCTAAAACAAATCTTAAAATAACACCTCACTTGTACAAAGGAGACAATTCAAACCCGACTTGAATAATCAGGTGCTCATTTTAAAGAGGGAGATGGTTATCTAATGATCTTTCTCCCCCTAAGTAGATTGTCTGACCTCTGTGAAGGATGATCCTTGGGTCTCTCTACCAAGCTCAACAAGTCATTTACTAATTTTGTTTCTGCATCATGTGCTGTTAAACAGTTTGGCACTTGTGAGATTAGATGTAGGTCTGACAATACCAACCATATTACAGCTGAAGTCAGGTATTTTTTCATGCAAAGCTGCTTTTTTACAAATTCCCAAGTGAAACTTCTTAGATAATGTGCACATTGAATTTTCTCTTATTCTCTGCAATGGAAACAGAAGTAAAGCTCAATATCTGGTGGCCCTAAACCAGCCAAGGCACATCCAGGTCATCACCCTTGTTGACACAAGGACAGAACCACTATGTGACAATGCCAAAAAATATAGGCAACTCCTTTTTTGGCAACAATGGGGAAAAAAAAAAATAAACACTGTTAAGTTAGAGGGGGATGTTCTTAAGGCACATGGACAGGACTAGCAGGAGGGGCAGCCAGAGAGGACCTCTCCTTAGCCATCTACTCCACCTCAGCTCACCTCTGTTACAGTCCCACTGTTGCAGCTGGGAGAGATGGGCTCTTTCAACCCACTGAAACCTCCAAGAGGTTTGAATCCTGGAATGATGCAAAGGCAGCCCAAGCTTGGCTTTTGATAAAAACATAAAATGTTTCTAGATGCCAGAGCTGACAGCTGACAGAGTTGGTGGGTGTCGAAGGCCATTCTTCATTCCCTCTCATCCCCCCGGCTCTGCTCTGCCCAGCCCCAGAGGACATGTCCTTCTCATGGCCTTTTTTCTCTTGAGCAGTGGGGTGGTGCAGAGCTCTCAGTTACCTTCAGCTTGGGAACACCGCTTCATTTTTGAGTTTCTAAAGCTGGCAAAGAATGGGCCACAGGCTTGAAGGATGAACTTTAGTTTGTCCCAAGACACGTGAGCATTAGGAGATGCTGTTTACTGACATGCTGAGATTGTTTGGGGAGGGGAAAAGTTGCTGCAGCTTGTTGGTTGCTTTGCTTTGCTTTGCTTTGCTGAGTGGGAAGAGGGATGGGGTTGGACTAGATGATCTTTAAAGGTCCCTTCCAACCCAAACCATTCTATGATTCTAAGAGGGTTCTTTGCGTGACTGTATTAACATGTTTCCAAATGTAATCGTAATGATGGAGATTCTTATGGAGAAGCTTGAAAACAAGTCTGAGTTTAACTGATATCTTTGCAGAAGCTAGTTAGAGCCTGAAACAGCAACTCTGAGTAGGGGGAACTGATCTTACTGTAAAACTGTTCTGGACTAAGGGGTTTTCTCAACGCTTAGTGAAATTCTACCTATTGCAGGACTTGCTGCCCACATTGCTCCCAGCACTGGTACAAGGACTCCCAGGATCTGCTCTCCAAGTAGTCAGAGTTGAGCTTTGTGTCCTCTTGTGTGGTCTTCTCCCTCCTTATGGAAAAGGATGAAGGCCCCAGGGACTGTTAGAAACCTGTCTGTATGGAGCATGTGCCGTACGGGCTATGGTACCTAAGCACAGGTACTCCAGTGCCTTAATATGCCCTGTTGTAAGACATATCACAAGCCATAGAGCTGGGTAAAAATCTAAATCACTTGTTTGGTCAAAGGATATGTCAGGGCCAAGCTGTTTTTATTTTAATGTGGTCATAAATAAATGTGATCTTGCAGATTTTATAGTGATGTTGGAAGGCTTAGTAACCCCAAATCTGTAGGGAACGGATTAGCATTCCCTAATCCGCTTCAGATGAAATGAGTGGGGTAAACTCAATCCACTTTCTTTAATGGTTTAATGAGTCTGTTTGAAGCAGATTAAGGAGAGGTCATGCAACCTCAGTGTCTAGCAGAGGGATAGTAAGAAACATTTAATAGTGCTTTGCAGAATGAGCATCTATTTAACTGCTGTGCTGATCAGTGACTTCCTTCAGTGAAGAGGAATCAGGATTGTAGTAATTTTCATATTAACAGTTTAGGTCAAACTTTTAAGTGTGAGATGGTTGTCCCTCTTGTAAAGTCCTTTCCAGTCTGCCCTCCATATTGTGTYTCTTACCAACTGAGGAGAGGCCAACTCATTGTTCCCACTCTGTCCTGATCTCCATTTTACTCACTTGTTAAATTTTCAAGCAAGCACTTCTAGTTTTCCTGCCATTCTGTCCTGCTGTCTAGAAGTTTCCCAAGGAACCCACAAAGCCACTTCATTGTCCTCAGTCAGTTCCTCTGTTAAAATGTTTTTCAGATACCCACAAAAAATATTGACAACAGGTAAATTGTGAGACCGTGACTTATCCTACTGTCAAATATTCTGTTGGATTCTGTTTTGCCATTCACCTGTTTTCTCTTTTTTTTTTTTTTTTTTTCATGGAATTGGAATGAGTGCCTTCTTTTGGTTCCATATTTTATATTGTGTTCACAAGGTCCTGCCTCAAGTCTAAAATTTATGAAGACTGTGATAATACTACATAATGATCAGAAGAGCATGAAATACTCCATACCATTTATTCTCCATGCATCTGGGATCTTGCCATGGGGATATCAGAAGAACAGTGCATGCATTTCACATACTGTTCCTATTTGATGTTGCAGCAGTTTTTTGTGAGAGCTGGCCKGTTCAGAAAGCATTTCTGGCAGACAGTGCTAAAATATTCACCAGTTTCTTGATCTAATTCAAACTCACATTTGCAAATTGCTTTCTTCCTTCCTAATTCTAAATATCAGAGAGAAAATAACAGGTGTATGCCACCTTAATGTTTGCTGTGTTACTTCTCTTAAAATGCTGGAATTGCAACGTATGTGCAGTTTTAAGTGTACTCCAATTATCTACAGTTAAACAAGGAATCTCTATAGTGTTAAAATACCAGCCTGCTGACATACAAAAATTACTTCCTGCAATCATTTTATTTGCAAAGCAGTTTGATACAATTGAAGATTTTCCTGAAACATGAGAAATCGGGATTTTCCTGGTCTTGGACCTATATTACACAGTATAGGTCTGTGAAAAGGATGTCAATTAGACTGCTGGACAGGGACTGCTGAAGATGAAGCTTTGTAGCAGCCCAGAAGCATGTTCTTGCTACGTGATTTCTTGTTCAATGCTTCTCTGGGACCTCTGTAAGTCTCATATGTAGTTTGGTATCATTGTTTTTCAATCCATAAAACCATTCATATCAAAGAACCTCTCCAAAAGCAGACTTTGTGATCTTAGTGAGACTGGCACTAGCAATGAAGACAGCCTATTTTATTGATAATCTCTTGATCTCTGTCATAATTACAAAAGAATAGTAACGAACCAGGAAGCTGCTTTGCAAGTCAATATCAGCTTCTGTTGCTTGGATTCCTGTTTTGTTTTGGTTTTTATCTTTTCAATATAGTTTGGGAAATAGAAGGAAAAGATGATATCTGAAAGATCTGTTCAAAGAGTGAATGAAGTTTTAGCAGAATACCTGAGAACATGCATAAATATAAGCTAAGTAGTCCTGTTGAGTCACATTCCTGAACTTATCATGGGGTTAAGTATATACTCTTAAACTGGGGTCACAGAGAAGTTTGTAAGGCAGCCAAGTAGCTGAGGAACTAGACTAGGAGTCAAAAGTTCATCATCCAGTTTATCCCATGAACAGAGGCTGTTACTGCAACCCTGTTCTTGCTTATTCCATTCTGGTCCTACTCCTACTGAAGTCAAAGTGGAATTTCTTTAGATGAATCCATTGTGAGCTGAATCAGGCCCATTCTATCCATATGCTTCAGTTCCCTGCAGGTAAAAACAGAGATGGTGATGTTGYCTGTTTAGGTGTGAAGGACGAGTGCAGGAGCTGACAAAGACATATTCAGTTAAACTTTTTTTAGGAGACTTGTGAGCCCTTAAATTTCCAAATTCTTGTTCCTGCCTCTATTCTTCTGTTGCGTGAGTCAGTGGACACGTAAATAAATAAACGGATACATAAACCTCTGAAGTTCTTAATAAAATGTAAATTGAAAAAATAGATTAAATAAAGAAAAAACTTCAGACATTAATCACTGAGAGATCAGTGAGTGATTTGCAGTTTCTAATTATAAAATGGAGGAATTATTTTACTAAAAAAATCCCTAAAGACTAAAGCATTATTGGCATTCCTCCACTGTAAAGGTGAACCTTAGCTGTGTGGTACATATCAGAAAGCTCTGCTTTATCAATCGGGACACATTCTGATTTCCCAATGAGCAGCTTACCACATTGATTAATTGATTTGCTGATCCAATAACCTGGGGCAGATCAGCATTGTCTTGGCCACATCGTGATTTCAAACTCAAGACTAAACTATATACGGGTTATGTCTTGACTCCGTCCTTTCTGACAGCTGGTGACATACCGTGTATGTTCTTCCAGCATCCTATTGTTGGTGCCACAAATTGTATGGCATGGTTTTGCTACGCCTGACAGGCAGAGATTTGATGGTGGGTATCTTTAGACCAACAAATAATTTGGCACAGCCAAATTCAGTGTGGTCTGTCATCTGTGGGGTATCAGGAATCACATCCAGTTCACACACTTGCAACCTCCAGGCTGCTTTCCTCTATTAAAGCATATCAGTATCTGCTGATTCCTGCGGGTTTTTGTATTCAGCGATATCAGACAGGTGGCTGAGACAAAGCAAGTGCCTTAAGCACAAGGCAGTYGCCGGTGACTGCCTTCTCCATCTGAAAGGAATAAATTCACTTCCTGTGCTATAACACTCCTGACAAACTGTATTCAGAAATATGGCCATCTTGTGGCCACAACAGAGATATGCTGCTATTATCACAGATGTTGCCTTTCTAAGGCCAGTAACATTTAACAATTTCTCATTAGGAGTATGTACCTGGCATAAGGATGTGGTTCAACAGAATTACTCCCCCTAATTTGTTTTAAAACAAAGTTTATCACTGGGTTCTGCTAAGACATAGAGGCCCAGATCCTTGCTTGCTATAAATCAGTGCAGCGCTCTTTAAATCAATAGAGCTACATCAGTATACACCTGCTGTGGGAGCTGTTAGACTTACACCAGGACAAGACCTGCTCTGAACTGCTGCATTTTTTCTGCACATAAGATAGATAAAACTTAAGGGAGATCATAGAAGTTTTTCAAGACTTCAGAAATCCAAATTTCTTTATTGATGATTAGTTATTCTAAAGTTATTTTAAAGTGAAATTTCCCCATAGACTTTTACGTAGAGGAGTATTAACGAACTGATAGAGAAAAGGAGGAGAAATGTGCAAAAATCATAGCCAATAGTCCCTGCTCTGCTGCTTTTCTCTTTTTCCAGGAAAATTCGAAATGCCCAAAGTGCTTTAAAGATGATCAAATGTAGGGAATGGTTTACTTTTGAGGAGTTGCAAAAATGTCTAGGACTCAGGCCTCAAAAAGAGGTACTGGATGCAAAATCACAAGTAAATCAGGGAAGGTCAGTGAGGAATGATTGTTCACTGCTTTTCAAAACACAAAACTTGGAAGAATCCAATTAAATGTTCAAGTGATGGGTTCCAAACAAAGAAGAGGATGTAGTATTTTGCAGGATGTGTTTGCATAGCTCGTGCTGCAGAAGGCTGTGCATTCCGCAAACTGATTTTCCCAAATACATGAATAAAAAACTACACAAAGACTGTCAAACACCAAGACATTATCTCTGACTCAGAAAGTTTCTAAACTGCAGATTAGGTGAAATCTGGGAAGATATAGTGAGAAAGCATTATTCTCTTCTTGATTATACCCTTTGGACTTTGTTATACTCTTTCTCAAGTATCCGTTCCTAGCCCTGCTTGGACGCTGGATGCTGAGCTAAATGGACTGACTGGCTGTGGCTGTCCTGATGTTCATGGTGTTTATGACCTCAGGTAGCTGATATCACATGCATTTGAGATCGCATTAAGTCAGTACTTCACATATTTCAAGGCTTACAGGATTTCCCTCTCTGGCAGGGGCATAACACCTAAAGCAATGTGTCTGGAGGATGTTCTGAGGCCTGTGAACATGGGCAGACTCAAATCTCTCACAACGGCTAGTCTGTAGAAAGTGACAAAGACTCTCCCGCCTTCTAAAAATAGTTTAAAAAAATTTGCTACACTTGAGGTGACAATAATGGTGTAGCTCAATAGGCAGAAAGAATCTGAATCCTCAGCACCATAAAAAGGAGTCATTTCATAAAATAACTTAGATTACGAACAGAAGTGAGCTATAAAAATAGAGCATTAATGTTTCATGAGTGAGGGACACTGCTAAAAAGTACTAAATGTAGGAAAGCCAGGAAACATAAATAATAATTTCTACATCAAWATTTAATCAGAAAATCTATCTTTATTTGTTATTTCTTCCCATTATTTTTATTATTTGGGCTCAGTTCTTTTGATGGAGTATCTATCTGATCAAACATTGCTATGGTAGTGGTGGTACTGGTAGGTAATCTCATCATGAACAGTGGCTTGAAGGGCAAATGGGGTTAATTTTCACTTAGTACAATGGTTTTTAAGGTGAAAGCAATAAGAAAGGCAGTATTTACAGTACTGACAGTTGTTCGAGGACCACATATTTCATAGTCTCTTATTGTGACTCATTTTGTTTAGGAACCCAGTAGCAACCATAAAATAGTTGTGGGTTGTTTTTTTGGTTTTGTTTTGTTTTGTTTTGTTTTGTTTTGTTTTGTTTTCCTTTTGCTACTGTGATACCACAGCTATTTGCCTTCTTGGTGTGAGCATCACAGTTTTTAATGGCTTTGTGCTGGCGACATTGTCAGGAAGAACTTTGAAGCATGTTTTGAAAATAGAGAAGGTCGAAGAGTAAACATTTCCAAAAGTATTGCAGTAATTAGAGAACTTAACTTCCTTCAGCCTTTAATTAAGAGCCTTAATTTTATCCTCAGAGTTTTGCCAAGATTAAATAAGAATTTGTGGTAGAGCAGAGACTTAAACCAGATCATCTGAACTCATCTGTGTCTCATGGGACTCATGCTAAGTCTTTGGGCCCTCTAAAGAATTAGGATTTCCATTACTGGAAACATATCAAATATCCACTCCTGGGCAAAAACTCTTTTAAGTTAAACTGTGTTTTGAACGGAACTTTTTAGCAGTTTCTGTTCTATCAGGGACATCTTTCATTCCCTCCATTTACCCCTTCTGCTCCAGATCTATAAGCAAACATGACCGTGTTCAGTTGTGCATGCTTTGCACTAACCATGTGAGTACTGACACATCATTGGCATTTCAGCTTTATAATATCACAGCTGACCTGTGATTTTACAGGTCTAATTACCCTAGCCTGGTGACAGTTTGTGGGATTCCCAGAGACCCTCAAATGGAGGGGCAGGGCGGAACACAAGGGATGCTGTCAGGGAATGGAGGAATGCACAGAGTCAACTTTGGGTGCACTTTGATGAAGCAACAGGTTAAGAAACCCCCGAGGTATATTTCTTTTTGTTAGCTGGTGGATTTGAATTGATCTGAAGGAATTGGATCATTTGCCTCTGAATTTCCAAGCATTTGAAATGTGATTCTTCTTTCCTAGTAATAAGCAGAGGAGCAGACGGCCCTTAGAGTGGGACCCGGCAAGTGAGTTTTTTCTCACCRAGACCTTTAATGTTAGGTAGACGCATTGCTGGAAGGGAAATGAAATGTAGTTAAGCCAAGCAACTGTATTTTTTCACCTAATTCATAAACCTTCCACATCCACAGTCATTCCTTATCCTGAACTCAGGCTTCCATGAGGCTATGCTGTTGGTAACCAGACTGACTGCTGATATTCACAGAATGATGATGGTGATCATAAAATGAAAGAAATTACACATTTTTTGAAGAAGGGGAATTTATAAGAGAATAAGTGTGCTAGAATAAAATTCACACAAAAAAACTTTTTCTCTGCCTTCCTTGATGTCTTTGTTATATGCTAGTTTCAAAAGTGGTGAGTTGCCTGAAATGCAAACCCCAGCAAACACTAATTTTGCTGACTACAGTCATATGTATTCTAGTAAATTATGGCCTGTGCAACTAACAGCTGCTTCTACAGTTCCCAAATTGTGTTTATTTTTTAAACTTTAAAGCCCCTAGCTTTTTTTTCCCCCCAATTTTCTTTTCTTCTGCTCTTGCAGAATAGCAAAGAGAGAAAAAAATGTTCCAGAGAAATTTGACAAGAGCGAGCAAAAGGGAAAGGCAGAAAAATAAATAAAGGGAGGCAGAAAGATAGCTGACAGCTCACTGCTCCTGTAGGGAAACTTCACTTTTTATTAGGAAATGCGTTCATGTACTTTATGGTGACTTGAGCTGAGTGCTGAATTAGTATCTGGACAGGAAAAAAAAAAAAATGTATGCACTACAAGATATTCTGTTATTTTGTTGTGAATGATCCTGAAAGATTCTCAAGTATTTTTCATGAGTATTTCACAGGGAGAGAAGCAACAGTTAACCCAAGAGTCCTGGGTAGTTCTAGTTGGGAATATTAATACTGTACCATAGGCCTGCTGTAGTGAGGAGTACTAACGATGCATTAAGAGTCCCAACTTTTGGTCAGTTGGTGAGAAAGTATTATAAAATCACTGTTTAGTCAGCTTCGCCATTTGATTAAAAATTAAATTCCTAGGTAAAGAAAGTCTGGAAAAATGAAAGGTGTCTTTATCCTGCAGGTGCACATTCGGACATTATAACTGACACAATATGCACTGTAATGTACTGAGAAACCTGTAGTACTGATGTATGAGAGACCCAGAATGCTTAAAAATCAGAACAGAAAAGGAACAACAAGAAATAAGAAGTTTGCACTACAATTCTCAAGACCCCGATGAACTCGCTGAAAGCTGCCTGCATTGACTGCTACCAGAGACTGCACAGGTGCAAAACTTCTTTCCTATCAGTGAGAGGGAGCTCACAGTCTGGATTTCCTGACCAGAACTGTTCTCCTGATGACCTGAATCCTCATGACAGATGCTGTGAGAGGGCACAAAGCCAGCTGGAGACTGGCTGATGATCATGGAGCCTGTGGCTCCTGCCTCTTCCCACTTCCCTTCCCCATGTGTGGCTGAATGTTGCCTGCAGACAGCTTCTCCAAGCAAATCTGGGAGCCAACTGCTCCATGGAGAGTGCTCGAGAGGGCAGAGGAGCAGAAGCTGTTCATGGTGGAGACCAGGCGTTCAGGCTGCCTGGCCTCGGGGGTGAAACACGCCCTCACCATTCCCCAGCACTCCTACCCCTTTGGGCTGATGGGTGTCCCAGAGAGCAGCAGCAGAGAGTGGTCCCAGCATTTGCCAAGTCAAAAAGCTGTGTTTGTTGCTAGTGAAAGAGGAGTAGAAGGGGAGTGGGAAAGAAGTCCTCAAAACTGGTGCTCGCCCGCATCTATGTAGCATTAGTTAGCAACAGGCAGTAAAGACAGCCACAGCCAGCTGCCTAAATAATAGGATAGTAGGAGTGTCAAAGACAATTACAATGGCCACTGCAGGCAGGCAGTGCTAATGCAGGAGCTTTAGTGCTCTTATCCATCCTAGGTAAATCTGCATCTGCATTAGAAAACATACAGATCACCAGCAGCAACTGCAAACATAATAGCAGCCCCATCAAGCCAGAACAGTCAGGCTAGCCCAATGTACTGTCTGCAGCAGTGGCCAATGTGAAGGGTATAAGGAAAGAGCAAGCATGAAGAAGTAGTATAATACATATAGTGCTACCTGCAGGTGATAGCACAAACCAAACAAGAACAGGAACAGGAGACGAGTCCTAAAAATGAGAGAAAAAGGGCTGCATAACAATGTAGGAAGATTATTACCACCCTGCAAATACCAGAAACTATTCACATCAAATTATGGGGGATGGCAAAGAAGATAATAGCAGTTAATTCAACAACTATCTGATAAGTGATCCGTAATAGGACGTTATTAGATGTCCCTGACATACTGTGAATTATACACTGATAAAGGAGGCTGTCCAAATGTTTAATTTTGCAATTTACATTTTGTTTTTACAATAGCTGTGAACAAAAAATGCAACCAAAATTCAAATAATCAGCATAAAAAGGAGAGCATAACTTATTTTTCTGCTGGTTTTGTAGTATTATAGTCTCCTGACTTTTAAACCAGTATTTCCATCTATTTAAAATGGCCTTTGAAAAATCTGTTTAAAAATGGTAGTAGAAGAGTAACAGTATTTTCCCACTTCTGGAATAACTTTCAGCAAAAGAACACAAAATCTTTCAAAATTATTTACATGTCCTGTCTACTACCTGTCTCTGTCCAGCAGGCAAGTAATCATTAGTTCTGCTGTACAAATGGTTAAACTTCTAACAAGAAAAGCTTTAAGACTGGCCCCAAACAAGACCGAGCAATTTCTCAGTTGCTTAATACCTGCAGTTGTATCAACTGGAAGTGGCATGAGAAGTGCGAAGGTTTTTTGAAAATTGTGCCTGTCAGGAGTTAAGGGCAGAAGCTACAGTGTGCTGCTCTAGCCTTTGGGTTTTCCCCTGCTGCTGACTCCTCCCTTGGAGAAAAGCACCATAGGGCCCATGACCCTAAACAGGATTAGCTTGTGCCATCCTCTCTTTTCTAGATGCTGGCCGCACTCACGCTACCTCTTCAGTATCTGCAGTAGATCTTAATAGGCTTTTATTGACTTGTCAGAGCATTTCCTATCAAAAAATGCTGTGTTGCTTCCTTCACACTCACTTGAAAAGAGCATTCTAAAATTTCATAAAATTAGTTCAAGGGAAAGAAAATTGTTTTGAAATAGCAAACTTTTCTGTGTGAAAACATCCTCAAAAGAGTCCATATTGACATCATCAATTTAAAACTTTACAATCTCTGTGTGTTGATATAAAAAATACCATTTTTAATTCTCCCTTTTTCTTGCAAATGGAAAGCAAGAAAATCACAATGTTTTCTGCAGGAGGAATATTCTGGTTTGATTTTTTTTTTAGAACAACCCCTACAAGCAGTTTAAACAGAAACCTAGAGCAGCAAAGACTGGTTTGAATCCTAACTGCAAAAGGGAGAGACCTAAAGGTAAAGCTTATTTAGCAACCCCAGGACAAGTCTGTGTTCACAGTAAAGGTGGGCTTGTGTCTTGCTCTCTCAGACTCATGCCTTCTGTGCAATTACTCATAGAAGTGTTTTGTTTGTTTGCTTGCCTTTTTTTTTTTTTTTTTAGTATTTTATAAAGGATTTCTTTGAGAATAAAGCCTYTTAACTTTCTTTCTCTTAACAGGGAAGAAGCAGCTTCTCTAGAAGTGTTTAGGTTTTAAATAAGAGGAAACAAGAGGGTGTTCTGAAGAAAGGAGAGATTCTATGTAAGACCTGGTGCAAGCAGGGCTGCATCAGCTCTTGCCATCCTTCCTGATGAGAAAGCTTGCACCTATGTATATACATACACTCAAGCACACACACAGAGGTATTATTCAGGCTAGCAAGAACTGTGATTCTTAATGGAAGTCAATGGAGGACAAGAAGTGCTTGTGAAGCTGCTCTTCACTTTGTTATGCTTGGTCAAAATCAGAGCATCAAAAGCACTCACACATGCTGTTTTGAGGGCTTTGTTTCCATTCCTCTTCTCCTAGTATCTTTTCTGCTTCTGGAAAAAATATCACAGCTTCCTACTCAGACTGCCATCACTTTTGCCTACCGAATCCCACCATTTGATGGTGAATGAACGGGTTCTTCCACTGCCTACTCCACCAAAATAACAGCACAGGCTTTCAGAGGACCAAAAGACATCAGGATCTCTGTTGCCAGCTCTGCCCCACAAAGAGATGAATGCTGGTGATGAGCTGTGATTTACTGTAAAGAAATTAATGGATATATACATTTAAGCCAGAAAATATAATCTTCTAAGACTCTTTGCATAATACAAGCCATAGATTTTTGTGAAGYGACTCTTATGCCAAACTAATAACTTCTGGTGGCATTGAACCCCTTCTGTTAGAAAGGCACCATATACAATCAGAAGACCCCAAGTACAGTTCTTAGGTAGGTTGTTCCAGTGACTTATTCTGAAGTAGATTGAAATCTTCTCTCTTTTGTTTCTGAGAAATGTTTTTGGTTTACAGTTTAAAAAAAAAGAGCTCTCAGAAATGCATGAATTGGCCTTGCTTTATGGCTCTGTGCAAGCCTTGAAAGATGTCCATCTAGACCCATTAAAAGCTTAAATGGACAGAAGTGAATATGAATTGTTTAGTTCTGTTGTGTTTCAAAAAAATAAAAGCAAAGTTTCCTTAGCTTTTTTCCTTGATAAGAGCACATTATTAAAAAAGGCTATCTTCTTCCGCATTAAACATCTATTCTTTTGGTCAGACTTTGCTTTATGTATTTATTTTCATTTTCATTCACACTTATTTTCAACAGTGTGACAAATGGCAGCATGACATGGAGATGGAGGTTTGAAATAATTAAAGCTCCACAGACGAAAGGCTTGAGCAAGCTGAGATTTGGTAMATAAAATGCTAACTCCTTCCCTCTAGCCTTCTCCATCCTAACTGAACCCCATCCCAGGCCCATCAATTTCAAATGGCGTAGGTGTACTTCATGGAGCCATGCCGAACCTGGAGTTAATTTTTTGGGAATGAAATATAGTTTATATATACCCAGGACATGGAGTCTGAAACTCATTAGTTAGATCTTGCGTCAAAAATGAAAGAGAAAACAAGGTGGGGGAGGAGGAGTCACAGCATAGACTCGGTTGCCCTGAAGTCTACACTAGCTTTTGGGCCACTGAAGTTATGTCTCCACTGAAAGACTGAGGAAAGCTCAAGTCGTTTAGCTCTATGATTCTGTATCTTCAGTGCACAGCGACCGCTGCAGCCCTGCTGTAAAGTGTACTGCCCAATGCTGTGCTAATGCAGAGCTGGCTATATGCTGCTGGACGGAGTTTTATGCTTTGCTCTAATGTCCTGCTCTATCCAGATCACACGAAGGAGAGCTTTCGGAGGCACTGAGTATCCTCAGGCTCCTCTCTGCCAAGGACTTAGCTCAAGTCCGTCCCTGAAGAGTGGTGATTCTGGAGAGAGGCAGGAGACTTCTCACCCTAACAGCCAGGCTAGGAGAGATGGTGAAATAAATTCCACAGCTACTCTCCACTAGCCAAGAAATCCTGTAGATTATTTTTTACTTTGGTTGTATTAGGCTACCTTGTGCTATCTGAACTCTAACACAGCCGGGGATCTGCCTTTGCATCTTCAAAGTACTGTGCAATCATTATATAATTAATTGTCATGAAACTCTTATGAGGGTGATGGATTATATATGAATTGTTCCCTACTAATCATAAAAGAGAGGAGGCTTTAAAGAACTAATGTCTTGTACCTATTGATCTTTCTGTGTGAAACCTTTATTATCATTGTAGTATCTCTATCACTGCGTTGCCAAAAAGCTCCAGCCAAGATCCGTGTCCTGTTGTGTCAAGCACAGCCTTGCGTAGTAGATTCTGTCAGCTTCTCCCAAAAGAGCTTTTAGCTTACAAAGAAAAGAGAGGTGAGGAGACAACCAGAGGCAGAAAACGAAGATGTTGATACACCCTAAGTAGCATAGCTGGCTACGAGGAGGGCCACGGGCTAGCACAGGAACTGCTTTATAGTAGACCATGAGCATCTTACAGGGCTGGTTACTGTCTAACTTATCGTTGCTGATAAAATATAACAAGGACATCAACAGCAACCCCAGCTTGCACCCTGAAAAAGCTAGACTTTTCCTCCAATATTAACATGATACCCTGAGATATATCCTGCAGTCCTTAAACAGTAGTAGAATTAAGTTGTGTATCATCCTTGAAAGCAGGAAAAAACAATAAAGTGTGAAAATGCATTTTAAATATTAAAAAGCAAAATATTGTTAAAAGACAGAAAAAGACAAGGGAAAAAAGGCTTTTGGGTGTTTGTGGTTTTTTTCCAGATTGAAAATAATTGTTTTATGCAAAGTCATATAAATCTAATTTCAATGGCTAACAGACTATTGCTATAATCTTTAATAATCACTCAGAAGATCCCTGCTCAAGATCCATTTAGTGTTTTTGGTTTTGCATTACTGGTTCATCCTACGTACTATCACAGCACATATCATGCCTGCAATTTCAAGCCTTATTAAAATAATCATTTTTATCCAGAACGGAGAGCTGTTACTTACCACTGGAAATATATTATTAGCTCATCCTAACTAAATCGCTCATTCCTCCCCAGTAGCAGTTAGATGCCTGTCAACATTTCAATATTACCTCTAACATTTTGGGACTCTCTGTAATTATGGAGAATTTGGTGATTTGTTTTTAAGAAATAATAGGTGGAGAATTCTGTCTTGTTTTTTCTGTGTGGGATATGAAGTCCATAAAGGAAGGGGAAAATACATGCCAGGAAAAGAAGGTATATTTCTCATTCTAATTTATCCACCAGAAATATCTTTTTTTTGTGAGACAGAAATATGGGCGAGGTCCTCATATTAATCAGCTTAGTTCAGTGGAATTACAATGAGTCTCAGATCTTTGAAAGAGGCGCTGCAAAAATCCTTCTGCCCCTGTAGTAAGAAAAAAATGCATGCCAGTCTCAGTTTAATGCACACAGAGATGTTACTCCAAAATGGAATACAACCTGATTCAGGAAAAACATTTAAGAAAAAAGAGTTTCCAGTAGAAGATTATGCAGAAGATACACAGTGGTAAGCAGGTATTTCTCAAGGTGAGGGTTAAGCTAACAAAAGCCATAGAGAAGATGTGGCAGTCCAGTCTGACCTCTACGATGGCTGAATTTAACAGGGCTTTCTGATAAAGCTACTCTTAATGGTTTATTTTGTTTTATTTCTATTTTACTTTTTTCCATTTTTCTCTTTTATTATTATGCCTGACTTTACATTTTTACTCAGCGGTATATTCGTTAGGAAAGTATTGCTCTGTAGTATGGGTTTGTTTCTCATTTGCTATAATTTGTGCATCCATTTGATTTCTGCATAAGTGTGACTCCTATGACTTCTTGAAAAGCTGCCAGAGGAAGCTTGAGATGGCAAGATAAGAAGAGAGATGCTGTGTTGTTTAGTCACACCCATTTAATACACAGATGCAGTAGCGTATGTGCACCAGGGTACCGCATACTGCAGCACTATGAGACATCTGCATGGAGAACACGACCTGAGCAAGCCTCATACCTTTCTGAAGAGGTAGTAACTGGCCAAACAGGAAACCCTACAATGTTTAAAATAACACTATATGCCCATACTTAGGCAGCTGAGTCCCACCCAAAGAGCCTTTACAAGATGGAAAAAAACACTCCATCAAATACAATAGAGCGATAGCAAATACACACAGCAAACAGCAAATAAATTTCAACATATATACAGATGAAATATGAAAGCACTAGGCCAGATGAATCTAATCTGTGGTTGCTTCACTGTCATAAAACAGCCATAGATCAAGAAGACGAGGTTGTAGGGAAATCTTGCATAGAAAAGTTTGAGCATTTTAGCCATTGGCTTTAGCCCTGCAGCTTTCTATCAGCAATATTTCCCCCATGMGGCAAGATACATAGCCTGCCCTCCATTTTTTAAATCAAGGGCAGACAGTGACAGGTGAAGATAGGTTTTTGAAGATAGTAATAACAAAACAACATGTAAAACAATGAAAAACAGTGAGTAGGAAAAATACCCATAGTGGGATAGAAGTGTTTCTCCCAAACTGGAGAACAGGAAGCAAAAGTAAAGATAGCAGAGCTCTCACTGGAGCTCTGTAAGCCTGGAGGAGCAGTAATGGAAGAGTCAGAAAGCAGAGATAGAAACAATGTGGAAAGTACAATAGACTTTCAGGGAAGAAAGAAGCAGTTAAAGGGAACATCAGTTTCAATCAGGACAAAAACGAAACAAACAAAACAAACAAACAAACAAACAAACAAACAAAAAACGCAAAACCAAACCACATCATTGATGATTTTAGGAAGCCTATGAGAGCCAAAAAGATCGTGAGGAAGGGTGTAGTTTGATGGCACGTGACCTGACTGGTCCATGAACTACTTGAGAAGAAAAAGGGTGTTGATAGAGTAGTGAGAAGAAAGTGAATTAGACAGAAAGCAGTGAAAAGGATTCACGCAAGAACGAACAGGAAGGAATGGTGTAACGCAAGAGAGAAGTTCAGCCATTTTCTGTCTAGACAAAGGGACGGCAATAACTTGCAGCAAGACACAATACCTCCCTAGGACGCAATTTCTGAGACTGCATAACTTCACAATTACAGTCTCAGTCGTGATTTCTTTGCAAGTGGGAAAATGACATGAAAGGGAGGCTCTTTACTGCTCCGGGCTTCCTGGGCACCTCAGAAAAAAGCACCATACTGACATCAGCAAAGTAACATTCAAAGTATATAATAAACATGACTATAACCTACCACTGAGATGCCTGCCTACCTCACCACCCACATGATGAACATACATGCCATTTGAAATGAAATTCTCCTGATAATTGCAGCTTCTCTTCCAAGAGACGAAGAATATATCTGTTTGCTGATTAAAGGACTTTTAAAAAAATCTCAACAAAGACTTTGCTTGTTTTAAATATTTGCACAGTGGGGTCTTTAAGGACCAAAAATACTCCCTCCCCCCTGAAAAAAGAACTAGCCCAGCATGGCATGGTGACAGAAATGACAGAACAGCAAAGCGTCATGTCAGGGAGATGGAAGGATTCAAATGGAAAAACATAAAGGTGCCTCCAGGTTTATCCAAGTCTATTTTTTTCTTTGAGAATTGTAATTACTCAACAGTACAAGATTTCTTCTTGAATGTCTGCAGGGGGTTTTGAAGTTTTTTTTTCCTTCCCCTTCTTGACAGCACCTCCCGCTGACATCAGACCGACAGTCATTACACCTTCCTAGTAATGTCAATGAAAAACTTACCAGATATATTTTTGCATTGTATAGCTCATCTGGACTTGAACAGAGAAATCTGCAGGCAGCAGAAAGCTCAAGGACTTCACAATGATTATGCAATCTCCTGTTCCATTAAAATAACTGTTTATCTTCAGAAAAGTATATAATGGAGGAGGAAAGCATATAATTTAGTCATTCAGCAGACAAAAAGTCAAATAGTAGAGAGCTTGTGGCCAGATGCTGATCCTTCTTGCATTCAGGGTATTCTGGAATTGGGGGATGTTTGTTGCCCATCATACTGGTGTGAGAAAATTGGGTCCCATACTTGGGTGAGAAAGAAGCTCACTAAACAAGTCACCAAAAAAAGCTATTAAAATCAAAGCAATGATTTTTAATGTCATTGGTGGGGTTTAGTTCAGGCTCTTTCAGACCCCTCTGACATGCAGGGGATCCCTTGTTCAACACTTACTGAGGATGTTGCATGATTCCCTCTCACCCTAACTCTTGATATCAAAAAGGCAAAACTTTTCTTTTTTAAGTGTCTTTCTCACCTCTGCTTTATGGTTTATGCTTTATGATTTGACATCATAGATACAGATTATGGAGTGTAATAAAGGGGAGATCTCTAAGAAAAATAGGGCTAGGAATCACTTTCTGATTTCAAATGTTGGTGTCCCTATAGAATGAGATGTATAGAGACGTGTGTATAGAATCATAGAATCATAGAATCATTATGGTTGGAAAAGACCTCTAAGATCATCAAGTCCAATCGTCGACCCAACACCACCATGTCCACTAAACCATGTCCCGAAGTGCCACATCTACACGTTTTTTGAATGCCTCCAGGGATGGTGACTCCACCACTTTCCTGGGCAGCCTGTTCCAGTGCTTGACAACCCTTTCAGGGAAGAAATTTTTCCTAATGTCCAATCTAAACCCACCCTGGCGCAACTTGAGGCCATTTCCTCTTGTCCTATCGCTTGTTACTCGGGAGAAGAGACCGACCCCCACCTCGCTACAACCTCCTTTCAGGTAGTTGTAGAGAGCGATAAGGTCTCCCCTCAGCCTCCTCTTCTCCAGGCTAAACAACCCCAGCTCCCTCAGCCGCTCCTCATAAGACTTGTTCTCTAGACCCTTCACCACCTTCGCTGCCCTTCTCTCAACACGCTCCAGCACCTCAATGTCCTTCTTGTAGTGAGGGGCCCAAAACTGAACACAGTATTTGAGGTGCGGCCTCACCAGTGCTGAGTACAGGGGCACGATCACCTCCCTGCTCCTGCTGGCCACACTATTCCTGATACAGACCAGGATGCTGTTGGCCTTCTTGGCCACCTGGGCACATTGCCGGCTCACGTTCAGCCAGCTGTCGACCAGCACCCCCAGGTCCATTTCCACCGGCCAGCTTTCCAGCCACTCTTCCCCAAGCCTGTAGCGTTGCCTGGGATTGTTGTGACCCAAGTGCAGGACCTGGCACTTGGTCTTGTTGATCCTCATACAATTGGCCTCGGCCCATCGATCCAGCCTGTCCCAATCCCTCTGCAGAGCCTTCCTACCCTCAGGCAGATCAACATTGCTGCCCAACTTGGTGTCATCTGCAAACTTACTGAGCGTGCRCTCGATCCCCTCATCCAGATCATTGATAAAGATGTTAAACAAGACTGGCCCCAAAACTGAGCCCTGGGGAACACCGCTTGTGACCAGCCGCCAACTGGATTTGACTCCATTCATCACAACTCTCTGGGCTCGGCCGTCCAGCCAGTTTTTTACCCAGCAAAGAGTACACCCGTCCAAGCCATGAGCCGCCAGCTTCTTCAGGAGAATGCTGTGGGAGACAGTGTCAAAGGCCTTACTAAAGTCCAGGTAAACCACATCCACAGCCTTCCCCTCATCCACCAGGCGGGTCACCCAGTCATAGAAGATCAGGTTGGTCAAGCAGGACCTGCCCCTCATGAACCCGTGCTGGCTGGGCCCGATCCCCTGGTTGTCCAGCACCTGCCTTGTGAGCACCCTCAAGATGAACCACTCCATAATCTTCTCTTGTACTGAGGTCAGGCTGACAGGCCTGTAGTTCCCCGGATCCTCCTTCCGGCACTTCCTGTAGATGGGCATCACATTGGCAAGCCTCCAGTCGTCTGGGACCTTCCCTGTTGACCAAGACCACTGATAAATGATGGAGAGTGGCTTGGCAAGCTCCTCCGCCAGCTCCCTCAGTACTCCGGGGTGGATCCCATCCAGCCCCATAGACTTGTGAGTGTCCAGGTGGCATAGCAGGTCCTTAACCGCTTCCTCTTTGATTATGGGGGGTGTATTCTGCTCTCCGTCCCTGTCTTCCAGCTCAGGGGGGTGAATATCCTGAGGTTAACCGGTCTGACTATTAAAGACTGAGGCAAAGAAAGCATTAAGTACCTCAGCCTTTTTCTCATCCTTGGTGGCAATGTATACAGCACTATCCGCCTAACAGGATTATTCCCAGTAAATAGCTTGTCATCTACACTTTAAAAAAAGCTTATGAAAGAAAAAAAAAAAGGGAAAACAACTGTGAAGATTAGTGCAGAATTAAAAAATCCATTTGCTCTGTGTCCCCTTCATTTGATGTTATTGTCTTTTGTATCAGTGTGAGATGAGCTAGCACAAGTTTCCTAGAGCTAAACACTCCTGATTTCTCCAGGTAGCTTAAAATTATATAAAACCTTTAGAATTAGGCTTCTGCATTTTATTTTAGCACCATATGACATCCAGCTGATGTAAGACAGCATTAAAATTAGGTGGAGCTACGTACAGTTCCATTGGGGGATGCTCTAACCCAGAAAGTTTAAGAAGTAGTTTTCAAAATAGCAGTTCCCAAGGGTAACATGGTATGTTCAGCAGGTTTGGGAACTGCATAATTCTCAGAGAGGAGCTCCTCTGGAAATGTTAGGTACCAGAAGCAGAAACTAGAGTCATGGCATTTCACCTAACAAGCACAACATCACAGATTTCATCTTGACCTTTCATTTCTATCACTGCTGAGGTGATAGAAAAGAGAAGGGATTCACGTAGGTATAGCCAGGTAACTGATCTTTTGTTAAGGACTCCTTTTTCTCCTGACACTGACCAATAATTTAATTCTTAAGAAACACAGCTTCTAATTCAGGACAAAAATGATTGTTAAATGGCCCATTCTTTAATTTTAAAAGATTCAAAATCTTCAAAGCTGAAACCAGAAGGTTGTAGTTCTGTTAAAATCACTGATGTCAATTGGTATCAGTTTTTGTGAGATACCTCAACAATGTATACCTCAACAATCATCTCAAGTGAGTATGTGTCAGCAGACAACTGTATCCACTTAACGAAATGGATGTATCGGTAATGTTAATCCACAGAATGCATCTCCAGTAACATGTTTTTGTGATAAAGGAATTAACCCTCCATCCTCCTAAGTTCTTTGTGACTTTTATTTCCTTTTCTTATTTTGACTTTTACACACTGATGTGCTCGCAGACTGCTATAATTGTCTCTGTAATGGTTGACCTATGGTAATACTGTGCAAGCATCTACAACCTTCATAGTGGGGTCAGGACTACAGCACGTATACATATAGATGGGGAAGAAGGCAGCTGTTTCTCAAAGGCTTATGGTCTAAATGGACACAAAAGTAGATACAAAAAGAAGGAAAGTGGAGGATAATGATTATAGCTGGTTGTAGTCACTGCTCAGCCTTTGTCAAGGAGAACCTCATGGACAGAATAGATCATGTTCATCTCTGATACAGCCTCACTAGTTTTGCAATGTTACGGATATTTATGCTGCAGAATAATTTCACTTGTATCACTTACACATTCATATATCCTTGTCTGACAGCCTTTCAAAGCTTTATTAATCAGTGTTTCATGCAAACAGTTAAAAGCAGTGAAGCTGGAATTATGTGATCATTGTCATAAAGTGAACAGTATATTGCATCTTGTTTATCCATCTGCCATAATTGCACTATGGGAATTGAGTTGCTTATAATAAATGCAATGATATAAGTGGTACTAACACATGTAGAGGGTACGTGTCAATACATACTGCTAATTTCCACATTTGCTTCTTCATATTAGACAATGCTAAAGGTTTCTACGTGGCACACATCTGAGTGCCTGTGGCCTTCCTATCACTGCAGAGATTCTCTGCTGCCAGGATCTGCCTGCAATGAGCATCTTAACCCATAAGATGGAGAAACAAAGTCAAGTAAGGTGTTTATGCTCTACTTCGCTGCCTATTTGGATAAGATTTGAGTTGTATGCTGTTGTCCCTGATGACTATCATCCTCTTGAGTTGTTACTTCTATGAAACTGATTTACATACTGAAGGAGAGGTAATAGAGGACATAGATTCCAATTAAGAAAGCAAAGGCAACTCAGGCTAACCTCCTGGCTCTGCCATACTCTTTCTCTGTGGCTTAATCCTGTCTTTTCACCCTGGACACACCTCTGCAACCTCTGAAAGTGAGCCTGAATCCAGTCTCAAGCTTAAACTCACTTCATGTTCAAACCATGTGGATGACAGGTTGGAGTCTGGGGTTTTGGTGAGCTCCAGGGCATGGTTTGCTGCACCTCACCGCTCTGCCTTCATCCCTGCACACAGCCAAGAAGGCCTCCCTTCATGTAAGCTCAATGAAATCTCTGTGGCACTGTTTCATATTTTCTACCTGAACCTCAACTGATTCAACAGACATCTAAAAAGTGAACAGAAAGTTGGACTGATTGAGATTTTCCCCCCTTCATGGGAACCTAGAGGGACTTGTTTGCTCTAGTTTAAATCCTGGGCATAAAAACTCTCAGCAGCAAGTTTGATTTTTTTCCTTACCCTGGAATTCACAACATCATCCAAGTATAGATAATTATCCTTAGAACAAGCAAAAAAACAGCCCCTGAGAGTCAGAAAAAAAGTGCATCAAGTAGGATTTTTTATTTTGCCTTAGTTTTCATAGTAGTTGCTCAAAATCACTAAGGAATTTAACTAATGCAAAATACATTGATGGCAAAGGAACCTCTGACTATCCACCCCTCTACATAGCTACATTATGTTAATATTCTCATGTTGTCAGCAGATCTTTACCGAGTAGGAGGGATTCATTAACTCTAGTGTAATCTGCAATCCAGACTGGCAGAAAGCAGAGGCTTCCTATACCTCAAGCTGGCTCAAGTCAGAAGTAAGATGAGTGTGTCTGACTCAGGCCTACACATTACTGTATAATCAGCTATCCCTCATGGAGTTAAAATCACTTTGCTTTGAAAAGACAGCGGTAGGTCTGCAAGGAATTGTTTCATTCTGATGCAAATGCATCCATTTCCTAGAGGAAATAAACATTTTTAGTCAGTAAGTATGAAATAAATGGATCTCCTCGTGAGTTTACCTTGTTTGGTTTCCTGTTTTACACATATTTCCGTGTGTGTATATCTGCCTGCATATACATATGTACAGATATACGTGTGTATATATACAGGTATATATATCTATATCTATATCTATGTATACAGCATAACATATATTTGGGGATTTTCGTAGTTTAGTCCAGGCTAACTTCCAGCCAGCCCTCAGCAAGGACTTTGTCCAGAAGCAGCTCAGTGATACTGTGATTAAGGAACCTCTATTAATCCCATTTTCTGTTCCATGTCCTTCAATGTCTGCATCAAAAAATATGACAGCAGCAGCCTTAGAAATGCAGGCTGATGTGAAAACATGAGCCAAGACTCTGAATCTCCTGTGCCTATGCAGAGAAGTCAGCAACAGAGGAGTGCTCAGGAGCTGCTAATTCCTGCAGGATTAAACCTAGAAATCCTGATGGCTTGTGAGAGAAGGTATATTCATTTCTTCTTCTTTTTCAGGGGAGTCTAAATTACAGTCTCGCCTTCCATTATTCTCAGTTGGCTCCTTCTGTATAATTGCAGCAACATTAAAAATGACCTAATGATTGCATTAGTTTCCACACAACTTCCCTCTTTTCACTCCTCTCCGACCTCTATCCATAACAAAGATTAGTGAAGGACAGGCAGAAAAGTAAAAAGAATGCCTGAATATAGGTTGTCATACCCAGCCCAGCTGTTGCTAATAATAATTTTCTGAGTGCTACCACTGGATGAGCCATTTGTCACGAATGATTTATTTGATGAAATTAGCTCTCTTTTTTTCACTTCTTGCAAAATTTCTCTGCAAAATGATGGAGACATTCAAAGTTGTTCATTATGTATATAGGCCCAGGTGATTGTTTCTCTCATGCATGAGACTATGGATTGGTGGGGCGCTGAGGTGCAAGTGTTCAACAAAGACTGATGATTTTGGACGCCTCTCCTTTTAACTGCCCTGTTTGGACAGACAGATCATGGCACTGATATTCAGCAGGCAAATGCCCAAATCGTTTTGAAAAAATTGCCCCTTAAGGGATACCTTGGTTGTTCATGCAAAATCACTAATTGCTTCTGAAAATTTATCCCAGTGTCTATTCATTATATGTCATTACTCACATCAGTGACATGGCAGATATTATAATTCCACGACTGAATGACTGAATTTCTGCAAAATGGAGACTTGATACCCACTAATGAATGACAAATAAAGCTGCCTTCTTTACATATGGGAATAGACATTCATACAGATAACATTGTCTCCCATCTGACTTTGTGGTCTGAACTGGAATGTCTATAGAATAGAGATTTTTGCTAAAATGCCTCCCCACCTTCAGTCTTTTTTTTTTCTCTAGTTTGCTTTGAAGTTTCTAAGTACTGTAAGGCAGACTCTGGGCTTTCACCTCAGCTGGGACTCATAGTTCTTATTACGGTATGTTCCCATTAGTTAGCCAGTTGTTCTCCAAGGATTACATCCATTCTGTGACACCTAACTTTCCAGGGACCTTTTAGGGGTTTCTTCATTCTAATTTGTGTGGCTTTAAAACAGGGGAAAAAAATTGCATTAGTTAGTTTGTGTATGAGTTCTCTCTTCAGGGCTGATTATGGTAGGTGATTAGACCACAGAAATGAGTTTTGTATTTATGCCAACACCTCATGAAGTCCACCCTTCCATTGGACACTGGTGGACAGCTGGTTCTGGGACAATAAATGTGCCAGTATGACACTGCATTTTAGTAAAAATATGGTATTGCTCGGGTAGAACTGTGGCTGGCCCAGCTGCAGCTGACCACTGTGTTTGGTGGGGAACCAGCACAGAGAGCAGACCATGGATGGTGTCCTCTGTGACCTCTGTGACTCTGTCCTGAACTGCAATATACAATGTCACTGGAATTACACCAGGGAGGAGTGTGTCCCATATAAGGCCTATTGAAGTCCCTAGGTAATTCATAGCCATAGCCATTTGTACTATTATTTAGTCAGGTTATTGATCTTTTAAGTCCGGTAGCTGTATCTGGCCATGATTGACACAAGCGTCTTCACAGGCAGACAAGATAATGTAATGAAAGCCATAATACCAGCAGACAGTGGTAAAATAATGTAGGGAAAGGCAAGCGGGAGGAAGAGGTGATTTTAGTTCTTTGTCTTCCAATAATCACTGCACAGCTTGACATCTGATTTCTTTTACCCTAATCTCAGCATGCATCTCAAAAATGCTACTGGCCATCAGATTATCCCAGCAGATCATTAAGTTTTCTTATCCTCCGGACTTATGTATGCTGTGGAACTATCCAAGGATAATGAGCAGCCTGCTGTTGCACTCACCTGGTTGGGGTCGATGTGTTTTATGAAAGCTTCTCACATATTCTCTCTAATGAATGAGTCCTTTCTTTTTATAGGATAGAACTCTGAGGGAAAAAGAAAAAAATTACCTTTAGGTTTTTTTGACATAACCTTTAGGTTTTTTGATCAGAAACATGATATTCTTCAGACAAATCCCTAGTTATCAACAGGAAACAGCAATATGTGATCCAAAAGCCACATACAATAAAGTTTGTGGTAGTATGTGTTCCTCAAAATTCATATACATAATGCTATTCTCCTTCCCTGGATGCTATATGATTGCGGTCAGACATAAAGCTTCCAGCTGCAATTAGCCAAACAGCTGGATGGATTCAATTCATGGACCAAACTGTTATTGCTTCTAGTGGCAAACTCAACATGGGTTATAGCAATGCTAATGCTGTTTACTGACTCTGAGAAAGAAAACAAGTGTATCTGATCACAGACAAACTTACCTCCTCAGATAAACATTTAAGTAAAAAAGCTTTCTCCTTCAAAAATACATACCCTTATTTCCCTTGTGGTCGCCAGCTTTTCCTGCTCTTCCTTATGTTTTCACGTCCTTCTGTTGCTCTCCTATTCCTATTCCCTCATCTAATTCCCACAAATGGTTCCTTCTGCTCAAATAACAAGGCTCCAGACTGGCAGAACAAACTTGGGTAGGACACCGGGGCTGAAAACTTGAATGCTGAATTTCAGCAATTTGTTGCTTGCACCACAAAGCCAGTAAGATAGGAACAGCTACTGGTCTAATGCTGCTCGTGTTCCTCTCCCCATCATGCAGGTTATGACACTGCTTGTGTCCTGAGCAGCACTAATATGGGCACTCAGATGCTATCAGGGAGGAGGATAATTGGATGCCCATGTTAGGCTTCCTCACCCAGAACTAATGTAGCCCTTTCTATACAGTCCCAGATGACCTAATCATGACCTACACTCCCTCTGAAATTATAAAGGTGCTCATATGATCACCATGACTGCAGACGCTGAACATGTGCCAGACATGAGGACATTTCTCCTCCTGCCATCTGTATGAGATGAGGTAGTCTGTGTTCCCCTTGTTTAACAAACAGGGAGTGAACATCAGAGTTAGAAAGGAGTTATCTCTGAGTTAGAAAGGAGTAATCACTATATGTGTAACAAAGCCTTTGCTCATTGCCAAGGCTTGCAACGCCTTCAGTGGCAACCATCGCAGTCATTTTGAACAAAGTCCAGATACGCTAAAACTAAATCAACAGCTGAATTTTCCCAAAACCCAGGGTACCCAGATCTGCATCTGAGGATGAGCCACACTTTTTGTCTGAACAGCTTTAATAGTGATTAATAAATTTACTCTAATAAAAATCTTGCTGGCAAAAAGCCCTTAAACATGACATTATTTACATAATTTCCTGCAAAGAACAGCTGCGTAGCCCTCCACTCTGGTCATAACTTCTCAGTTGTAGTGCTCCTGCACCCAAATATTCACAAATCTTAAGGCACCTGCCTGGCATTTATGATACAAAGGAGCTTATGGAAGAGGTGTGCCTCCGGGAAACCAGCACCTCACAAGTGTGACTTGAAAACCAATGGTGTAACTGGGGTCGAGATCCTGCGGTCAGATCCATATTGGTGACCACTGGGATGCACTGCAGGATTGGGTTCATATTTATTGATAGCTTTTAATTAGTCTACATAGCTCATTTCCACATCTGCTTTCCTATAAACAAGCCACTAATTAGTTCAGTCAGTCAGTTAAAAAATGTACCATTGTGCCAGACAGTTTAAAGAGACACTGAAAATATTTGAAACACAGTCCATTTAATTTTAATTATTTTTTAAAAGGAAAGCATGAAAAAAACCCCATATTTAATCTCCTCCTGAATTCCTCTACTAATTTCAGAATACACAGTTGCAAATTTGTGACTGTGTTAAAGACTTGTGTGTCTCCAGAGCAAATCCACTCTGGCTTTAAGCTTTCTGATACATTCTACTGCTTAGCTTTACTCAAGTGATGGCTCCGGAAGCACTGCTAGCACTTCTAAAGCTTGATTACTCACCTGAAAAAGTCAAGTTAATAACATAATTTTCTCAATACTCCAGCCTCCTGGCCTAAAGCAGCAAAGCAATACGGTTCTTAGTTTCTGGGCCAGAGTCTTGTATATGATCTGTACAACTTATGGAGAAGATGAGATGTTTCTGACTGGGATCAGAAAATATGAAGGCGAGACCCTCTCTCTCCCTATCCACTGAGGGAAATGACCAGAGCTCACTTCCTTCCAAAATGGGCCTGCTCAGAGAAGATGGTGTCTGTGCCCTTAYGCAAACACCTCCTGGGTGATCAGTTGAACACCTCCTTCAGGGCCTTTGGAAGGGCAAACAGACACCTCATGTAGATGCGTTAGCCTTGGACTGACTCCCACTCCTCGTTTCTGACATGTCACTGAGCTCAGAGGCAAGTGAAGCACAGAGCAACTGAGTCAGGTCTTTGCATGAGTAAAGATGAAACCTTGGTGTGTGCAGATGTATTTAAAGCCAAAAATGAAAGACTTGGTGAGCTCATGAGGATTTCAAGTTCCTCCTAAGTCTTGGTTTTGCCTGACTAAAACCTTTACGGACTCTGACTGAAAGCCTCAGTACTAGGCAGTTATCCTTCCTGTTTAACCTTGTGTCACTCGTGTCACTTGTAACAACAGAAGGTGAAATAATTAGGTCATTTTTTAAATGTGGACTTTTGCTTTCCAAGCTGACTGCTCCTTTAAAGCTAAGTGTCCCCGACACCTCTCTTACTTTTTATATGAGGCTTACAGCATGCCAGCAATTTAAACCTCCGCTCTCCATTGGCAAATCAGGATGGCTTTGGTGAACAGTCTGTTTCTTCTGATTATTCCTGGCCATTGTGAGGGATTATGGCTGAGCACCAGCGACTTTCCCCCCACAAAGACTTTAATGGTCCAAACATACTCTCCTTGCAGATTACAGCGGAATCACTAATGCAATTTTGACCTGACTTTGATGAGGCACTCTATTGATGTGGGGTGATGCCGCAGCAAAGCAACAAGGTTAGATCTCAGCAGTGATTAAGCTGGGGTTCCTGAAAGGACGGTTACCTCCCGTGTGTGCAGGCGTGCAGGGAGGTGGCTGGGCGCGGCGCAAGGTGCCCGCTCAGACAGCAAGGGGAAGGCAAGATGCTTTTTAAACTCTGCTTTCCTGTACCCCCCCTCTGGAAGATAATCCCGGCCTGTTCAGCTGCTGAGCAGTCGGATAATCAACCAATGAATCTATCATGAAATCCGGTTTTGTCAAGCATCACCCTCGCCAGCCAGGAGGGGGTTGCAGCGCTTGGGTGCGGGTCTGGTCCGGCCGCAACCCCGGGGCCGCCTTCCTCTTCGGGAGGGGGGGCACTAAGCAGAGCTCCCCGCGGCTCTGCCGGGACCCTCGGGGCCACCTCTGCTCGCTTTTTAGGAGGTCTAGGCAGGGAGGCTCTGGACCAGCCGCGGCAGGAGAGCAGATCAAGCATCAGCCCCGTCCGAGGTTCCATCTCCGCTCCCTGGGGGTGGGGCTGAGCCCCGGGAGCGGGGCTGGGGCTCGTCGGGCTGTGTCGGCACTGTATATGCCGGAACATACATGTTTATTTTATGTATGTGCATATAAAATATGTATTTATAAGCAAACAAACAACTGAGCTGGGGGCTCTTTAAAATGTTCCAGCCACAGCGGTACCCAAAGGAGGGGGAAAAGAAAAAAAAGAAAAAAAGAAAAAAGAAAAAAAGAAAAAAAAGAAAAAAAAAAGAAAAAGGAGGATTTTTAATTTCTTTTCCTCCAGGCATCTGATTTACTCCGTGACTCTGACGCTTATCAACAACGCGTGAAGATTGCAATAAGGATCCTCCCTGGAAGGCGAGGAGGAGTGACTTCCAGGGGGCTGGGAGGAGGTGGAGTGCAGCGCGGCTCTCGCCTATAAGGAGATGCCCAGCGCCCAGCTGCTGCTTCCCAGCCGCAGCTCGCAAGGTGAATTTCCGCGGCAGCAGCCGGGGTAGCGGGCTCGGCTCGGGCGCTGCCGCCGGCGTGTGGAGCGGCTCCTCCAAAGGCCGCGGAGGAGCGTCCCTCGGCCGCCCCCGGCTCCGGCTCCCTCTTCACCCGGAGTGCCTGGATGCTGGATGGAGTAAATGAGCGGAGAAAGAGGGAGCGCACAGAGGCTGAGAGGCGCTCGGAGACCGGGACCGGGGGAGACAGGCGAGCGGCTGGCTTCCCCCTCCGGGGCTGAACATGGATTCCTTAGCCCTCGGGGGCTTCACTCTGCTGCTCTTCAGTTTTTGGCACCTGGGATTAACTGCAACAAATTGTGAGTAGCGGGAGCTCAAGGAGTTGCCTGGGGTTGGGGCGGGGGCGGGGCGGGGGGAGGAAGAGATGGGAAAAAACTCCCTGGAAAGGGGGTTATTGCAACGTGACCTTTAAGAAAGTTAGCCCGGCTCCGGTGTGCTAATGGAGCTTAGAAATGCAAAGTTGCGGCCAGATGGAGGGATTGCTCGCCACCATYCTGCAGGTGTGGACGTGGAAGTGAAGGGGAGCCGCTAGAGCCTGCAACGAGCCGCTCGCTGGTTTTCCCTCACGGTTTTCTGTCCTTCCGCTGGCCGCATTTCTTTGCGGCCGGTGTTGCTGCTGCCCGCCCTGCCTCAGCTGCCCGCCGCCGGCTGGGACGGAGCCGGAGCTGTGCGCCTCTGCCTGCCGGGCTCGAAGGGCTCGGTCCTTCCCGCATGAGTCGGGGGTGCCGGGATTTTGCGGGCGCAGCCTCGCTCCAGCCTGGCGGAGCAGCGCTGGTGGCACCGCGGCTCTTCCCCCAGCCCGGCCCGGCGGGTGCCGTCGGTTTCCACGGGCGCGGCTGGGTCCCGGGGCGTGCTCGCCGTCCCTGCTCCCCACGCAGCATCCCGGGTGGGAAATCGCTGTTCGCTCCCTCTTCCTGGGGAGATCCCCTCGGAAGTTTCCCACGTATTGCTGCTGGCCCTAAGGGCGGTGCCAGCGGGGTCTGTCCCCGCAGGCAGCAGCCTTCCTCGCCGCGGGGCTTTGCAGTGCCGCGGCGGGCGGGCACCGGCGGCCGCTCTACGGGCGCTTCGGCGACCGCGGTGCAGCCGGGAACCTTCGGCGCTGGTGGGCCCTGGAGCCCGCGGAAGAGGAGGTGCTCCGTGACCTGCCCCCCCTGCGAAAGCGCGGGGCGCGGAGGGGGCGGCCGATGGAGCGGGAGCGCGGGCCCCCCATGCGCGGCCTCCCCCGCAGACGCGGCCCGTCGGGCGGAGCTGGGCTGGGGGGGCCCGCCGGGGCGCGGCGGACACTAGAGGGCGCTGTTGCCCCGCCGCCGGCTCGGGGCGGCTGCCCCGGCCCTGC
>JASVER010000003.1:3917082-3963558 GCA_030449065.1 Oceanodroma leucorhoa
ACCGCTCCGGCCCCGTACCGCGCTGGCCCCGGCCCTGCCCTGCCCAGCGCTGCCCGTACCGCCCCGGCCCCGGCCCTGCCCGTACCGCCCCGGCCCAGCCCAGCCCTGCCCGTACCGCCCCGTCCCTGCGCTGTCCAGCCCGGCCCGTATCGCCCCGGCCCGGCCCGAGGTGCGCGGCCAGCGCTGCCTTCCCCTCCTTCCCGCTCGCTAATTGCTTCCAAACGAGCTACCGCGCTGACGGCGCTGAACTTTTTTCTTTTTTTTTTTTTTTTTTTTTTTTTTTTTTTTTTTTTTAGTCAATTAAATTACGGTTAATATGTTTTAATAATGTTCACGAATACTAAATGGCAGGCGATTTAAGGCTGAGGCTTGCCATTACTGATGCAGTCATAAAGTTAATTCCTAACACTTAAAAAGAAACTCTGCATTAATGAGTTTTACTATTTCACGGGTGACAGTTTAATTTCCCAGTGCCAATAAACATTTCCATTGAATACACACTGCTTCCTAAATATTTAGGAGTCAATCTTTTTAAAGCATAATGATCAATGGTTTTATTATACTGTACAGATTTTACTTATTCATTGAGCAATGAATTAGCATGGAATCAGCTGTAAGTGCTTTCCCAGGAGCTGAGTGAAGGAGCCTGGCAATCTGTAATAGCTACAAGTTCCCTAGAAACCTCATTAGATTTGCATGCGAAGATATCTGTGTGCACGCACGGACCTCAATAATTGCATCCAGTATGAAAATTCATCACCTTCTTAAATAAATAATCTCTGTATGTTGGAGCTCAGGGAAGCTATGCTCCCTTTTTCAGGTTTGGGCTAAGAAAGCTTATATATGGGCAAAAATGTTGAATGTTATGTTCCTGTAAGTAGTATCCTGAAGTATATTTAAATAGCTACACAAAAGTGCCATTGCTTTTTAAGGATTACTGAGCTCCCAGGTACCCAGTAAACTTTCTAAAAGGAGAAGTTATCAAATTCCGCAAATGGGAACCTTCAGCACAGCCACTGTCAGGAGCTGTGGTCCTTCTATGTGAAAGCCGAAGTGCAAATGGAAAAGCATTTTTTTCTGTGCCTTCCTCAGTTTGAATGGTTTGGCCAAAGGAATCACATTCAGATGCCTATACTGGTATATTTACAATGGCTTCAACAGGCTTGTTTCTGACAGATTTTGCAAACAAGAACAGAACTGGGGACAGTGTTTACAGTGGAAAAGGAGTATGCTTCTCTGAGCAAGAATGCAATTTATTTAGTTTTCTTCCTAATATCTAACATGGCATTAACCTAATTTGTTTTTTTTTTCCTTGCTTCTAAATTAGGAATTTATTAGGAAATTATTTTCCTCTAATTTACTTAGTTTCTGTAAAGTAAAAATCCTGAGTAAGTAAAAACTCTTTCCCACCACTGAGATATTTGATTCCAATTTCCTCTTTGGTAATAGTTTTTAATTAAAGGATTGCTGAAGAAACTGCTTTGAAACACAGCTACAGGCTAGGGGTCAGTAGACATCATTAGAAAGATCAAAATTACCAAATGCTAATAAAACATAAGAAATTCCTCCCACTTTGCTTTTTGCAATAATTTACTACATTAGGTAACTAGAGTGGCAATAGGATTTCTCCCGAGGATACTAATTACTAGCAAATTAATAAATAGCCATATATGTAACATTGGAAATGGGTTGCATACGATATCTTGGGGAACTGAAACTTCTACATTCATCAGGTAGACAAGGAGACACAAAGCCTTGCCCGCTATATAACAAACTAGTTGCCGTTTAGCAGCATATTCTGTGATCTGTAAGCATCAGTAGCTTTTGTAAGTGTAGATTTCCAGTTGTTGAATGCAATTTTTTTCTTCTTTTTCCTTTTTAAAGTTGGAGGGAGGGGGAAATAGTGAAAATATGAGAAGAGAAATAAACTTATGTTTTCCCCAACCACTTTGTAGCAGTTCAGGGCTATTCTGCAGCTCCAGAAAAGAAAGAATCTCAGGAGCGTTCCTGGTTAGTGGTCCTCCACCTAGTTTGGTGTCATGTATCTTAGAATTTTTTCCTATTGTTATTTTACACATTATGCCCCCCCTCCCCCCCCCCCTTATTTATATCTTTCTTGACTGACTTTTCTCACATGGCCAGAAAGATGTAGCAGGTTAAAACACCTTCTGGAGAAGTGGCGCCTTCTAACTCCTGTTGCAAAAGTTATTCTCAGAAATGATTACGCTTCCATTCCTGAACACAGCCGCCTCTTCCTCCCACGGCATCACTAGCATTTATTATCCCAGTTCACTAGCATTTATTACCTGATCATGAGACTTTCAAACCTTCCACTTAAACCCCGTCATAATTGTCAGTCAAAGCTGTGGAAATTGAATGTGTGGTAGAATCGGATCTCCTATTGAACTTCATATTGAAATATATGGTCAATGTATGGTCCACTACTCTACAGTAGATTTAGATGTGGCCTTACAGGAGACTGTCTTTAATAACTCTATTCAGTTAAGAGGTAAGTAGTGTGTGTCTGTATTTCTGTTCATTTTGAAACAGAAAAAAATGATCTTTTTGAATTTGAAGAAAACATACGTTTTCTTGGACGAGGAGACGACTTCTTTTTAGGCAACAAAAGTGTTGACTGTGATTTTTAGTCTTCCTTTACAGTGATCTAATTGATGGAAACTGTGCAGGAGTCAGACAAGTGTAAGTGAAAACTTACAGAAGAAAATTTGACTCTGGATACTTGAGGCCATCAAGATCAGTAGGTGTATTTGGGACTTGTAACAGTACAAATGAGACCTGTCGGGTCAACAGTGGTAGAGGCAAGAGGTCTGTTAAACAGTGACTTTTCTACCCATGTGGTCAGAAATGCTAAGTTTTGAAGAGAACTGCTGAAATAGATACAATATTGATCATTTGAGCTCATCCTGCAGCTCATTTGCTTGCAGGCTGAGTAAAGTGGATCAGACACACATCTCTCCCTTTTTCTTATGGCTCCATACTTAAATATTCTTTGTAAGAGACTAATATTCAGGCATGCTTGCATGCTTTCCTCCTTGTAGTTCCATACAGGGAGAAAAACATATCTAAATGTCATGCCTTCAAATGTAACGATGAAGAAATGGTACAGAATAATGAGATTTCCTGAGAGAAAGGCTGTGAATGAGATTCCTGCCACGGCAAAGTCCAAGGGACCCACTGCTGATCAGTGCGTCTCTTGCATGTCTGTCCTTATCTAGCATTCAATCAGTTTGACTCCACTAGCACTCCTTGGCTTTGAATCAGTCTTAAAGACAGTCTTTCCATGGACTACAGCGGTCTTTGGATTCTGCATCCACTAGGCAGATGGCATTGCCAGCCCACAGGAATCTATCCAGGGTTATTATCATCGCAGTATCAAATACATTGTCTGCTTGGACAATTTTTTTTCTTTTTTTTGCTCTTAATGTCATGCAAATGCAGCAGGATTTTTCATATAAATTAACAGCAAGAACAAATTGTTTTCAAATGTGCTTGGTACATTTGTACAAAGTATAGACTTCAAGTGGAAAATATGGTGATTCTGGGTAGAACAACACACTTGTGAAGCTCTCTCAGCACATGGCAAGTACAGGCTTCTGCCAGCACCCCAGTGAGTGTAGAACTGGTGAATGTTTTTTAATCACTATAATAATTCTTTTAGCAATAGGAAGCTGAAGCAGCATATCATAGGCAAGCCTGGAGACAGGTTCTCACATTGATTATACATTTAAGTATCTAAAATAAGTCCTTTGGGGTCAATTGAGTTGATCCCATATGGTGTGATCATGTCCCGTGCTCTGTTAGATCATATTCATATTTGCCCTGCTATAAATAATAATTTCTAAATTCATGGATTACTCCCCATTTCCTCTTCCCTTCCCTCCCCTTTCTCTGCTGCTATTTGAAGCAAGTGGAGTTCAGATAGCTGAATACTGAAATGAATAAGAATCTGAAGGCAGTGGGAGTGTGGGATGGCATTTATTTATTTTTAGCCCCCCAAATGCATTTTCTATAGATGTGACAGGTTTCAGCTCACTTGGCAAACTTGAATTACCGTCTTACCCTCCCCTGCTCTGGGAGACGTGAGACCGGGAGAAACCCAGAACTGCCGGTGTATCTGCCAGCCTCGCGCGTGCCAGACGCTCTCTGTGTGCCTCTGCTGTCCCTTAGCCTGCCAGCCTCTGGAGTCCCACCAAGTGTTCAAGGGAGTGAGCTATCTGTACAGGGCACCAGGTAACCTGCTGTGCTTTTTTTTAAAATAAAGGACTCTGCTGGTTTTTGCCCCCCCCCCCCGAACTGGYGGAAAGATATTCTGGTCCTATAGCATTCACTTTTTCAGGCGGCTGCTGCTGTCTTACTGATACAAGGGCCACGTTTGCATCATATCTGTAGGATGTGGGTCTCTCTGGACACATCTCTTCTGGGCCTACGCAGAAAGGAAGGGTGCAAAAGAGAAAAGAACAGGTAGAACTGCATGAACATTTTCTTTCTGCTGTCAGTGAAGTGTCTTTAAGAGACATGGACTGTTTTTCTTTCAGTCTTAACTAAACTGCCTCTACTCAAACCAAGAAAGAAGGGAAGAGAATAGTGTAATCCTGATGTAATAAAGGTTTGAAATTACAGGTAGTTCTTGAAGGCTTTCAATGCGACACTTGATAAAGCGGGAAGCATCAGTAGACCTATTAGCATGTCTCTGTAGTGGCAGAGGAAAACAAGAATTTTTTTTGCAGTGCTGGACTGATATAATTGATAATTAAATTCCTTGTATTAATCTTGTCTCTGAATTTTCTAACTGCCCTGTGCAGATTCTTGTGGGCTGATAATGCCATCTGTTCACTGGATGAGTGCAACTGATGATTTTTTAAATGATGAAAACAATGCAATATAGAACCTAGAGAAAAAAAAGAATGCCAAAACATTGATTTATTTATTTTTAATTATCCGCTCTGTTAAGCAGTTAAAAAAAATTAGTAGTTTGTAGTATGGTGACCTAACTGCCCTTCTAAATAGAGACGCAGAAAATATTTCAGGTTTTAGCTGGTATTGGCTCCAAAAATAAAGGRAAGTAACTTAGTAAAAGAGAGAGCATGAATCCATTAGTAAATATCATGAAGGATCTTGCCTGATCAGTATTCCAGGAGAGGAAACCCCATTTTTCTGGCTGTGTTTTGCCTCTGCATGATACTAGCTCTTTCTCTACATTCTTAGAAACATATGCTGAAACTCAGATAACTTGGTCCATTTCCTACAGAACTTTGTGCTCAGAGATTATCAACACAGGTTCTGAATAAAGCAATGGAAGTCTGTATGAACCTAACTATTTACAATACTAAACGGATATTAGAGTACTGGTTGGTTCAATTGTTATTGTATTTTGTAACCCGTGAATTAAAAGCCTGCAGAGTTGATTTTTTGAATGTACAATTTTAGTACTTTAACTAAAAATAAGATACAGAGCTCAGAAAGACAAAGTAGTCTTCTAGATAAAGGTAACTTTTATTTTATCCAGTATTTCTCTACCATAATAAAGACCTCCCCAGTGCTCAACCTCTCAGTCTCTAGTGCAACCCCAGAGGTCTCAACCTGCATAGGCATTGAATAATCCCAAATACCAGAAGTGTCCTACAGATAGGGCAACAGTATATGGTGAGTTTGTGGACATCTGTGATAAAAAGCTTGCTTTCTTCCATGACAGAAGTCATCTGTGGAAATAATTTTGGAAAAGAGATGCTTGTTCTACTCTTTCAGACACTGTATATGTATTTGGAGAATGTTTCCTGGTTGAGAAGAAGGCTTTAGTGTTAGAAAGAAATGTCAAGAAATTATTCACACGGCAAAAGCGGCACTAGTGCCTTAAGTCTCCTGTATCAGTGGCAGCATATCAGCGTAACATTCGTCCTCATCCTGTGCACATGCCAAATCAGAAGGAGGAGTCAGACCCCTATGTGGCGGCCTGGGAGGAAGTTTCTAGTGAACCAGGGTGCAGATGGGTTTTTAAGTGAGCTAGTAGATTTTTGCCTCAGTTTGAGTCTAATTGAAACTGGCTTTGGATAACAGCAGCTCAACGATTTCTGTTTTGTCACGAATGGCGACTACTTAAGTAACTAAATTTAAAGTAACATTCATCAACATTACTGTGATTCAAGATCTGGAGGTTGTTTCAGGTCCAGGATTGTGTTGGTGTGCTTGTATTGGGGCAGGGAAGTCCAGATTCCTGACCACAGAGGCTGGCTTATCGATGAGTTGGATGTAGGTGCTGGAGGTTTGCTGGGAAGAGTCTCTGTGACTCTCTCCTGTCATAGTCAACATCAGACACATTACACCRGTGATTAGCTTATAACATGCCAACACTGTTTCCATGCTGGACAACACAACTCCAAATTTGAGGTTAAGGGATATTCTTAATGATCATCACTGTTAGATGGATTCATAAGAGCAATAACAAGGAAAAGCTAACTTTGTAATTGCTCATTCACTGCCATTCTAGACTATAAAAAGTTTTTAGTGGCTGGTGTTAATGTACTCTTTTCCAAACTGTTAATTGTCTGGGATCTGTGTGATCTTTATGCAATAAAAGAGCATAGAGTTKCAGTGGGACACACTGCACTCCTTTCAGCCTGGTACCCAGAAACACGCAAAAGATATTCAGCAATACCCACAGCAGTGGAAACTGGAAAGAATAACTATGGTATCATTCTGGGGAATGCTTCCCTTTTGACATTGGTAATTAGAGTTTAGCATAGAGCTCCAAAGCATGAAACAGAATAGTATTCAATACTAACCATTGTGGCACAGTAGGAATTGGACTGGAAAGGAAATAAATGTGTTTTCATTCTCCGTTTTATTGTGTGTATTGAGAAGGATTGAGTGTTGGCCCTTAGGAATTCTGGAGCATAAATTTTTCTTCTAAAACTATTCAGTGCACTGTGTTGCCAATATAGTAGTAAATAATAATAATAATTTTCAAATGGGTAGAATCCTCTCTTTTTTTCCCAGCTGGGCAATAAGGAGTTGATAAATGCTGTACTGTCTGGGTAAGAATTGGCAAGTTCCATTTACTTCTGCTCTAAATGGTGAGGCATTGTTCCTCGATGACAATGGTTCTTCACTGATGACAGCTTGTCAGCAGTCCAGGAACAGAGACAAATACCTTGTGATCTATGTCACCAGTGACATAGCTGTAGTCATTCCCGTATTACTTCAGTGATGTCTCTATATGTTTGGGCCTAAATTACCCCCACTTCTGATGTAGATGCGATGAGCCACTGCTCTCTGTCCTCCTTCTAGGTCATAAAAGCAACCTACTGAGCATTAGTAGGGCCTTTTTCTTCCTTCCTTCCATGCAAATTTGTCACTGGAGCAGGAGGGGAAATGGCAACTGGAGAATATCTGGTGTGTCTATAAAATTATGCATAAGGAAAGGAGCAGGAGATGGAGTCTGTTCTTTGTAGGAAAAGAGGCGAGGTCACAAAGGATCTTCTCCCAGGTTCCCATTAATAGTGGCAGCCTCCTAATGCACTCAATGAGGAGGTCTGAATTAATGGTCCAAGTGAGTCATCAGCGAACTGTTAGGAGTAACACATTCATTTGTAGTAATCAGGATTTATTTATGAATAGGACAAAAGGGACTAAATATGCTATGAAAGTGCGTGTTGTAGATTTTTTTTTTTCCCCTGATGAATAATTCATCCTTTTCTAGTATCCATGAAAACAAAAACACTGTGCACGTAAGAACCTATTAAAAAAGTTAATCCCACAAATGGCTGAACACGGAGAAAATCAGCTTTTGTTTTAAAAGGTAGATTTACTCAAATCTTCTCTAATTTGATTTGCCAGTGGGGTATAATTTAAATCAAACAGGTAAGCAGCATTACTTGCTATATGAAGGTCTAAATATTTAATAGATTATGAGAAATGCTTGCCCCACAGGATAACGAGCTAAGGAGCACTCGTCCTCCACAGTGGGTAAGCTAAACCCGACAGAAATAGCAAGCAAAATGGAGAAGGAGCTTCTGCTCACAGGATATGGTCCTCTAAAGCTGGCTTTGGGAGCACTTACGGTGCACCTGCTATTCTAAATAATCCTGGGGAAACTACCTCTATGAGTAATGATAGTGGCTTTTTAGTAGCTGTAAGGGTTCATGGTCTTCCCATGGTCTCTACATGTGTGTGAAGATGCCCACAGTGAATCTCTCCTAGCCAGAGCACATGCTCTGGAACATGCAGGATGCTGCCTACTCGGATAATCCCGGTGGGCATCTGCCCATCTCCTTCTGGACAGTCATATCAGCAGGAGGGGGAGCATCGGCACCTCTACAGAGACTGGTGCTTCAGAGGAGCTAAAGTGTTTTGTCTGAAGCTACCTAGGAAGTCTCTGAAAAAATGGAATATGAACTTGGATATATTGGATTCTAGGTGGACACTTTACCCATAGGCTGCCCTACCCTTGGTGCAACTGCTTATGTGGACACTAAACAGAGCAGCAGAGAGAAGGGAGAAGAGAAACCTTACTCAGAGAACAGTGCAGCTGGATTTCTTCCTACCTGCCCCAAAAAATTCAGAGGGGTTGGTTTGTGTTCTTTTATCATTTCTTAATTTTGTATCAAAATAGTTGCATTTCAATTTTAGAGGAAGAACCTCCTTCAGCAACCCCTAGCAAGATTAAACAGCTATGGCATTTTTCACAGAGACTGTTTGTTTGGAAAAGAAAATGAAAATTTGATGAATTTCAATCAGATGTAGCTTGCAGCATTCAAATATTTATAGATTATCAAATTCCCTTTTCCCAGCTCTGCTTCTTAAGTGCAGAACTCATCTTATATGTAATATTAATTCTCATTGTTCTTGGACAATTATTCACTGAATTCTTGTGCAGACTCAGTTCATCTAGGACCTGGTCTAAACTTCCTGAAAATGAAGCGAATGACTCGTACTTGAATTTCAGATCATCTTTTCCTCAGAAGTCAGTTCATCCAGTGTGTAAATCCTTGTTATTGTTCTCCTGTGAAGTTTATTTTCCTTAAATATATTATTAAAACCTGTCTGGCAATGTATGCAATACAAGATGTGTTTGTACCTGTTGGTATGAAGAACTATTCATTTTCCTGATGGTTGCTGCTCCTTTTGAGTACATCATATGAGAGTGCATTGGCCTGCTCTTTTGTCATATTCTATGCCAACCTTGTATCCAACTTATTGACAGTATAATAAGTTAAAGTTGCACACCCTTTTGCATTCTTCTTCACATTTTTTACCAACAGTTGTTCTGTTTCCTGGGTCCTCCTGCTCTGTTGAATTGAGGTGAATACTAGCCACTATAGGATTACATTGTGATAATAATTTTTTACAAGCATTACAGAAAACATTTTAAATGCTCTGAAAAGATGATAGTCCAAGGGTATTCCTGGTTGTCTTTCTTCCAGGGAGGTATGAGCTCACATTGCTGGTGCTCCTGGGTGGACAGATGAAAGCTTGTTCCAGCCTGGAAAACATACAGCTAGCTTTTTGTTAGTAACATTAAATACATGAGGTTGCTCATGACAGTGTACAAAAGTCTGCATAGATACATTTAAAAAAATTAAATCCCACATTTTTTCCCATCCCTATCTCCCCGCTCTGAAGAAATGCATTGAGTCATTTCCTTTGTTTTCTGGCCCAGTTTCCTGGTGGAGAGCTACTATATGATTTCTGTGCTGTAGGAAAGCCACCAAAGAATTTAAGAGTTTGGCTCTGCCATTCATGTGAAGCATATAGAGTGGAACCAGGTATTATGGGGAGGAAAGGATGAACTGAATCAGGCTGAAAACTACTATTGTCAGTGATTCCTGAGTTCCAAATTTCCCTAAAATGACTAACATTAGACATTTTAACTATAACATTAGATTCGTTTGCAAATTATAAACTCTTCTCTTTTTGAAATCTGCATCTGGTAGCTGGTACTGTTCCCTGGGGCCTCCTCCAGAGAGGCTGCACATGAGTTGAAGTAGTCTATTTACTGCATCATTATGAGTTTGAATTACAAACTCCTTTACACACCCACATTCATCAGTGAGTGTTTGCAAAAGCCCAAACTATTTTTCAGACAAGCAACGGAGATGTGCTTTTCGTCTGTACTTTTGCTCAAGAGCTGTGGTTGGGCAAGGTCAACCAATATGATAGAAGTGGCCTACTTTCTTGAGACCTCAGCAGACTAGATATAGAAAAAAGATCTGCTCACTAAATCGTAAGTCATTTTCCACTTTAGCTTATGGAAGGATGTATCAACCGCCATGACTCATCCCATTTCACAGTAAATACATGTTATTTCACTTGCTCTGACAGGCTTGATCCAAACCCCGCCAATTCTGTCATTGGGTCCGGACATCACTTGTGTCAATTAAATGAGGAACTCCTGATTTGACAGCCATTCTCTGATTACAAGCAGACAGTGAGTCAGAGCTATAACAGAACAGATTTTCCTCCTACCCTCTCCAACCTCCCCCCACTCTCTCCCCCGGCCCCTTAGTACCAGCTGATTTATAGTGCCTGGGTTTTTTTGCAACTTCATCTAATTAGCACAGGCACTGGGGTCAGTATTCTAACACCTAACAGAATTTACAAGGGAACACCACGATTACAAGTGCAATTATATGTTTTTCTGCTGCCCTGAAAAATGTAACATATGAAAATTAACATAAAAACCCTAAGTGTTAGGATGAAAGTGTGGGTGTTAGGGGAGAGGCACCATCTTCAAATTTGAAAGGCCTGGGTTTGATGTTCGACTTTTTGAAAGTTTTCCTGGGTATCATTAGGTGATGTGTTTAATTGCTTTGAGCTTGAGTCTACCTGGTTTATCTCATTAGGGCTAAATGTTCATCTCTTCTAGTATATACAGACTTACACCTAACGAAAGGGGTTAGAGAAAGAGGCTCTTATGCTAGGCAGTAACTTAATATAAGCAATAATGCTATTAGCACACTTCTTTTAAAAGTACTGACTGCATCAACGAATAATGGAATCTCTAAACCATTGTGATTGTGCTGCCTCTCCGTGGTGACTTCCACAGGAGTCTGTGTGCAGCAGCTTTTAGGATCTTTGTGTATATCTACAATTATGCAGTCTTCAACATGAGAGCTATGGACCAGTTGGCTGTGAGCTAGGAAAACAAAACATTTTTTTTGAGTGCTGTGGTCTTCCTGTAATTTCTATATGGCATGTGGGTAGAGCTAACTTGTATATCCCTACAAGAGCATGTAAGTTTGCACCGAGTTGCCTGCACTGGTGCTAAACTAAAATTGTGTGATGGAAATGGTGCATTCATGTTAAGTTAAAGAATAATGACCAGTTAAATATGACTATAAAGTACTGTCCTGAGATAGATGAAAGAACTGCACAGGAGAAGGGTTATTCCCTTTTATTTCTTACATTAAGGGAAACTATAATCTTAGCTTAGAGGAAATTTAGAGCAAATCTATAAAGTCATGTTCATGCTAAGCTTTGTAAATTCCAAGACAGGCACTTAATTCAGTGTTCAGACAGGGAGAAAAACAGTTCACAGCTGGAAATGCCTGTTCTTCTCTTCCACAAGATGCACAGAGAAGGGTAATTGATTTAGACTCCTTCAGGACAGGAATGTGTTTTCTGTGTTATTACGTGTGAAGCACAAGGTCTTCCTCCTAGTGGGAGGATCTCTTCATGCCAGTGATGACAACAGTGAAGTCTCTGCTCTGAAGACTACATATGAATGCAAATGCATCTTCTGCTTCTTCAGCATATTTGTAAGTATCTCACTGACTGGTGTCAGTCTGATGTCTCTGAAGAAATAGCTAGTTTCATAAGAACAGCCAGACTGTTCTAGTCTGGGACTAGTAAACCAATCCTTCAGCCCTCAAGGAATGAGAAGTTTTTTGGAGTAGCCCTTAACTAAGAAATAGGAAACTCACTAAGCTGATGCTGAAGGTAGCAAAGTTTAGTTGTTCTTCGATATCCACCATCTATGTATATCTGTAGATTTTCTTCAACTACAAAATAATGGTGATGGAAGAACCCTCCTCCTTCCCACGTCCATAACCTACTTTCGAGTGTAAGTATGTGAAAGAAGGGGGGGGGGTCATTCATGATACTCCAAAGCACTATGTTAATCAATAAGTCCATTTATTTCATTGAGGCTATTCTTGTACAAAGCAGAGTACCAGAGAGAAAGTCTGAGACTAGTACTAGTATGTTTAAAGCCAAATGCAACCATATGATTATCCCCCCTCCGTGATAGTTGTCAGAGTGATTATTCTTACATGTACTAGCAAATAAATCTTATGCTCATACTTAGTGTGTTATTAATAAACAGCACGTAACACATAGCCTCACTTCATTCACTGACGTGACCAAGAAGATCAAAACAAAGTGAAACAGTCATCAGCTATGCAAATGAACAGGGCTTAGAATGAATCTGCCTATGTTAAGTCAGTAATTTGACAGGTTGTTTTTTTGATTAAGCTTCCCTGGGGGGGAGGAAAGGTTTAATTAAAAAGAGATTCAAGGAGAATTCAGAACAATAAGTCATGTCTATTTTATCTCTGCCAGAGCCTTGGAAAACTGGTGGCTGGTGATGGAACAGGTTGAGGTGCAAACAGGAAAGAAATAGGACCATCTCCTTCGTGAGTTTGGACCTTCCCATCTGCACTAACTACTGTTTCCAGTTTTCCCCCTCCTGACAGCAACAGAGTCAGCAGTGGCTGCTCTTCCCTGCTGCTTTTCCCCAGCTTTGTCCTTTATTTCTTTTTTCTGGGTAGAGCAATTTCAATTACACCAACTTGTCAAAGACCTGAGATCTGGCAGACCACAACATCAAGCTACTTAGGTGTTGTGGTATCATTTCAGCTAGATTAAAAGCTGAGTAACTCAAATATTGAAATGCTGGTAGAATCAAGTGTCTGTCAAATAAGTAAGGTAATAGAAAAGACCTTTCTGAATACAGAAGAGCACTGGTATTTTACAGGTCAGTGAAGGATTTCTCTCAGATGGATGTCTTCTAGAAATGGCTGAATAGTTTTCTAAGGTTATTGGTCAGTTTTGATGAAAGAACAAGTGAGACAGCGCTTCTAGTGCTGTTTCTAAGAATCTTTGCGGAAATTATCTTCATTTTTCAGGTCACATTATGTTTCTGTGCCTGATGTTCTGTTTATTTAACATTTAAATACCTGCCTTTGTAGTTTGAAAAGCAAATGGCTACAGAATCTCATTAGGGCTATTGAGGTTAGGTTTTGCAGTATAAACGTATTTTGGTTGAGTCCAGAGGATTTAATTCTTAGCATATCGTTTAGAAAAGCGATAGCGCACTTAAGCAATGGTAAACTGAAATGCATACTCTGTATGCTCACTGAAGTCAAACGTTCCAGTAAACAGTTTCAGAAGCCAGAATGGTTCAACTGGAAGGAAAGTATTTATACCTCCYAATAGACTCCAAATATTGAAAAGTATGTAGAGCTGATGAAAATAAATTCTCCCTCTTCTCCTTCTTTTAGTGGAATTTAACTTTTTTTTTTTTTTTTCCATTCTATCATCTAAATGTTAGTTCCTCCACCTTGAAATCAAATAAAGAATGCTCAGCCTTGGCGATGAGACATCAAATCCTCAAAATATGCTGCTTCTGAATTCTTGTGACTATTCAGTTCACAATTTCCTATTGTAAATGGAACACTTGAAATTTGATCTTGAATAGGTATGTCCAGATCTTTCTACTGACTTCTGTGTGTGCATTTACCGATACATGACATTTTAACAGAAAAGTTGTATGTGTGCATACCTTCAGTTCTTTGTACAGAGCAGGATAATATTTTGGATGTTGTTGCTTTTACAAAAACCCATTTCTTTACAATTACTAAAATAAAACAAAAAATGAGGTGGTGGAGTCAAACAGTTCCCTGGTGAAATCCATTCGTTTCTACTTTTATATTTTATTATTGCCTTCATTATACTCTTTTTCTTTTGGGGAGGGAATAATTTTCTAAGATTGAGTAGCTTCAATATTCTGTTTAATCAGACATTTATAATTTTTTTTGAAGATGAGTCATTAGGAATTTGACTCTTGACTTGACCCTTTTCAAGAATTTCTCTAATTTGTGACTTTCTATCATTTCTCATTTAATGATGGCTAGTGAGCCCTGATGCTCTGAAATACCATGAAAAAGACACTGATGAGCTAAAGGAATCTGCTATGATTATACTCTCCCTGTTTCACGATACGATTCGTGCATAGAAATTTTTCTGTGGTGTGAGGGGTAGACTCTTTGTACTGATTATGTCCCATTTTAAGAATACCAAAGAAGTTGCCTAGAAAGGGACATCATTAGTTCTGACTCCTCTGCTCAAGAGCTTGCTGCTGTTTCTAGTAAGAAGAAAGATGACATCCAGAAGGACCTTCATGCAGGCCATGTGCTCTGATTTCTGTCTCTGCCATTTAATCGGTTCTCTCACTAGTTTTCAACTTGTCTTCAGTCATGCTGCAAATACTGACCTCTTTTTTTTTTTCCTTTTTTTCCCTTTTTCTCTTGCTTATTCTGTTCAGCCCTCTGATTCAGTGACTAATCTGTGTCTCAAAGTCAAAGAAACCAAATGGTGAACTGCTTTTCCTCCCACGATCTCACTAATTCTTATCACTTTTAAGTGCAGTATCACTGTCCTCTKTGTCCTTCAGGCTCACCACTGTAGACTCCCCTGGCTTTTTGCAGTCCAGCCTGTGTCCATATCTTGTTACTTCTTCCTCAAGATTAAATACAGTTTTCAGCCACTCCATATCCTGCTGATAGATACAATCCTGCTCTCTCCTATTAGAGGTGGTTGATAAGATGGGAAGTGTTGGTTTATGGTGAAAGTCTACATAAAGCAGAAAGAGAAGGCAAACTGAGGGTCTTTTGGTATAATAATAACAATGAAAAACAGCAGTAATACTCCTGATTTCATGAAAATCACCTTCCAAACAAAGAGACACAGCCCCTGTTAGAAGAAGGAAAATACATAATTTTATCTGAAACTTCAGATCATGTTTGCTTAGGTTCAGGCTGAACGAGCAGCTCAGAGAAACAGCAGAGTCTGCTTTGCCTGCTCTATAGCTATGGCTTATTTGGCTCTGGAAAGTCCTTTCTTCCAAGCCATGAGGTCCAAAATCCTGTAGAACCTGGCATTCAAAGTTAATTCCCATTTCCTTTGAATGCTTTTATATTTGCACACAGGTATAAGTGTGTATATGTACATAAACATACACAGACAATTATCTACACTTTATGCATATGTACATATATGTTTATATACAAATATATACCTAGAAATAAATATAGGTATATATACAGGTTATGTGGCAGCTTTCAGATGTTCATGCTCAAAAAAATATTAAAAATATGTACAGAGCTTATAGAATATAATGTGCTTCTCTGGAGATTGGAGAGTTTCTTTACATCTCTTCTACTGCCTCTTTATGAAGCAGAGCCTGAGCCTTTCTGTGGGACTTGTTGCATTTAACATCTCATCTGAAAAAAAATTCAGGTACTAAATTTTGAATTCACGGGATTAGAATGTTTTAAAAGATTTTTACAGTTAAATCTAAGGCATAAATATTCTGTCTACAGACTTGTCCTCTCTGTGAAAATTGTATGGTTGTCTTATATGGTAATAAGGATTTTAAATTACTGCAGCTAGCAAGCCAGCTGGACAACAACCTCATTAAGAAGAAAAGAGAGATTTCTTTTGTGGGCTTGAACAAATTACCAACTTGCTCCATGCCCCAGCTTCTGCTGGATCTTTCTGCATACTTTTCAGAAGTAGGGAGAGTGGCTTGGTAGTGCTTTAATTGCATTTTTCCCCCTCAAAAATGCTGACTCAGTCAAGCCACAGAAGACATTTCAAGGGATGTTTTGACATTAAACATACTACATTTATTGAATTAGTATTTTTATTGTTCCATTTATCTTCCAATGATCTGAATCAAAAGCTATCTTATTTTGCAAACTGTTTGTATTATTTCAATTTAGGTTCTGTTTTAGAGTGGAGTGGGAGGAGATTGGAATGCCAACAAACAAGCATTCAAGATTAAAATTTTCACAAGATAGGAGGACATGGTTTTTGGTTCTCCTTAGATGTTACTAGCTTCATTTATAAAATATGCTAGGCTTTTTGTTTTTAAGGAGGAATTGTTGTAAGATAAAATATTTAGCATATTGTATCATATTTATAAAGATGAATATATAAAGCAGATTTCTGATAATGAAGCATGGTTACAAATATGCAATTGCCTAGAATACAGTGAAGGTTAACTATTAAGGAAAATAAACAGATACAAATGTTTGAACCACCATGTTCAAAAATCCCCATAATTTTCCTCCTGCGTGATGGGAAAGTAGTTGCTACAGCAGAATAGTGAAAATACAATATGAAACAAGCAGATTCGCATTACTATTCATAAGCACACACGTGCCTACGCCAACACATTGACACACTGTACATCAAAGAACAAGCAAGAGCCCTGAAACAGCACTTGGGAGCCACGGTGCCAGAGCCCTTCCGTGTGCTACATCCACATATATATGGGTTGTAAATATCCCACGGCTTACTTTGCTCATTCTTGTTGGCAAACACAGGGCTTAAGTGAAATGATCCACAACCACCCTCGGGTGTCTCTCATGCTTGCTTTTCTGGGTTTATACAGTATCTTATTTTTCATCCCTAATCTCATTACCTTGCATTCTCTACAGGGAGCTGCACAAGACTCCTATCTGCCAATAAGACAAATCCACTTGCGTTATTTTGATTTTGATTGTAGCGTCTCCTCCAGTGGTTTGTGTGCGTATGTGTCATCAAGAAAAATACTGGCACAGGGTGAACTGGGAAATACTTCTCAATTGGTATCTGAAGTTACTGCCATAACTCTTTCCTATTACAGAGTCTTCTTTCAAACACGCCTTTTCATAGCATTTCTAATATGACCTTGCCTCTTCTCATCTCCAGTCCCATGTCATGTGTTGTGGTAGATTGACCATGCCAGGGATGACACAGAAGTGTGATATTTGGTCAGTGATGGCTTCTTTTTTTTTTCCATTTCTGGGAAGGARAAAACAGCATGGTGGCAGGATTTTCAAAACTTTTTCTCTAGTAAGTCAGCTGGCCAAACATGCATACAGAGCAGCTCAACTGTTTGCCATCTGAATTATAGAAAGCAATCAATAAGAAACCTGGAATATTTTTTCCCTGTATACTATTTAACCTCTGTTTTCAGTACGAAACTCAAACTAAGACTTCAGTATGTCTTGGACACTGAGGCATGAAGGTTAACTAATGTTAGTACAAAGTGTGTGGAGCTGTAGGTCTGGGAGATGTTACTCTAGACATGGGTCCTGGTTTCAGAGTCCGTGACTGGAGCTGAGGATACCCACAGCATGATGGGTCTCAGAGCAATATTTGTCCTGGTAGAAAACAGAGAAGGATGAAGTTTACATGTGAATGTTAAATGTTTGAAAACGAAACGTGGATTTGTGTGACTCGTTGCTGAGAACTATCTCAGAGGTAATTGGAGATATGAAGGAGGAGGAGACAGTTTTAAATCTCCTTTTACCCTTTCATAGGGACATGGACTCCAAAAGCCATTAAAAGAGGGAATGTATGCATAGAAAAAGCTGCAGAGAAAAAATTATTTCTGCAGTACACTGGAGTCCCACTGGAGAAATAGGTTAAGCATGTCTCAAAGTACTTTTATATGCAAAGGTTTGATAGTTCAAATTAATAGTTTGTTACTGAGAAATGAGTTTGATTTGTTAATAAAAAGGAGGCTTCTCAATTAGTTTTATTATTAGTTCAAAAAGCCAAACAGTTAGGCTTCCTCTTCTACCCCCTTTATTTCCTTGCTTTCCCTCCCTTCCCTTTTTCATTTCTTATCTTTGTAATTTTCTCAGAGCTGGAGTAGTTTAAAAAGAAAATGAGTCTCTCCATTTGGAGGGAGAGAAATAGAGAAGCAGGAAGGAAAAACATGATCATTGTTTTTCACTTCAAAATCTGTTTCCATTTTTTTAACATAAAAATGAAAATTTCAATTCAAATGGAAATGTACCATTCAAAAACTTGGGGAAATAACGCAGATGTTTTTCCTTCTCTCTTCTTTAACATTTATTTTACTGTCTCTGTAATGCATAGCATCATGCTAGGATTCTCTGCCATTTAGCCTGCTAATAGCAGTGGACTCAAACTCCTTTTATCAGATAGCAGATTCAGTCTTGTATCACCAAAGTGACTGGAGATTTGTCAGCATCATTTTAGCATGCTGGCTTGATCAGGTGATCCTATAGAGGTTCCTATTGCTGCTCTACATTATCTTTCATGTCTTGCAATTTGTGCTATTCATACAAATTGCTCCCAATGATGGTATTCAAAGCCAAATTTAAACATACCACTAAACCATGGGAACATAGGACATAGCAAGCTACAATGAAATCCAAGACGTATTGCATCATATGATCACCTCTGGCTCAGAAATACCTAATGAATGGTAAATGCAGTTCAGTTCAGCTAAATGTTGAATAATGAGCTCAGAAACAATGATGAAAGAAAGCCGATCTGATGGAAGGGTGGCAGCACAGTAAGTGAGGAATAAATGTGGGAGTTATTAAAGGCATGTCTCCTAAAACTTTGGAGCAACAATTTAGGCTTGCTGCAAAGGAACAGCTTAGGCAAAAAAAATATGCAGCCAGAAGAAAGCAAGCTACAGGATAGAAGATGTGTTTACTTGGACTTCTGCAGTGGTGAGCTGAGACAATTTCCCTTCACAGACTGGAAAAATTACTTAAGTATGAGGCATAGGTTAATCTCATATTTTGCCTCGCAAATTTTATCTAAATCAATAGGGAGAAGTGAAACTGTCAGTCAGATTAATGAAGAGTTATAAAACCTTCTTTAGGAGGGAGAGTAGAATCATCATTAACTGTGGGCTAAGCAAGTCTCAAGGTAGCTCATAACCCTCCAATTGGTACCACCTACATGCATCGTTTGCCATGGAAGAGGGTGGGTCACTGCTCAGTCCTTCCACCCTTGCTCCCAGCCCAATTTAGGTGTAAGTCCAGTTGTGCCCTTTTTCCAACTAAGCAGTGCGGGCAGTACCTGCGTGTTTCCCATCTTTGGTGCCCGGCCCTCTCCCACCGGGGAGCTTCCTTTTGTGCCACCCAGAGCCTCTGTCTCCTTCCGACACCAAAAAACAGAGGCATGCATCCAGGTGGGGAAACGCTTCTGGATCCAAAAGCTGAAGCACAGCTCTCCCTTCCAGCATGCAGAAAACCTCCAACAGGGCAGGGGTTGGTCTCTCACTGGTCATACAGCAGGCTAGAAAAGCTGGGGGAAAAGGGTAATGAGCTTCCCCACCTGATGACAAGGAAAAAATGTCTTTTGGGCAGATATTCACATTGAAATGGCTTAATTTATGCATCTGGTTCAGCCTTACCCAAATGATCTGGACCAAATATACCCCATGATACTTTCCTCTCTGAATACGGGTTACAGTTCTCTCCCCATTTCTTATTTCCTCCTTTCTCTTCCTTTCTCCCCACAAGGGGAAAAAAAAGGAAGCTTTTGAATCGTTAGGAAGTTTTGATATTTTCATTGGGGATGAGATGTAGCACCCAGGTTTTAAAAATATTTTGTAGTTTAAATAGGAGAYTTTTTTTCCTTAGGAACTTTCGAGACAATATTTGGTCAAAATTAATATTTCTGTGAAAGGCTTTTGACCAATTTTAGATACTTTCATTACAGCTTTCTTCAGTGAAGCATTTTCAGTTAGAGAAAGTCTTTTTAATTGTGGTAAAAGTCAGACATGCAAATACAACCGAATGCGCTCTGCTCTGCTGAACTCTGTATAGGCAGGATCAACTCAGCGGATGCAAAACACTAACACATCAACAGTTGACATTCATTTATTTTCTGGTGCCTGCACAGAGGACCTGCTYGCAGAATCATACCGAGTGTGCTGATTCTCAGTTTCCTGTTCAATCTCAAGAATACAGCAGTGGAGAAAGAAAATGAAGGTTGGAAATCATAGGCACTGGGAGTTGATGAGGCAGTCTGAATTATATTGGAAATGGTAGTAGGAAGGGCAGAAGCAAAGAATGGAGCATAGTTGGGGGAAAAAAGGCAACATAAGAATTTGTCTTTGCTATGTTTCTCTCCTTCCTTATACTCCGATCCTGTGATACGTCTCTATGAGAGAATTCATTATGTAAAACCACATTTGCTATATAGGCTGATTAATGCTACCTCAACACTCGCTTTCTCTGAGAAACATGTGCATCTCCATTCAGTCTGTTAGAGGCTTCAACATATCTTAAGTGAAGTAACATGCTCTTGGCAAGAGTTAAACAGACACCAGCAGAGTAGCACTCAGTTTGTCAGCCCCAACATCCTCTGTATGCAATTTCTTTAGAAGCTTTAAATTGAGAAAAACACAATATTAGTGATTCTTTCCTTCCCTTTCTTTTGCTGCAGTCTCTTGCTTGTCTTGTAAGTGAATGAACTGCGAGCAAAAATGCTGTCCACCTAAAATATAATTTGCTCTGCATGGTGCTGAATGAATAATTTATTGAGCTAACTGTTTGAGTACAGCATGTCTAAGCACTTGATCAGATATCCTTGACTGCTTGGATGGGTGACAGGGAAAGCTGAATGAACTTTTTTCCATCAGCTTTTGTGGTGATATAAACCTAAAAGTAGTGAAACAGACCTTCTAGCTCTACGTAGTCTCTCATGTGAGCCAGGACGCAGAGAAAATGACAGTGTTTGGCGAAGAATTTATTCAATCAATCTTCTGGTAACATTATTTTAAGCCTTTTTTTGTCTCTGATGTACTTAACACTGCTCTCTGCATGTGGGATTGCAGGTAGTTATTGAATATCTTTTTTCCATGATATGTGGAAACTTCTGACATTATTTCATGTGTTATATTTATCAATGCAGGGACAGTGCTTGTGTCAGTGGTGCTGTGTATTCTAAAATGCATGGCACACAAAATTATTGATCCTTTCAAGAAGCCCAAATGATTTTTAGCTTTGCCTCAGGCTCTGTTAGCAATGTGGAAAATTGAAAAGGGCTCTCAAGAAAAAACTAGCGTAAGATTGAAACTGCAACCGAAGAGCTGTCAAGTGGAGAAGTACTTATGAATTATAATGAGCATGATCTAAAGATGACATTATCCTTTAGGAGTTTGGTTAAATCTTCCCTTTTATCATATGACTCACAAAGGTCCCTTAGAACAAACAAAACCCAAATAAGAGCAGTTTTAGGAAATGTATTTAGAGGCAGTGCACATTAAATGCAGAAGGGATTTCAGTATGATGTGCGGCAGGGACAGGGTTGGAAGAGTGCCAAAGGAAAGCTCCAAATTATGAGGCTGGTACCTGGTCCAAGGTACCTTCAGCAGAAATTCTCTTATATGGCTGCAAAAAGATACTTTTTTTCCCCCTCACACTTGTTTTTTATGTATGTTGGACGTTGCTTCCAAAACATCGCAAGACTTTTCACATTACACTTCTCCATATATTTCTATCCATGTAGACATTTAACTCTGATTCATATTTTTGATGGAGGGAGAGACCATTTCTGATACTGTCTGGCTTTGGTTGTGTATTGAGTTCTGTGTTGCACGCCATCTGGGGTGAAAGGAAACCTACTCCTTTCTTAAGGTTTCTCAAACACCTTTCACAGGGCAGTGCATTAAGAAATATGTTAGCATTCACTGGTAATAATATGAAGGAAAATATTATTACTGTGAACTGTATGACTGGAGTAGAGGGCCACAGTTGGTCCACAGGCCACTGGTTCCAGGAACTGGCCATAAATACCACTCAGCATTATTTCAGGTGGAGGGAATTATTTTATCCTTCTGGCTGCAGATATTTTTTCCATGTATTCAACTCTCTTTCATATGACTTTTACTTTTGAAAAAAAACCAACCCAAAACCAACCCTAAACCCTGGTAAAAAAATTTAGAAAGCAGATTTTCATTTACCCTGATACCTAGAAGGAATGCACTCACCTTTGACAAAACAAGTATATTTTTTTTTAATTGATCCCATGTTGACAGAACAGATGAGAAATGCAATGAACAGCAGGTTCAAAAGCATTTCTAGGATCAGAAGAATGATTCCATCAGAGCTGTACTTTGTGCTACTAATATCGCTTTCCTGGATATCTTCCAGGTTATATCTGTTTAGGTTTGCTGCCAAAGGAAACTATTTGGTTTTACTGTTGTCAGCACTGTGGAGACTGTGTGGATGCAGAAAGGCACACTGGATTTTTCTGAGCTTCCATGCATTTCAGAATATATATACATGCGACAATCACTGGCAAGGAGCTATATGAAGCAAGAGAGGTCTAGCACTTTCCAGATTCAAAATCAGTATGTGAGCAGCCAGTTAGAAAAACATCTTATCTTAACTTGCAAGTTATCATGCAATCCACTGAGGAAAAATAAATGCAGAAAAATGAGCAGCCTTTACAGCTGCCTCCCTGAATACATCTCAGGTACTGATCCAGCCTTCTAACACAATTTAGTATGTCCTGGTGATGTTTGCTCCCCCCGTGCAAACATACACTTTATTCATGACTGATACATGAACTCGTGAAGCACCCATATTTGGACAGCTATAAAGTGAATTAATTGAAACATGGTTGATAAAAGCTTGCCCAGAGAGATGATATTACTAATTAAACTGTGATGCATTAGAAATACTGCAAATCAGTTTCATTTTACATCATTAAGTATCCCAGTCAAAACATCCAGTAGTGACCGACTGGAGCTGAGATTCCTGTACGATCTCCGTAGGCTATGCTTTTACGTGGAAGAGGGATGAGGTCTGGTCATGGGTGTTTGCCTGGAAGGGAGACTTGGGAGGGGTTTGGTGTTTGGTTTTTCCCCGTGCCGTGTTGCGTTTCTGGTTTTTCCCCGTGCCGTGTTGCGTTTCTTGGCACTTGGTCACCATAGGGGGGGCAGCAGGTATACTGAGGAGGGGTCTAGCAGTCTGGTGCGGCTGTCGTCGGGCACCCTGCCCTGCCTTGCCCTTCTCTTGAGGGGACTGAACCTCGTGTCTCTCTCTGCACATATGAGCAGAGCGGCCTCATGGTGCTCTCTGTGTGCACACACAAATACGTGTTATTATGAAAATAAATATTTGGGTCTGAATTGTGGAATCAATGACCCAGTAGATGGGAAGAATAGGAATTGCTTCCTTTTCTGCTTTGTTTGAAGAGGGTCTTCAGGAAAAGGCCTTGTGTTTGTGTTTTTCTTGATAGATGTCTGGCTAGCAGTATTTGCTCTGACAAATTATAATACTGAAGAAATGTGGATGAGAACTAGCATTTATCTAATTACCAAAATTTAGACAGATGCCTTGTTTAAGGAACCTTTTTAGATGACTGAGATCATACGAATGCAGCTTTTTTTTTTTTTACTTTTAATTATTGTAACTATTTTTAAATTAAAGGCAAGGTTCCCGCAGACTTGATTACAATGTATGTGAGATAAAACCTTTCATTTTGTTGAGATAAGAAGCGCTGTTTAAATAGTGTCTTCAGCACAGTGTTTTCCCCCTCACATTACTCTTCATAACCTCATATGGAGTAAGTGCCATTGTTCTAAAATACACCGTCTCCTTTTCAGAGGGCAACAGGACACCAATCTCCAATTCAGAAATCTCAATAAAGCACTTCTTTAGACATTAAATTCCACATTAGGACATCATTTCAAACTCAGGGAAAAATGAGGTCTTCTTGCCAGGTTGTATCTTATCGCTTGGGAAGCCTTTATCAGGGTAAATGGATAGTGTGGTAATTACATTTCTGAAACCTTTCCCCAATAGAAAATTATTTTTCCCTGATTAAAACCTGGTTCTCCTGATACAGGCTTGCTGCTTGGAAATAATTTTGAAACAGCTGTCAGCAGCTGTATCATTTCATCTTTCATTTTCAAGGCCACTTTAAATCATGTTCATTGTTAGGACTTTTTCAAATCCTACTGTGTTGCCTAAAAACAATGAACTTCCAAATCTGGAAGGAGCAATATGGATGATTTTCTCATGATCTGTAAAGTGTGGCTTGACAGCAGTGTTGAAGGTTACTTGTTGTCCTGACTCTGCACCTTGGAGGAGGATGGAGAGGGGATGGCTCTTCCCTGCAACACAGCGGCGCCGGCTGGAGCAAGGGGAAGGAGAGGGACGAGCAGGTGGAGAGCTGCCGGGGAAGCACAATCATATATGTGCAAATATCACAGGCCACTAGAAGAGCAGTTATCAGACACACAGCCATGCCCTAATGGGAATACAGGCTTCCTCTAGAGAAGACAGTAAAAAAATGTTTGTAACACAGAGGTTGCTAAATTTTTAGTTACATGCCGGAATGACAACAGGCCTAAGGAAATAACATGTCCATTTAGGACACTGTGGAAACATGGGGAGATTTGTTAGCCTAAGTTTTCTTTACTTTAAAAAGCCCTTTGTTCTAATTTATCTGCAAACAAAAATTTTTCAGGTTGGAAGCCCATTTAGGCTTGTGGTACTTCAGGGAGAAGAGGCAGGCACACCACGATCCATGGTGGGATCCTRTCGGAGTAGCTTTACCAAGGCTGTGCATGGAGACTGACCCTGCGTGGACTTAAAAGCCTCATGGGCCTACATCTTTGCATATGTTTGTCGTAATCCTCTTTTTAATTCCTGCGTRTTTCATCCTGCTGCTACATCTTTCAGTCAGGATTGAACTTCTGAAGATGGGCTCTGCCCTTGTCTGTAGAGACCAGTGCAGCGGGGATAGAAGTGTAAACGAAGGGCTAGGGGCACRGGGGCCCGGCCCGGCTCGTGGCTGTCACGCTGCTCCCTGGTAATTTCCTTGTGGAAAAGTTCGTGCATCATGAAAATCAGCATCAGCCATGCCCCAAGGAAACCCTTGKCAGCTTGTCTTCTCTGCCACGGTGAAGCTTGTTCTTTCTAGCTGGAGAAATTATTTCAAGATAAAAAATTTCTTTTAAGCAGCTTTGCCGCTAATGGGTGTTGAACATGCATAGACCGAGGAATGATCAGAGAAGTACAAAAGGGTTTCTCCTGTTGGAATATATGCTGGTTTTTATTTTCAGGTACACTCCCCATGTCTTTACCTCTGTTCGGACCTATTTTTCATTCACACATCTCCTTTAGTATAAATGTGAACAATACAATATGAATATTCATAATAATATGAATGGGTGTAAGTCAGAGGTACTGTACATAGTTTTCCTCAGTGTTAGAAAAAAGCTGGAGCACTATTAGAATTTAAAAGAACTTTTAGGTCAGAGTTTGKGCTTTAGATAGGAGATAGAGGCATTGCATATGTTGTAATTCATGGAATSATAGAATCATTAACGTTGGAAAAGACCTCTAAGATCATCRWGTCCAACCATCAACCCAGTACCCATGCCCACTAAACCATRTCCCGAAGCGCCTCATCCACATGTTTTTTGAACACCTCCAGGGATGATGACTCCACCACTTCCCTGGGCAGCCTGTTYCAATGCCTGACTACCCTTTCAGTGAAGAAATTTTTCCTAATATCCAATCTAAACCTCCCCTGRCACAACTTGAGGCCATTTCCTCTYGTCCTATCAATTGTTACTTGGGAGAAGAGACCAACACCCGCCTCTCTACAGCCTCCTTTCAGGTAGTTGTAGAAAGCGATAAGGTCTCCCMTCAGCCTCCTCTTCTCYAGGCTAAACAACCCCAGCTCCCTCAGCCGCTCCTCAKAAGACTTGTTCTCCAGAYCCTTTACCAGCCTCGTCGCCCTTCTCTGGACACGCTCCAGCAYCTCAATGTCCTTCTTGTAGTGAGGGGCCCAAAACTGAACACAGTATTYGAGGTGCGGCCTCACCAGTGCCGAGTACAGRGGCACRATCACCTCCCTRCTCCTGCTGGCCACACTATTCCTGATACAGGCCAGGATGCCGTTGGCCTTCTTGGCCACCTGGGCACACTGCCGGCTCATGTTCAGCCGGCCGTCGACCAGCACCCCCAGGTCCTTTTCCACCGGCCAGCTTTCCAGCCACTCTTCCCCAGGCCTGCAGCATTGCCTGGGRTTGTTGTGACCCAAGTGCAGGACCCAACACTTGGMCTTGTTGAACCTCATRCAATTGGCCTCKGCCCATCGATCCAGCCTGTCCAGATTCCCTCTGCAGAGCCTTCCTACCCTCAGGCAGATCAACGCTTGGTGTCGTCTGCAAACTTACTGAGGGTGCACTCGATCCCCTCATCCAGATCATTRATAAAGACGTTAAACAAGATGGGCCCCAAAACTGAGCCCTGGGGAACACCACTYGTGACCRGCTGCCAACCGGATTTGACTCCATTCACCACAACTCTCTGGGCTCGGCCGTCCAGCCAGTTTTTTACCCAGCAAAGAGTACACCCGTCCAAGCCATGAGCYGCCAGCTTCTCCAGGAGAATGCTGTGGGAGACAGTGTCAAAGGCTTTGCTGAAGTCCAGGTAAATTCAGTGAAATTCACCCAACGAAGTGTATGGGGGAAAACATGATTTCTCAGGYCATGCTGTAAGACAAACTCTTACTTCAAGGTCACTTCAATGGCTGATCTTTCCAGTGGCTTGCTTTCCAGAAAGYAGAATTTCTTCGTTCTGCAGCTGATGTCCCCCATTGCATTGTAGTTAGATTGACAGACWTTAAATCATACAAATAAAATTCTGCAGATTTCCAATGCGAATTAAAGGTTCTGCCCCAACATGGACTACTAACATGGGCAAGAGTTCTCATTAATATAAAACCCAGCATGTTCCTAACCCTGCTCTTAGCCTTTGCTTTTGTGGCTATATGAGGAAATTTATCTTTAAGAATAAATAAGTAGAATGCAATGCCAAGAAGATACTTAACGCATTGTTTTAGCTTAATGAGATTTAAAATCTTTGATCCAGTAGTCTTAAAACACGAAGGGAAAAAAAGGACACTAGAGGACACCAATGATAACAGATGCCATGCTTCAATGCAGTTGCTCTTGGGACTGTTTTCTCCCACTTTCTCAACATCCTGCATTTCAAAAYGTAATGGGAAAATGAAGGGGGAAAAATATTCATGTTGAATTTTTGCTAATTTGTAAAGGCCAAAACCTAACTAATGTACATTTTTCTCCACAATGCCTCAGCAAGTTCACGGGGYTGTTCATTTGAAAGGCTCATTAGGGACCTAATCCATCTCTCATGCTGCTGTTGTAATGAAAGTAAGAATTACAAGGACAATGAGATTTTCTTCATTTAGGAGAAAGAGGTGCAGAGCTATTAAAACTCTCACCATTCTAATTAAGTTGTGGAAAAAATATGGGTAGAATCTTCATGGCATTTACATTAATTGCACTTAGGCTGTGGCTGGTCATAATGGTTTCATTAATGCAAAAATAGTTTTGGAACAATATATAGGAACCTTCCATGAGATGGAAGGCTACTGCATTATATTTATTTATTTATTAGCTTGTTAGCCATAAAATGAATCCTATAATGATGGCACATAGGCAAAGGTTGACTTTACTATACTTGWCAAATACAGAATTTGAGTTGAATTTCTCCCTCTTTTTTTTTTTTGTGTGTGTGGGGAAAAAAAAAAACCTTTCCAAGTGAAATAATGAGACATTCAGGAGGAAAAACCTATCTTCAGTATGATGAAGTTCGTGGTTATAGCCCAAAAAATGACAGGTTATTTTATTTCTTTCCCTCAAACTGTATTATGACAGCAGCAAATTCCATGAAAATCTAAAATTCCTGCTTGAATGTATCAAGTTTTGCTTCAGTGTCTGCATTTGGGGGCTTTGTATGTCTGCCAGTAAGGGCTTTACAAGAATCCATCTGGGTTCCTTTGGACAAATGGGAGTGATTTATGAAGGAAGCTTTAAAATGTTAAATACATACTTCATACATTACAGGTGGGTGTGAGCTGCCTCTTGATGGAGGTGGGAAGCATACTTAGCCTTTATTGCCCATTTGACATATTCATATTACCACACAGATATTAACTAATCATTTCCATAACTCTAAGGTAAATTAATAAATGTTGTTAATCCCGTTTTTATACAGGAGGAAATGGATGAATTGCCTTGACCCTTGYGAAAAAGGAGGGGCAGAGCCAGGAACAGAATCTCAGTTATTACTCACACATAACCTCCTATCAGTTTTTTCAGTTSATCATTACCATCTAATGCACTGAACAGACATTCATAAGGTAAACAGCTCTGCCAGCTGGAGACATCAGCACCTTTCTTTTTTTTATGAGCCCCTGTGCCGGACGCTGCCTTTCTCACAGTTGTGCTGCTGGAGGGATTTGTGAGAGCTTTTCCTTCACCACATTGGGACAACCTGTCCGGGCTCACTGAGCTGCTCRGAGCAGGACCAGCTGACTGGGTCCAGAGCAGACAACAGGGGAGGTGCAAGATCCTTTTTGCCCAGTATGCGAGAGGTAAAGTCCAGATGGCAAGTGGTGACGGGTTGTGGGGACGAATGACATCTTCAGCCAATGAGGCTTAGAAGAAGTTATCTGTCTACAGCATAAGCAATGAACCCTGTAAGTAAAATGCATAGTCCTGGAGAACTTGGATTTTTCAATTAAACTCTTAGAGGTTTTTGATATATGAATGATTGTCTCCTAGTTGTATGTGTTAAAAATACATAAAGATCATATACAAGAAAAAAAATGACCATAATTACCACACTGGCCAAATGTCATAGGATTGTTTATCTCTGAGAAGTAATGGGTGTCCTCAGATTATCCTGAGGGACCTGCTTTGAAGCGCAGCCCTGGTACCCCTGCACAAGGGATTCCCATCCAATAAATAGGTCCTTTATATGTGTTTTGCTGTAGCCAAGCGATAAATATGACCCTGCTTTGGTGAATGTTTGACTTCAGCTTATTTTTGAGGAACCTGCACATTCAAATTGTTGGGTGATARGTGTAATCCTTTTCTAATGAGTTCTTAAAAACTTCACATCACCTGTAATTAACAAACCTATTAACAGATACTGTTGTTCCAACACTCAGTCTATTAAGTGTGAAAAGTAGCAATGCACTGAGCATCTGTTTTAATTTCTCTTCCAAGGTTTGTAGTGACACAACCTCTCCCATTTGCTTCAGTAGGAGGTTGTTTGGTTTTAACTGTATTAATGTGAGTTACTGTTCCTGGGAAGAACACATGGTATATTTTTAAGACAGACTCATGACAGTTCAGTAGAGGTGAGTTTTGGGAAGATATAGAGATTAATTTCTGTTCCACTTATGTCCTTTAGGTTCAGAGCAAGCTCTGAAGTTTGCTTTAGGTTCAGAGCAAGCTCACTTAGTTGGAAAGTCATGATGATATTTACTGAATGCAGTTTGTAAATTTTGCAAATGAGACATTCAGTGTGAACATAGTAAAAGGTGGCCATACCTGACATCATTAGACTTCTGAATGGCTTTCAGGATAGACTGTCTATATAGCAATTTGATTTAGAAAACCACTGTGTAAATACACAGTAAATTAACTACATGCTCAGACAACAGTGGGATAGGACCTGTTCTGCTAGCTTCTGGAGAAGTCCCTCCTTAGGTTGGTTATATATTTACCTATATGGAAGGCCTCTGAGGGGTCTTACCAACTGTTATTAATAATCTCATGGGTTTTGCTTTTGTAGTACCATTAAAGGCAAGGAGAGAGATCAAACAATGCCAAACATCTCTTCTCTGTTATTCAGGTCTTTTATATCTGTAATTAGCTCTCTTCAGTCATTTTGATTTTATCAAGTAGGTGTCTGAAGCAGCTACAGTTATGTCTGGAATTGACAACAAATTGTTCATTGAATAACATCCATGCGAGATGTCCCAAATCCCTTCTCTCATACTGCTGTAACTGTAAATAGACAAGTGTATTCTAGGGCTTCTGTATTTGCTTTTGGATTTCAACTGTASACGTGGAACTGCAAAGCCACCTCAACAGAGCACAGAACTATCTGCTTTCTGCTGCCTTTCTTCCCTTTTTATTTTCTTAGCCGCCCCTTGGTACTCCTCTGCAGCTCATATCATTTTCTGACTGATATATAGCAAAAGACAACAAGGTGATCCTACAAATGCTATCAATAAGGAAATAAACCAGTCAGAAAATGGGAGGAAGTATCTTAAGAAATACATATCTCCACTCGGATAATTATCTATTAGATGTTTGTGTTTTTAAGACCCCAAAACTCTTGCTTCCTGCTGCCTAGTTTAGGGCTGATTCAGATCATGGGAAAGGCTGTGCTGTTGGGATGTTCAAAGACACTGATGGCTTGAGCAACCCAGGGGAGATTCTCTTTCAGACTCATTCTCAGTGTTGACCTGTGTTTCCTCCTATACTGGAATCKCGTAATTAATACATCCTATGCATAATTTCAGTTTTTTTTGGGTCACGCACATTTCAGGCAATTGTATGTGTAACTTTGAGATAGACAAAGGACTGGCAACAAGTGCCTCTAGTGTGGGAGTTTCCTTTCTCCCCTAATCTCATTTCCTCTTCCCTGAACACAGTTATTCACGCTGCTTCGTAAGGATTAAATTTATCCTTTTGATATTTTCATGTCCTACAGCAACATAATTAAGATGGTATTGCTATATTCATGGTTTGTTCAGTGGAAAATCCACCATGATCTTGAACAGTATGTTATGTGTGGGTTGACTTCATTCAGGGAATTTAAATTGGATCCATTTCACATAACTGCATATGGCAAATAATTCAATGTAAAAATAAACATCTTGTCCATGTAAATACCACTCATTTCAACTGACTCTTATTTTCATGTTTCTTTAGAGCAATTACTGCCTATCAAGTTGTTGTATGTATATTTCCTGCTGTCTTGGAAAAAAACCAGTGTATTTCTTAGCTTTAATTTCCATTGCACTTTTAGCAGGGAAAAGTCTCTCTATGTTATAGGTATAGATAAGGATTAGCAATCAAATAAAAATACATTTTGTAATTCATATTTATTTAATGAGGTCAGATTAATTAGCAATATGTAGAGCTCATTTGAAAAACTAGAAAGTTTTGAAGTTTAATAGAGAGTTATTAACCAGTATCGTTCCTTCTTTAAAACGTCAGAGGGAGGAAAAGTACAAAATGCACACCAGGAAAATAATTGCACAGAGTCCGTGTGAATGACTGTACACTATGAAAATTGAAACAGTCATCCAGGGCTTATCAGTAAGAAATAGTGCCAAAAATCAAGAAGAAGGTGCAATTTCTAAACCAAATGYGAACGACTGAAATTGCCACATTGTCTTCTCATAGAAGTTTTGCCACTGCCTAACTACAAGTGAACCTCCTGGGTTATAAATTCAGGAGTTCCCTTTTGCAGTTGCAACTCTCCTGATCCATGAAACAAACAGAACCACAGATGATCCAGCAGAGCCACATTTGTGCTTTCAGCTGTGCTTTTGCAGTGTGTCAATAGGCTATTCGCTTTTTTCCCCCCCAAAGTTATTTGTTTTTCTCTTAGTGGATATCACAACTGAGAATTAATCCATCATGGCTACATTTCTTCCATATTTTTGGTGGAAAAAACCCTCTGCGAGTTAAGAAAAAGTATATTTTTGACTGAAGTAACTAACTTTAAAAAAAATAATTCATCTTTCTTCCTTACGCTGTGTTACATCTCTTTACAGTGATTACTGAASTGAGTGTAAAATAGTTTCATTCCACTTGCAATCAGACTTGTCAGTTAAGATCCAAAAAGACATGGTCATTTATAAATTTCAGTGATGTTTATATTCTTCTTATGGTCTTATAAAATATGAATTTGTAGAATATTATGTCAGATCAAAGATGGAGCTTCAGAAGGGGCTGATCATCAGAAAGTAGACACAACTTTGTAGCTGTTAGAACTTATGGTCAAATCTATGAGTAGAGCTATATTCGACCTACCTAGCTGTCATATATAAAATCAGTTTGAGACACTGTAATAAGTACAGAGGAAAGGAAACAGATCTGGAATAAGGAGATCCACAACATTCAAAATTACATAGTGAGGGAGAAATGACCAGGAAGATTATTTTCTGTGCTATCAAGAAAGTAATTTACAAGAGTTAAAGGCCATGTGATAATTTCCATTATCTCTAGATGATTAGGTACACATTCTAACATATTATGAAAGCATCTATCAGTGTCACCAAGAAGAACATAATATATTCTTACAGTGAAGTATATAGCTAGTCATGCACTGACTTCAGTGGAGCTGAAGGAACAAACTCATGTTTGGAATATGATAATTTTGCTCTATAAGTAATTAAATACCATGTTTCACAGCCAAAATGGGTCACTGCAGGAGTGTGAAAATTTCTTCCCCCCATATATATTAATGCACGTGTGTTTCAGGTGCATTACTCAGACAGGACAGGTTGTGGAACTACAAAAATCAGTAGCTCAACCTAGCAAAGCACATCTGAGCAATGTATTTCTACAGAGGTATCTGCTAACTGAGGATGACTTAATTCACATGCAGACCTCAASATGGTTGCTTGTATTAAGAAAGGAAGGCAAGGAAAGTAAGAGGGAAAGAATGGAAAATCCTGAACTTTATCAGGAATAAGTGCAAGTGAAAGAAGAATAAAGTTCTAACCTTTAAAAATTCCAAACATCTCCAACAGCAGTCTTCTCAAAAACCTCTCAGTTGTAAGGAAGAGAGCAAGTATTCAGTGCCTTAGAAAGTAGAGGGGATAGGAACCTATGGAACGATAAGACATGGAGTGAATAATTACAGTTGGAAATTTTCCTTCTGAAAAATGAAGGGTTTGGCCATCTGAAGCTGCAAATGTCTTTTCCCTTTGCCTCCATTCTGTCTATCTCATAAATATTAGATATAATATTTGGGAGCCAAGAAGATAAGAAGTACATGTATGAGCATGTACATGTGAACATGGGGTTAATTACCATAATTTCTATATAAATTAGGTAAAAATAACCTGAAAAAAATTCTTATAGCACACATATAAAACAAGCTGGGAACAACCAAATATACTRCAAATGAAATGCATTCAGGATATACTTGCTGTAGCCTGTTGACAGTGTCACTTAGCATCTCAGCCTTTGTGATGCTTTTAAGTGGATTCATTTTTTTTCACCTCATTCTCATTATGTTAAGATTGACTGAATTGACTTTTTTATATTCTGTGCTGGTTTTTATACTCTGTACATTCAAAATATTTTCAGACTGAAATATCCTTTGTCTGAGAGTTTTCTTCAATGGAAAGTAAAGTTTCCCAGAAGCTCATCTTTATAATTTTCTTTCTGCAGGAACACTAAGTGAAGCATTTTGTTCAAAATGCTTTGCATCTATTAAATAGTCAGATAGGACATGCTTTGGTGCATCACAAAATTGGATTTTCCAGGTTCTTGGTGTGCTTATTCTCTTACCTGGATCAGGGTTTCTGGCTCAATTATGACCCTCATGATGTACTACTGTCTCCCTCCTTTCTGATCCCAACACAGAGCATCATGAAAGATGAACTCTGAACAGGGACTTTGGCTCTGAGAAGAAGAGGGACAAAGAAAGAATCTCACAACAACTCAGAGCGGTATAGTTTGATGTAGAGGAGAGAAAATAAGCCAGCATTTCTGCTTTTCTCTAAGTTTGATGTTTCCTGTTCTGTCAAAAAGCTTGGTCTTCTCTTGTCATATTTATTTGGAATGGAATAACAAAATTTTAGAATTTCAAGAAGGAATGAAGTTTTCATTTTGCTTGAAAATTCCATAAAATAAGTAGGAAAAAGACAGGACTTTGCTGGACAGCTGGCATTCTGAAAAATTAKATGTATGCTCTATTTCACTGACTACAATTGGACTACTTGTGTCCTTCACATTTCAAGTATGCTTAAGTGTGTTTTTGGATTGAATCCAGGGGTAAATGTCCTTTATCGAATCTTATAGGTGGTAATACAGAAATAAGGAAAGTCTARTAAAATGGATTATGGCTGGTTGGGGAAAAATGAAGGCAACACAACTGTTGTAAAATCTCACCGAGTATGCAGAGACACGGAGACCAAGGAGAAATGTTCACCTGAAAGATTTCATGTTACTGCATGACCCAAATTTCTATGTTCTCTTCCTGTGGCACAGTAGCTCTTGAGGTGTTTGGTATTCCGTGTTCAAGGTTTAAGTTTGCTGTTGAGATGTTGGCCTGCAGATAGGACACTGCAAAGTAGATACACACTGCTGCTCTCTAGTGCTGCATTGCAGTCCAAAGCACAGGAATTTATTTTCAGATAACGCATGCTGGAATTGTATGGGACATAAGAGAAATGAGCCTTATTAATACTGTCATTGCCCAGTGCTTTAGGTAGATAAACTGCTAACAAGTTTTCTTCAAAGTCCCGTACTGCTTCACTCAGTTCCTCAGGYGTCAAACTTTCAAGGACCCAGGCTGTGGCCAAGAGCTCGTATTTCCATTCCGCCCATTCCTGTGATAGTGGTGTAGTTTGTAATGTAATGCCTGGCTCACAACTTGAAGGCTAGGTAAAACTTTGCATGAGAAAATGCATTCACGTATCCCCCAAGCAATAAATTGGAGCAGAGTTAAATTATTTGTTGTTGTCCCATACTGCTCAGAAAGCCTGTAGCAGTTTTTTGAAGGAACAGAGAAATGGAAGTGCTTGCAAAACACCAGGGCAAAACTTAGAAATCTTGCTTTATAACAATGGAAATGCTCTAGGCCATTGTGGTCTGGCCCATACTGACAGGATTGCARGAGTGACCCAGTTACCCCTGCTCAGCTGCGACCAGGTGGCCATTTACACCTGGGCACGGCCAGCAGAGACCCAGGCCTGCAAAGGGGTTTCACCTGCTGGGGTGGGAGAGGTTTCTGGGGGAATTTTAGAAGGAGAAGCCTTGGAGAGGAAGCTGTTGAGATGTAGCAGTGAGGTATAGACTGAGAAACCAGTGATAAAGTGGACTAATCTGCCAATGTAGAGTTTCAGGAGGAGGCTTGAACCTGTACAAGGTCAGTGTTGTGCTTCTTTCCTTCTGAGTGGGGCTACCTGGTGGGAAAGGTGGTGGTTTTCAGAAATACAAAGCCCCATGTGACAGCAATTGCTGGCTGGGAAGTGTTTTATGTCCCTTAGTGCAGTCCTGTGGTACCCTGTGGYATCTTGGAAATGCCCTGTTGTCCTGGGATGATTTAGACCTGAAGTCTGATAGCTCTAAGATGACACAAGTGGCAGACATTTTGGGCAAACACTGTTGTGGGGTTGTGTTTGGGGTGTCCTTCAATAGCTGGTTATTTCGTCAGTCTCTGATGTTCCTGGAAAATTAGCTTTGAACTGCTTGAATCTGACTTGTGTGTGGAGGCACGTTATTAAGTGTGTGAAGCTTGTGCAGCTGCTGCAAAGTGTTGGTCTCAATAATAACATACAGTAACAGTGTGGGTCTGGAAGTGACCTGTCAGGGAAATAAAGTTCATCTACCTATGGGTATCTTATTAAGCACATCCTGCATGAATGCTTAGTACTGTAACTTTTAATGGGACCTGTGTGAAAACCAATCAAGATAAGCATATAATAGCTAGAGATAAAGACATTCTCCTGCTCAGAAAGCAATGGGGAAAGCTCTTAACTTCCATGTTCTTGTCTTCAGCCTCAAATAGGTTACCAGCCTTAATTTGCAAAAGAATAAAAGGTCAAAAGAACTCTAGAGTTTTAAAAGTCTTTTTCAGGAGGAGGAGAGGAAAACTGACAGTTCTATAGGGTGTAAGGGAAAGTATATTTGAAATTAAGTAACTTGGAAACTGTGGCCCTTATTAAACAATAGGAAAGGTATTAGACTGAGATGAATGTGTGAAGAGGCCTGCTAACAGAGACAGTTCCGCTTGGGTGTGGGAAGCCAAAGCAGGGCTAAAGTCAGTACGGTGACTGGCCAAAACGTGCTCTGCAGGCATGGCTGACAGCTGTAGGTAGGAGCCTGAACACAGCGTAGGGGGGAGCTGAGAAAACAAAAATGTGTTAGTGTTTTGTGTTTGCTCTTTTTTCACTGTAAATGTAAGTCAAAGCATGAGTGAATCATCTTTATCTCTGCCCACTTATTGCCCTTGCTATTCTGAATAAAGGYGGTAGCATTTTGAAAACGGTGCCACCATATCAGCTCTCAAGGAGTAAGGCACAACCTCAGTAACACGCGTTTCAAGACACAAATGAATCTGTCCTGCTGCTGTAGCTTTGTCCACTCACTAAAAAATGATGTTCTTTAGTCATAAATTGGCAGTTGGAGTTTGTGTGCAAATGAATCTCTGGGGGAATCAAGGAGGCTAGATGCTTATCTGCGCCTGTCCTGCCCTCCATTTTTTCTTCTCATCCCTTATCTCCCCCCCACCCCCCCCAAAAAAAACCCAAGCCAAAACCAAACAAAAAAAACCCCAAACCAAAACAAACTCCCTGCCTTTCCTCCAGAGCTACTACATTAATAACATGGTCACTCAAGGCAATAGATACCAATGCTTAGCTGAGGATGTTTAGGTGGGCAGGAGGCACTTGCGTATTTTGTAGAATAATGTAAAATCACTAGCTGATCTCCGGGTTTGAACTGAACTGTACCTCTGTAGACACTGGCAGTGAATTTGGGATAGCTACAAAGCAGGGAGTTCACAAGCTATGACCAAAGCTTTGTTCCAGAACCCTGTGCTTAAGGTTAACATGAGGCAATTTCCCTGTTTGTGCTTCAGGGTTTGTAAATTTATATTGTACCAACTACAGGAAAATCCTATTTCTTTTTGACAGCATACTATGCACTTGGCATTCTGACTGTATCTCAATTTTGTCTGCTGCAGAGATTCTGTGTTACTCTTATGAAATGCTTAAATAATAAAATGCATTTTTAATATTTAAATTGTTCAAGCTGTCTTCCTTAATTACTCGGGGACTAAGGGCTTGTTGAATGTTTGCAACAAGTTGGACAAACAGCAGGTATTTCTTTGCCCACTTGTCTACTTTTTCTTTTGATTTTTTTTTTTAATTAATTTTTCAGAGATTGCAGTGCAAGTACCACAGCCCAAAGAGGCTTCGAATGTATAGTGCTGCAAACAAAAACAGCAGGAGCATGGACTTGCAGAGTTTATGCCACTGAATAGAACGGGTGTCAAAAATAATGAGGTAAACTAAGAAGATATTCTATTTGCTGCCCCAAGAAAAAGGGGAAATTATGCCTATTATTAGCAAAAGGAACTGGGAGTGGAAATGATGTGAATTATGGAAACCTCAGCTGTAAAAAAAAAAGTTAGTAAAGCAATAAATGAGCTGCATCAGTAGAGAGAGAAGTAGCACACAATTTTTGCAGTATTTGTTAGTAAAAGGGAAGTCACAAGGATTAAAAGATAAATGACTAATTTGGGGAGGAAGGAGTATCTGAATTTGTTTGTTGCAGTAGAAACTCATTGGACAATGAAAAAAAGAAGTGATGTCCATGAAATAAGTTGTTTGGGTGTTTGTTTTTTTCCTTTTTCTTTTTCCTCTTGTTCTTTCAGCTGAAATGTCAGAGTGTAATTAGGTTAGGTTTTTCCTGAGAAGTCAGGGTAATGACTGATTTATGTAGTTGTTGCTGCACTTGGAACCTAAACTAAGTGCTTGTTAGAACAGTGCTTGCTAGCTAATTTGCCAGTTGAAGATAGTCACGTTGTGGTGGAAATGTAGAAAAATACCTTCCTGGCTTCTAAAGCTGTTTAATTAGGTAAATGGAAAATCAGGTAGCTACTAATAATCCTTCCTTCCCTTTATTTTTCACCTAAATCATTCTTATGCTAGCTGTAACTCCTTTAGCTTCAGTAGGATTGCTCATTGCTTAGGGTTTTTTATTGGTGCCCCAAGGTAAGATGTTTCTGAAGGACCATGTGTGCTAATCGGAGGAGGAGGTATGTGTAGGGCTTCCAGTAATACAGATCTGTGCCTGGGTCATAGATGTGCCATCACCAGATCTCGTAGTGTTTTCTGCATGTCTTCGACCACTTGCAACTGCAGTTTGGTCCTAAAGCATGCAGACAAGCTAATCGATGGAAAATTGTATATGGTGGCATTGAACCACGATTTATTAAAGCAGTGGATGAAAGGAATCCAGACTATAAAGTCAGAACAAGAACTTTCACCTTTAGTGGGGAAGTTTAAAGAATTAATTTTATTCCTCTGTAGCAGGTGGGCAGGGAAATAGCAGGAGATGTTTTGAAAGGGATAGATCTATGGTGTTTCCTGTGTCCAGCACAACTGCTCACTTAAGTATGTATTGCTTCTTGAACCTTTTGCTTTAAACAATTTGCAGCCCTTTTAATGCTTGCTTGTTGAGAGAGACCACTAGTTATTGTGTTTATCTGTTGTTCCTTGATAGAGCAGAGTGCTTGTTCTAGTCAAAAAGTCTGTTTCTTCACCCAAATTCATCCAGGCTACATGGGGCAAGAAAATCACCAGCTAATCTTCCAAAGTAAAAGATACATAGCATGTGGTGCAGCACCTTCTTCGTGCTACAGTGGAGGGTGTGTGCTTTGTTTTCTTTAGATCTGGTCGCAGTATAACTTGCATTTATTTCTTCCAGATTCGGTTATTACAGCAAGCCAGGTCCTTAGCACAGTGAATTGTTGAGTGTATCCTATTGGTGTTTCACATATTTAATTTCCTTCAATTTCAAAGACTGTTGATGGGACAAGATGTACTACAGTAAAGCCTTGCTCCGTTTGTGACTTACTGAGAATATCCTATTCCAAGAAAGCTTAAGGACAATCATCAAAAGATCTACAGAGAATATAATCAGGTGCTTCTTTGTCTGAGAAAGGGTAAGATGGGATGAAAACCCGTGTCTCTGATATGGAAATACCAACTTGCAAAATGAAAGGAGATGCAAAGAGGAAAAACACTTGTGAAATCCTCAAAGCACAATACTCTATAATTCTAAACTGTTGCAGTTAGTATCTTGATGCTGTAGTGTAAGACACACTGGAAATAATGAGGGTGCAACACAGGACTTGCAAAAAATATTAAGTGAATTTTATTGTTGTGCATTTTTAAGCATTTTAAATCATAGTAGCTGACTCTCAATAGATTTTTATGTTCCTTAAATTATACTTAGTGGGTCTTTATTCCAAAGCATTTGAACATGTATCACATTTGCAATGCTTCTCTTCCTTGATAAAGCATGGTTATGTTATCACTGTACATTTGTATTATGCTGTTGTCTTTTAGCAGGACAATGCCTCAAGAGCAAATGCAAAATTTTAACTGTTAAAAAACAGTTGCTATCTCCCTCTACTATGGAGGAGAAATCACTCCCTTTTAGTGTGTTGAACTATCTCTGGACTGTCTCAGAAGCTGTTACGAGTGTTATCTTATTGTGTGTGTTTTAAACTTCCTATTTTTAAAGTGTTTTGTGAACCAGTTTGAATTTTTGGCTGAATTGGTGACAGTCTCCTCAGTTAAGACTTAAGGTTTTGGTTTGTAGGCTTTTTGTTGTTGATGTTTTTTTTTTTTTTTTTTTCCCAAAAGCTAGAGAAAGGAGAGGTTCTTTTTCTGTTTATTTGTATAAATGAACTGCATTATAATTATCAGGGAATTGTCAGTGAGGGAAAAAGTTTGGTTTCCTAATGTCAATAGCAACTTCTGCTAGTGTTACATAAGTGGGTTGCACATCTTACAAAATGAAATGAAACCTTTTGGAAGACACTTCTGTCTTGGTCTTACAGCAGCATTGAGAAAACAACTTCTGCCAAACTGAAAAGATTCCGGTATCCTGTTTATAATTAACTCTTCTATGTTGTTGTGCAYGCGCTTCAACTAGAACTAAGCTTCTCTGAAAAAGGGTGTTTTATTAGGGAACTGCCTGTGCACCTTCTCCACCTTCCAGTCCTGGATGATGTCTCTTTGCAATTTCTTTCCCAAAATCCGGCTGCTTGTGGGGAGGATATGATGTTCAGTCAGTCTGGAGCTTTAGGGCTGGAAGGATAAAGCTAAGATGGTTCCTATTTTACTTGCTCCTTATTGCCCTGTCCTTGTCAAAGGAGGTTCAGGTGCTCCAGAAGCTGGAAGTCAAGTGGTGAAGGAAAGCTTAGATTATTAGTGTTGCTGGTTACTTGTGGTAGAGTTCAGTGCATGCAAGTATCGAGAGTGAAAAGTGTGTTTGAGGGGAAACCACAGACTGGTTCCCTTGAATTCTATTTTCTGTTCATATATTTTTAACAGAAAACAGATGCTCTCTGAATTATTCAGTAGAAAATCTGCTGTGTTGGACGCTCATGTTCTCACTCACATTGACTGTATCAGTAGTGGTTGTACTTCTGTAACACAGTTGCTCAAGATTTGCACAAGAAGTCAAGCATGTTTCCAAGGAGCTTAGCTTTTCCCTTCTATAGTAACCAGCTGCTGATGCAAATAATACACATTCATGCAGCCTCCTTTTTTAATTCCTGACAGCTGTAGGCACCCACATTCTGCATTGTTCATTCCTGCCATGTTTAACTACATTATGGCCTGTTCATTTAATCCTAAACCATTCAAAACAGCCATTAAGTTCATTCAGGGTTGTACTTGAGTGCACTACAGTGTGCCTGGGGAAGCTGAGGAGGGTCTACAGGGTGGGTCAACTCTCCTGATGTCTCTGAACCAGGAAGAACCTTGAGTGGAAGTAGGATTCTGTGAATGTAAGAAAGCCATCTTGCACCATGTCCACCATCCATAACCCAGATGCATTTCGGGAGTTTTTAGGAGTTTTTAATGGGAGGTTGCCTAGCTGGGTTGAGGCTAGTAGCTCAGCAGCTTTGTGGCTCTGAGGCGGGTAAGCTGGTGGCTTTCTATCTCCAGTGCAATTCCCTGTAGAAACTTCTCTTCAGCCTGGCTCATTGTTTTCAGCCTGCAGTGTGGGAGAAAAAAGGGGTAAGAAGTTGCAGAACCCATGTCAATTTATGATCTCTTAGGATAATAGAGAAGGGAAGCAATTTTGGGGAGGGAGGAGAAAGGAGAGTAGGTAGCATATGTTTTACTAGTAACAGTTTGGAAGCTGCTGCTTAAATATGGAAACTACAAATTAAGTTGTTTTTTTTCTGTAAGAGCTTTCAATAAAAAACTTTTTTTAATGAAAAACAAACAAACAAAACCCCCCCAAAACCCAGAAACTGATACACCAAAATCAAGTCTGAAACATAATGGCATTTTTTTCACCAGCCTCGTTATTGCTTTTTCAAAATTGCTCATGTAAATGAATTTCTCATTTTAAATTCTCTCTCTCTTGCAAATTCAACTTTCTTTCTGAAACTTTAAGCTGAAGAAAAGTCCTCTACAGCTTCAGATTTCCTTTCCAAAGAAAAACCTTTAGACTGGCATGGGAAAAAATCATAATGAACCTACTGGGTTTGGGTGGCATATCTGTGGATGCCACCTTGGAAAGCTCTATATTCCTGGGGAAGGAAGGGCAGAACCGTTGAAAAACCTCACTTGAATTTCACCCATGTTGGACTGTGAGGAATTGTTTTTTCCTCTTACTACTTCTAGTTTTAGACATGTTAGACCTCTAGAATTAAAAGGATATAAGGAAGCATTTATCCATGTAAAAAATGTTTCATCTTTTTTTTTAAATCTTTTAATTAAAAAAAAAAAACAACTTTAAAATTTCCATATTTCATCTGATAGTTACGCTGGGAGGGAAATATCAGTTATTCCTCCTATGCATTTGTGGGGGTAGGCTTTTTTTTGTGTGTGGTTTTTTTTTTGGTCCTTCTTAACAATATTTTTGTTTTTTTTTTTTTTTTCAGATGAAACAGGATATGTCATAAGCCCTACTAAAATAAGCTCCTAACATGAAAAGAGGTTTTGTTTTACATTAGCCTGCTGCTTGTCATGTAATCATCTGAAAATGTGGAGAGGAGGGAAGGATTTTGAGAACTCAGCTACTTAGTCTTCCTGTGATGAAACAGACCTTAATTTACTTCTAAATGCCAGTAAGGAGTGTGTGGGTTTTTTAATAAAATAATATGTCCTGTTGATGCTGTTTTTCAAGCGAGGGGTTTGCTGAAGAGGACACCAGGTTCAAGCTTGAACATATGGGTTACAGAGAAGGGAAACATCAACGCTGTCAAGGTTTGCAGCCCTGTTTGTCTTTTCACAATGGCCAAGGCCCTTCAGAGCAAGCTTTAGCTCTAGTGGAAGCCACTTTAGTGTGGCCCTGCTGCGAGGAAAGGACTGTGTTCTGCATGGCTCTTCTGGGAGCTCTTGGCAAGGTTTGGTTTTCCTTTTTTTTTTTTTTTTTTTTTTTTTGGTGTGTGTGTTTTTGGGGTTTTTTTTTTTGTTTTGGGGTTTTGTTTGTTTTTCTGAAACCAAAGGTTGTCTTTGAATACAACTCCTACTTTATTTGCACCTCCAACATCCAGGTTTTTCTAGAAAGCATGGCAGCTTTGGCCTGCACCTCAGGAGAGACTGTCTTGGTTTTCACTCATTTGAAGTCCCCTGGATCTATAGGAATCACTGAACTGATGGTGCCAGCTTGGTCTGTTCAGTGATACCGTGTTTCAGTGAGAGCAATACCTTCAAGAGCTGCTCTCTTATGAGTGGCATTTCATTGTGTTTCATGCTTACACTTTACACTGTAGAGCTTTGTACTTTGCAGGAACTGTTTACTGGGGGATGATATTAGTGGTGGGAACTAAAACTGTACCTGGACCACGCGAAATGATTGCCTTTATCATTTTGAACCATCACGTATTAAAAGACTGTGAGGAACAGGTTTCAGACTTGTGCAGTAGTGTAGAAGAATAACAGCTTTCCTGGAACTTTACATGTGGGATGAAAAGTAAACTTTTATTTAGAAATAGCTGAAGCTCTTCATAAAGACCAGTCAATATAGTCCATATTGGGCAATTGATTTATGTGCTCACAAGTTAAAATAGATGCAGGAAAGAACACTAGGACTGTAAATGTTGTCCTCATTGCAGAAGCGCAAAAGATCAAGAAAAGAGTTGAATGGGGCCCTCATGACTTCATTTCAGTGTTCAAAAAAGTAGTTGACACCATAAATATATGTACCAAGCAGCTCTGTAATTGGGTGTTATTTATCTATGTCAGGCACAAGTACGAACCAGTCCAACATATTAGCAGCTGTTGAACTGTACACAGGGCATGGATTGCATTACACGCCCTATTGTTCAGTTTAAAATTAACATGCCATAATCCTCATTAAAACATCATATGTGATACTTCATTGTGGTTATTATACAGTTCTCATTAAAGCAAATTGTATTACTGAGTTACATTTAATAATGCAGTGCACTGTAACAGTTGCATATATTTCAATTAGAAATAAGATTATGCCTGTAGGACAACTTAGCATTTTGTTTCAGTCTATAAGAAGTTACAGTAAAATTTCATAGGGACAAGGCATGTGTGGCTTTTTTGTTTATTTCTTTTAATAGTTGTGGATTAGCTGAGGTTTTTATTCTTTTTCACACATCTTTGCCACCTCATTCATAGTCTTTCAGCTTTGAGGCTGAATGTCTGAGTGAAGGTGGAAATAACGTCAGAAGGACAAGCTCTGTGAGGGGAAAATTAGTCCTGCTCTGACTATTATCTCTTTCTCTAAGTATACAGAGAAATTCATTTTCACTGCAACCAATCTCTCTCCTCCTACCAGCTTTAAATTTACCATAGCTCTAGAAGTGTAAATTTACTGAGTCATATTCTTATCTTAGTCAGAGGAACCTTGGGCTTCTTTTTGCTGAGGAAGTGGCTTGATAACATAGTTTTCACCATCCCCCCTCCTAAGTATCACCTGGGATTTGATTAAGAACAATTTTCCTCAGTGCTGCTGTCATTAAATGTTGCTGATGTAAAACGTCAGACAGGTTCAATTCTGGTCTTGCCACTGTTTTCAGCATTCATCCTCAGCGAGGCACTATTGTGCATTTCAATGTGAATCTGCCACAAAACCCCATATGTGAATTGTCTATGGAATTTGTACATCAGCGTGTTATACATGAACAATAACAGCTGCATAAAATAGAATGCAGGTACATGCTTATGGGTTCAGGTGCTTTCGTTTTTTTCTGCTGTTACGGAAATGCTTTTGTTCTACAGAATAGCATAATAAAAGCTGAATTTAATTCTAGTTATGGAGACTGGAGCGAAGTGTGTGTGGGCTTGCATTACAGTTGAGATGCAAGTGAACAGCAGCTGCTTGTAAATATGTACTCTTGCTACAGATAGGTTGGCATTCCTGCTAGCATTCAAATTACAGACCTGTGAGATAGGTGTTCAATACTGTAAAGTGAATTGAAGTTGTACTCATAACTCTCTTGTGTAACAAGTAGCATTCGGTGATAAATACAAGAATGAAAATATATAACTATCTACTTTCCCCCATATACTTTCTGCAGCTGTGCATACATAATGAATATATTTATACCCAAGATCTATTTGAGTTGGGGTCAAGTCCTCTATATCTGCCTGGTATTGGCTATTGTAGGTTAAGGAAAATTCAGTTATCTTTGTGTCGTCTCTCCTTTTCACAACTAGATACTTCCTTGATCAAGGCAGACCTAATTATTTCACTGAATGTTTTCTACTTCTAATGTATTGAGAATATTACGTTCTTTAGGATGATCTATAACTCTCAAGGGGCCATAACCCTCTAACAGACAATGTCACCATCCCAATATAGAAGGGCATACCTGTGCTCAGTTACACAAAAGCCCAGGGGCAATTTTGAAAAATGCCAGCTGAAGTCTCTGACCAGGTACTTCTGCTGTGTTTAATAAGAAGTGTATTTATGGGGAAAAATTAACAAGCTCATCTGGAAAGAAAAGGGCTCCTGATGTGATCTCAAATCCTATAATTGCAAGCTAGAGGTCACATCTTTTAGTCCTTACTTATGCAATTTATACCGAAATAGCAAAGTGCAAACTGGGTAGAAAGAAAAAGCCAGTTTGGTTCTCTAAGTTCTGAATTTAGTCTGCTGAATATGAAAACATGGACAAAAGAATTAGCTTGAGTTTAAATGATACAGTCAGATTTCACTTTGGTTTTTGATCAGAGAAAACATACCCCACGGAAGACTAAGATTCTGTAGAAACTGTTTTTGATAAGCAGGAAATTGTGACAGAAAATTTCCAGACAGCTCTAGAATGTAGAAGGGTGACCTTAACTTCCATTTACTAGTATTATACCTTAAGGGAATTAGATACAAACAAGAAAAAATTTGATAACTTTGGTATTATCAACTTGAAGTGTTGTGCTGAACTTAATGACGTGTTTGCAGTATCCTCTACTATCTCATTCATAGTTCAGGACTTGTCCTTGTTTGCTTGCTGAGCATTAAATAAAAATAAATCCTTCCTAAATATGTCATGTCAGTCTTTTGGCTGGAGTAATTGCTATGAGGATGGAAATATGTCAAGCTGGGTGCCCAGCAACACAGCTTGTCTTTGAAGGAGATGTGGAAATACACTGATACTTTGTATGTGATCCACAGTCTTATTAGGAACAGCAGCATCATTATTTAAAATGAGTTAAAGACATTCAGAAGAAATAACTATACGCTTTACTGTATACTCTTGCTCATTTCTAGCTTCATCCAGCTTGGATGATTCAAGGTCCTGGTTGAAACTGGAAATACAATACAATACAATTCTTGTACAATAATATGACAGAATGTCTTCCTTCTGTAGTGAGACCAGAAGCTGCAGACATCTAATTTGTTTACCTCTGCATAATTTATTGTTTAACAGAAGAAATTAAAAGCCTCAAGTCATATTTCTCACTGCAGAGGTGAATTGCAATCTGGAAGAAAGTGCGACCATGTTTCTGATGATGAATACCATACATATTTATTAGTCCTCACTTAAAAGATGACTTTAAACTTGTTTCAGGCTTGTAAAGTTAGCACAGAATTTTACTAATATGAAAATATAAAATCAGTTGACTTTCAGGTGTGCTTGTGTTTATAATACTTGCTTAAATGATAAAAAGTGTTTTGAAACATTACTTTCTGCAGACCTTGGGAGTGAGTGACAATAGAAGTTAAGATACCATTTTGAATCTGTTAATCTAAGACCAGCTAAGCAGAGGAGAAGATTTTCTGTCCTAAATTGTCTGAAGGCAGGAGTGCTCCAATTTCCTTTCACTAAAACCTTCATGGCTTTTGGAGGATTAACAGAACTTTAGTGCATCTTTGATAAATTTGATTTTTAGGTCTCAGCAGCTGGTACTTTACCTCAGACTGACTGTGCTCATCTTTCCTCCCTGCAGACATGCATATTATAGAATATTCATTTTAAGATCTTCATCCAGGTCAGGTAGATCTTGGTAGAGAAATGAAAATGTAATCTTTTTTTGTTGTTGTTGTTCCTACTGTGATTTCTAAAGAACACATGCTTTGAGCTGTTTTGATGAAAAAGTTTTCTGCAGCAATTAAGTTGGAAAGGAAGGTGATGTAAAAAAAAAAAAAAAAAA
>JASVER010000003.1:3963612-3984938 GCA_030449065.1 Oceanodroma leucorhoa
CCCAAAAAAATAAATTTCTTGTATACAAAACTATCTTTAAAGCAGTCCATAACAGTAATTAATAATATCCTTATTCTTTCTCTCATCCAATCTATGCCATTCAAACAATAACAACGCCTTGTACACAGGAGACTGAAAATAGGGATAAATCAGAGCTGACACTGGTCTGTATCCCACCTTCACCCTGGGAAGTCCCTAAGTAGTTAATTAAACCATCTCTGTGGTTACTTTGCCCAACAGCTGGATGAGAAGAGCTCCAAGGTGGTGAAGACACTTTAAAGTGTTTTCAGGACTGAGCCCTTAAAGCTGGGATCTTGCTGTAACTAGCATTGATACTCGCAAGCAAAAGTTAATATAATATGATGTTACTTCACATTTGTTCAGTGAACTGGTGACAGCATCGGAGGCTGGTCAGTGGAGAGTGAGGGAGCGAGAGCAGAAACTACCTTTACATGCCCTGAACTGAGGAAACCCCCTGCTGACCAGCAGGTACATGAAGACCAGCCCTCTCAAACCCCTGTGCCTGCTCATCTTGGTGCTAAGCCTCTCTCTGCGGATAGCAGGCAAATTTGTATAAGCTTTAACCCTTCCATGTAGCGATACCTGTTAGAAACTGTCTTGCTACTTTTTCAGCCAACTACAAGATTTCTTGGGCAAAGGTGAGGGTTGAAATTGCCTTTCTCTTCTATTTTCTACTGTACCCACTACATATTTTCCAACATGAGCAAAGAGGAGTGGTCCTGCAGAAAAACTCCTGAGGATGGTGAACCTTTGCATCATTCACCCTACAGACTTTATTTCACAGGCTTTGATTTTTGTCTTGTGCACTGAGTGATCTAGGAGCCCCACTGTAGCCAGTGATGCTAGGGCTGGCTAGCATCACTTCAGATTCAAGAGGGTCCAACCAGCATTTCACAAACATCATTCATTCTGGGACTTTGGGACCTTTCATTTATTTAAAAAAATGCACTAGCTGTTGATTATAGCACCTTTAAATAGCTCTAAATGTGTTCCCGAATTTACTTAATTCTCTATAGCGATGAATCGCTTGAAAGTGCTCTCCAGTGAAATAGCTCACTGCTTGTGGTCCATGTGTGCTTTGATTGCTATCATTATCTGTGTGAAGCTCCACTTCGCCACTCAGTGTTCACTATGGAAATGTTCACTGCTGTGTTGACAGTGATTAAGTACATTTAATTCCAGCTCGGACCTAAGAGGGTTTTTGTTTTGTGCAATGAAACTCTCTTTAAAAGATATGAAATAAGGTAACTACCCCAGTGTGCAAATCTAAATCAACTGCTATGTTGCTTAATTATTTTTTCTTTTTTTTTTTTTTCTCCTTAACTCTTCGTTCAGTTTTGTCTTAAGCTAAAACAAGCTTTAAAATAATTGAGACCCCTGTTATTTTTTAACAGAAATATCTGTGGTGGCAAATACACTTTAAGCTAGCTGGAGTTACAGAGAGGACACAATTTCTTGCATGCTTGATAACTTTCAATACTACTGTGAGACAGTTTCTTTTTTTTATAGGTAATATTTGGTGGGCAGAGGTAAATCAGCAGTCAAAGGCAGCCTTCATTATGACAAGCTGATTGCCAAGGTATGCAGGTGAATTTGATGAAGGGTTCTATTTGTTACTCATGGTAAATAAGTTGCTTTCAGTGAGGAAATTGGGTTTTCTGTTCTCCTACTTAATACCTGAATAAATTAAAGCAGTGCACATACAAAAACCACACTAGAGTTCGCCCCAGAGATATATTGGGAACCATAGGTCTTACTCTTTACTGAAAGAGGAGATATTCCATAAGAAGGCACTGTGCACAGCCCTGTAGAAGTATTTTCTGACATAAATGTAGTCTCTTCAATATATGACCGCCGTAAAAGTGCTGCTTCTGCTGAGGTTATCACCCAGTCATGTGACTTGAAGAATAAAGACTTTCAGAAAAATGTTAACCAGGGTAACTGCCCTTTGAAACATCTCTGTTTCTGAAAGTGGGTAAAAAATATTGATGGAAGGAAGTAGCGAAGCTAAAGAAAAACATTGTGTCATATGCTCCTAGGAGGGTGTTATTCCTCTTCCCCCACCCCCTCACATTTTGGGCTGAACTGGAATTTTTTCCACCACATTTCATCTTAAATATTCCCAAGGCGATAAGCTGACCTTCTAATGAAAGAAAATTTAGTTAAGATGTAGATTTTGATAGGTTTAGTTGTAGGGCAATGAAGGGCAAATGCCCACTTTTTGAGGCTTCTCTTACGAGAGCAAGTCAGAAAGGCACCCCAGGTTATATGATTATAACCAGTAAAGCTTACCTTGTCATGGTGAGCTCAATAGTAAGACTGAAGATAAGACATGTTTTGCTGAGTGAACAAGTATGTTAGCGTATGCTAGTTACTAATGCATGGCTTTTCCTTAGAACTTTTGTCTAGTGAGCTTGTCCTTGCACATGAATCACATCCTTTATCAAGACATGCTCGCTCAGCCTCAAGAAACAGAAAGAAGTCTGAATGTTGGAGGAAAAAAAAGGCATATTTTTCTCTCAAGAGCTGTATTCATTGAGACTTCAACACCTTCATGGTTTCCTAATAGTAGCAGCTGTATARTTTCTATTTCCAGCATTGCTTGGGACACTCTTGGGATGAACCGGAATGATCTGCGTTTCATTCGCATTCCCTGAGGCGTCACTTTCCCTGAGCCTACCCAAATGTAAATATCAATAAAACTGGGCCTGACGTCTCCTCTACAATTATTACCATTTTTTCCCATTGTACTGTAAGTATGATGTGCTCTGTGTAGGCAGGGCTGTGCTGTGTTTTACTATGTGCTATGCATCATCCCTGCATAAATTGATAATCACAATGAAGCAGCAATTAGGGATGCCTGGTTTTGAGCCACTACCACAAAGCACATGAAAATGGGTCTTATTTGCYTCCAGCTGAGGCGTATTTTAGGACCAAAACTGATTTCTGCATGGGGAAAACCTCTTTACTCAACTGGTATCTGTTCTTAATATAAGGGTTAACCATATGCCTGTGCTCCAGGAAGATACAGGACCTTGAGGCTCTCCTGGCTCTTCCCCTAAGATTTAATTGCTCTCCCTAGCACTTAGAGGGTTTCCAATAGGTCCTTTTCAGCCCTAAACATGTAGGGAAAGTAGTGTAATAAAAATCAAAGTGAGATCTTATGAAAGGGGAAGGTGATATTTATTTACAATATGTTTAAGCAAGTTGATTTTAAGTGTTCATACTGTGCACTCATAGATTTCATTCTCTCACCAGGATAAGCACATCCAAGTGGACTGGTTGCAGAGAATAAGGGACACCAACTGACAACTCCTCATCTTGTCTGAGAGCTATCTCTTGATAATGGAGACAAACTAGTTTCTAGAGAGGTCCTTTGTGGTATTTGGGAGTCATCAGCTCTTGCAGGGTGGTCCTTTGCCTCAGGACCTTGCTGCCTACAGCTTCCATAAATCTTCATCTGGGTTGCTGCCTATTGTCTGTTTTTTTCCTCATTTTGAATATGGAGGATGTCTGGTCTCCTTTTGGTTGACAAGAAAAGGATGGGTATACATGATATGCTGCAACCTTCTTGTCATCCTCCTGCTGGGAGGATACAGGGTCTTCTGCTGATGAGTCATCGTGCTGTGGTCTCATCAGAGTGCAGGCTTTGTGGTTGTGCCATAAGCAAGATGTTCCTCTGTGTTCCTGCTAGAACCAGTGTCCTGGGAATGGGGTCCTTCATTATCAATTTAGGCTTTTTTTCTTTTCCTTTGTGCTGCTTTCTGATGCTTCACACGCATTTCATTCGTACTTCTTTCACACCTACATCTAGATAATATTTCTGTTACAAAATTACATGGTCATTGGGTAAAACACTTGGTACAGGTGTAGCCTTTGCTTAAGTTATATATAGGTAACCTCCTACTCTAAACTACCTTTTGAAAACAACATTATTTTTCTTTTCTCTCAAGCACCCAGAATGCTTATTAATATCTGAAAACTTAGAAGAAACCCAACCAAACAAAGATAAACCCATACACCCTTTGTCCGAGAATGCAGTAAGTTATTGCTTCTGAAAATTCTTTTTGGATTGTTGTAGCTTCCTATTGGTAGCATAAAAATCCTTAAATTCCATGTGCAACATTAAAATACAAGCTGATAAAGCATACCCAGTTACTTTCTTCCCTGTGCTAGGCTGTGTTAAACTATGTTGGTTGAAAGGGAAGATATTGCTATAAAATTACTCTTGAGGGTTTACTGCTAGTAGTACAGTAACGTATAGAATTGTGGCTCTAGCTGTACAGGCAAGAGTGTTCTAGGACAGGCGCATATCTTCTGTCTTAATTTACCCCACATAAGATCTTTACCACTGTATTGTTTTTTGTTTGTTTGTTTTCTCCAGGAACAATTTTTGCAATGTTTCTTATTTAAGTCTGTGTGTGGCACCTGTCTTTAAGACCCAATAGCTGAAATAGCAGAGCAATTAAAAAGAATAGAAGGATTCTTGGCAGGGGAGGGTGGTGGTGGAAATAGGTGTTGTGATGTTGTTAAATCTCTTTAAACTGTTTTCATTTAAAATTGGAGGTAGAAACTTGTGTGGCTTCTATAGGCAGTTTTACAGGGCTTGCATAACATTTGGGGCTATGTGCAATTTGCTGGGAGTGATGGAAGATTGATTTTGTGCTAAGAGAAAGTGAATGGTTGCATTTGTATGTGTTTGAGTTCAAAAATCCAGAATTTAGGTATAGGGAAAGAAAACATTATGGTGAAGAGTTGCATTTTGGAGAATATAAAATAAAGTGGAGGATGTGTCTAATTAGTAATTAGTTCCTGGGCTGGTTTTTTTTGTCCTTTTTTTTTTAAGTCATTTCAGTTCTCTGTGAAAGGTACTAAAATTAAAAATTTGCTACCTTCTCCTACATCTTACTATTTCAGTGTGAAGAAGCATTGCATCTCTATTTGAAATAGTCAAGAAGAAAGAAATAGGAAAGATTAATGACCTAGAGTATTCTTGGTTACGTTTGTAATCTCTGGTTTTGTCAGGTGAATAGGTATTTGCAACTTGATGACACTGAGTCAAAGGGCAAACCAGACTTTTCAGTTGTTTGAAATGTTCTAAAATGTGGGTTTCTTTCTTGTTTTTGTTGGTGTGTCAATTTTTTTCTTTTTACTTGTTTAAAATCTTTAGTTCTTGAGAGAGTCAGGTTTTAGTCTTTTCCTAATTTACTTTCTTAATTTCCTTTCTCAGTCATATTCCTCACAGAAAAGCGAGGTGAGGAATTGGAGGAAAAAAATACTGCTCAAGAAAAGCAGATGATCTATGCGCTTCACACTGGGGGAGGATGTTTTTTCTTTCTTTTTTTTTAAAGTGAAAGTTGTTGGGGTTTTCTGTTTTGTTTTGTTTTTTTTTCCACGCCTTTTTTGGAAGTCGGAAAATAATCTAGATGATGTTGCACTTCTAGTGACATTATCTGACCATTTTGTTGGCCTTAAAATTCTACATATTGCAGTCTTACCCATGGAGTGCTGAGAGACCATTGCTTAACTTCCCCTCATCACTGGACTCCACGTCTGCAGTTCTCTGATCTGCTGTATGCCCTGTGGAAGTGTTTCTGAAGGAAGCAGGTTGCTTTGTAGACAGCTGTGCCTCTATCTGACTAACTCTTTACTGCTTGTTGTCTGGTCTGTGAGACTTGGAGAGAACCGATGTTCTGTGGGTTAATAATGTGATAATATTCTGAAAAAGTACTATCCTGGTGTGTTGCAGTGAGTAGAGAGTCTCAGGTCTTGATTCAGTTCATTCATCTTTAAAAAAAAAAAAAAAAACCAAAACAAAAAACAACCAAACAAAAACCAACCAACCTTCAACTGGAACCCATTTTTTCATTTTCTTTCCCTCTTTACTTGCCTTTCTCTTGACGCTGGCAGATAGCACCGCTCTCCACGCTTGGTTCTAGACCTCCTTCTTCCAGAGTTGCACAATATTCAGGAACAAACCTTGCTGGCTTTGGCAGGGGAGAACTGATGTGGCTTACTGATGGTTTCAGCTTTGTGTGGCATCAGCACCAAGGGTTTGTTTTTGGTTTTGTTTTTTTGCCTCCCTAAAATAGCAACCAAATATAGTAACAGATTAATTTTAATATTAAAAATCTTTAACTTAATCTGTCTCTTCATGTCCCCTTTTCCTGGTTGTTTATCATCAATAGTCCAGAGTCCACAATGCGATATAGAATTGTCAGCGTTTGGAGATCTTGACTGATATGGGTTGTATCAAAGAGGTATAATGAGGTTCGTAGGTATGTGCATTTGCTCTTCCCATGAAAAATGTAAAGGGCTGAATCATACACAGGAGCCTGTGTTGGTTTTTCTTTTTTCCTTGTCATTTTATCAGCACAGCTTTACTTTTGCTCATTTACATAGCAATGCCATTCAGGGGTTTGGAGGGATCTTTAAATAACACCTTTGTTAAGGTTCTTATGCAGGAAAAGTGCAGGAAGGAACATTTTCAGAATTGCCTTTGGGGAGCTCGATATAGTCAGTGCTGACCCTGCARATGTTCAGAGATGAAAATAATGGTTGGATTACAGTAATTCACAGTGTAGGAAGGAAGCACAAGATTGCACATTAAAAAAAAAAAAGTTCCTCATGCATTTAAAAAAAAAATACTATAACTTCTTGTATCTTTTTTTTGTGATTTCCTCTTCTCTTTAAAGAAAGCACTTATACTCATTTAAAAAAAACAACAACAAAAAAAAAAAAACCACAAACAAAACAAAAAAAACCAAAAAACCCCCCAAAACCCCAAACCTCAAATAAGTTTTCCAGCATTTTATCTGCAACAGCCTATTGTGTTTGGTGTAAGAATGGCTATGCAGAGTTGTAGAGCCTGAGTTATGCTGGAGGTTAAACAAGGTAATGTAACAGTCCCTTCAAGCCTCAGAAATGTATAGATCTAGATATGGAGTGAGACTGTGTGAGATGCATTACTAGGAGTTTCTTTCCATACCACCCACAACTAATAGCCTGCTGGGACTAATCCCAAGTATAAATGAATCCTCTGGGATTTGTATTCATGTCTTTTGAATTGGTAATGAAATGAAGCCTTCAGTGAAATGCCTTGGTGGAAAAAGCCAGTGACAGCATTTGGTGCATCTAGTTCAGCAAATCAGAGACCTGTGATTCTCTTCCTTTGCACGTTGATGAAATAATCTGCAAAATCATGAAGAAATAGCCTAAAGGCAAATTTACTCGGGATGTTATGTGATGGTCCATTTTCTAGCACATCTAGCAAAAACCAAGGAGTGAAACAATAGAGGACTAGAAGATGAAACAAATGAACAGTGTCTTGGAGCATRTTGTCATGGAGGGAGAGGTCTCTCACTGCACTGCAGTGTCATATTTGAGACACATCTGGAGGTCCCGAAAGCAGTTATGTCATGGGCCTCTCCATCACTGATAGCTGATTCCCACTGTCAGCAAAGGTGGGCAGCAAAAGTACCTTGCTGTACAGCATCATGCAAGGTGCTGCCACTGCTGCTTTCAAAAGGGAGGAAGGGATGAGTCAGAAGCAAYAGTGGCGGGGTTTTCATCAGGCTTGGGGAGGCTTCGGCTTGTCTGAGAAGCTTTCACTGTGAAGCCAGCTGTTCCCTCATCCTTTGGGAAGAAGGGAGGAAGGAGCTCTTGCATAGRGCCTGCTCTGCAGGCTGTCATCTCTCACTAGAGAGAATGCTGAGGTGTGGCTGGACCATAAAGAGCTTCAGGACAACATGATGTAAATGATCTTTGGGTCCCAGAGGTTGGCGGGAGCTGTGGTTTAATGTGAAAAAGAGATGAAGGCTGTTGACTGTAAATGTTAATASCCATCAAGAACAGAAACAAGCATCTTCAAGAATAAAGCTAAGAGGTAGCAAGAAATTAGTAAGAGTTAAACATGGCCCTGTCCTGGAGAACTTGTAAGAACAATGCAAATAATATTGCTTGGTAAGTTCCACAAAAAGAAAAACATGTCATGTTTAAAAATCAAACTTCATTTTGTGGAGTGCCAGATTGTTCCWGGTCTGAGCTAAAAATAGGTTCCAGGCTGTAGTTTGTTTGAGTCAGATGATGAAATGAGAAATGTAACCTTTACTTGCATCAAACATGTAAATGGCAGGTTCATTACAGAGCTGTGTGAAAATAATTCAGATTTCCAGTGTAAGTTCTTAAAATGGGAAATTAAAAAAAAAAWTTTTTTTATGGAACTATTTGTTTAAAATATGTTCCTCAAGTGGAAATTCCTTCTAGAGTATCCATGGTATTTAAATACACACATATTCAGGTCTCCTCCCCCAGGAGGCGAATGCAGATAGATATACTGAAGTTTGTTAGAACAAGTGTTGGATACTTCTAGTTTACTGCAATACTTTTCCATCTTAGTTGTTGATCAGAGTTTTCTCAATACCCAGTCTGTTGAATTATAGAGAGATGAGGACGGCTTATTTCACATGCCAACTTTACAGGAAAGTGTAACAATATTTGAAGTTTTTTTAAACTAAATGTTTCTGAGATTGCATGTAAAAAAATTRTGGAATATATTGGGAAAGAATGACTGATTTGCAAGCTTGTAAATGAACTAGTTTTCAAAATAAAAAYATTTCTAAAATTATAAAACTTTTCCACTTGTCCAAATTACCTATATCTTATGGGGTTTTTGTTGAGCTATGGAATGCTACTTAGTTAAAGGAAGAAGTTAAAACCAAAACTGTTTACTAGTGGTTAAAAAATAACCACTAGTATTAAACCACTAGTATTAAAAAATATGAAAGCAGAACTCGGACACTTAGTCCCTACCTGTGTGATCAAAAGGCACTTTTCCTTACTGAGGCCTCTGCTATTAAGAGAAGTGTTAGATAGTAAACATTGCCAGAAATCCATTTGGACTACGTAAGGTGTGAAAAGCTTAATTATGAATGAATAAGCACACTCTAGTTGGCATGGAAATACAGAAGCTAATTTTGCACCTGTCATATTTTCACGCTGCAGTTGCTTGGCTTATTAGCTATTACTTTTCCACTAGCTCCAAAATCCAACCTCCTCCCCCTACGCTTCCAAAAATAATAAAGTTGTGCTCTCAGTAAGGGACACTGCACAAATGCTTCCTCGTGGGCAGTGGGGGTGCGTGCAAGACCTCGTGCCTTGTTTCTGAAAAATGTACCTTGTTTGAACACAGGTAACTCACCTTTTGACTTCTATCCTTGGCCTCTTGAAACTAGAGGTTTCCARATGACATAATTCAGAGGGCTGGAAAGTAGACAGACCTCCTGAAGTACTCCAGATTGTTTTTGTATACCARGTTTTCTGAAGTGCTGCCTTTCCTCCAACTCTAGCTCAGGAATCCTGGCCTGCATGATTTTTATGGAGGAACTATTTTTGAGAGCAGACTTGAGTTGCACTGATCTGGATGGTTCTGTGCAGAACCAGTGGTTTGGGCAGATGGAGTACACAGCGGAATCCGAGTCATAAATAAATCTGGCCGTAGACTGGATCTATGTCTTTCCATTGGGTCCGTAAGGCAGAGTTGAGTACAAGCTTGCAGAGGGAAAGATCTGATGTTGGAGAAAATAAAATATTTTGGCTTCATTATGTACCAAAAGAGGTAATTTCTCTTTTGGAAGAAAGGTAAGTAGTCTGACATGAACTCTCAAGTTGATAGGCATTCTTGAGACATACCTGAGCACCTGTAGTTTTGACAGGTGGAACTAATCCAATTGATGTCTGAGATGCTGTAAAGCTTACAAAAGATTTTATTTTCAGGGCATAATTACACGTCTGCCTTGTTTTACTACATTAACAGTATGAGTCAAGTTTCTAAAGGTTGCCAGTGACATGAATTRCTATGAAGCTGAGAGAGAGTGTGCGCAGTGACAATGTGTATTAAAAAAAATGCAGTTTCCAAGAAATGGAAGCAAAATGCCTTTGACTCATATGGAAATGTCATGAATTTATGGATATCTTAAACAAAGAAACTTGATGAGTGGCTTTGCTTTTTAAAAAGTAAAAATGATTCAAAGTATGGAAGTTGTCCCATATTGTACATCTATTGTGTAGAGRTGAAACTTTCCAGATGAAGTCTTATTCAACTTGAACTTCTGAGACCAGCACCGTGAGAACATGCTTCCTCTAATATTTATTGAATTTGATATTTGGGGAGGGGGCAGGGAGCTGGCAGATTGGGCCAGCGGTAGGGCACTTCACACYAAATAACAAGATTCTGTTGAATGACTTGCATATGGCTTAGTGCATCTCCACAAGGTCTTATTGGAGTCAGTAAAGCTATATGATAGCACAAGTTGAGTGTCGTGATTATTCTTACAGGATTAATGTCGTAGCTCTGAATTCAAAGTGCTTTACAACTACCCATATGTGCCTTGTACGTATTACTTGGTAGGCAGGTCTAGTGATGGGGAAAGGCAGTGCTATTTAAYACATTTTTCCCCTGTGAATTTTCTTGATTCTACAATCTGTTAATAAAATTAAAAAGAGTATTTTCAAGCTAATTGTCATTAAATCTTTCAAATTTCAGAGAGGAGGCTCTGAGCTTTCAGCAGATGGTTGGAAATGAAATGCACATTGGGGGGAACAGAGGCTCTGCCAAATCTGGACCTTGAACAGAACTAGTCAAATAAACAGAAGTGAGACACAGCAGGGATGGTTTGGAATAGGCTTTATTATGGCCAGAAAGCTTCAGGCTGTGAATGACCTAATCAACCTAAGCTCCAGACATGTACCGAAATTAGCTTCTACTCTACCATCATCATAGCGCTCCATTTTGCTTCATTGAAATACTATACTAACAGATCTGAGCTCTTTTAAAAGTGAAAGGTTATAACTGTTCTGGCTTGTCCTCTTCACATTGTATTTGTCCTATTCAACTCTCCTAATGCCTGTATTCTTAATTTTCTCCTTTAGTTTCCCTGTCCTTTTCCTAGACTCAATTCTATCCCTTTTCATGTATTTGATGAGTTTCAGATGACTTGTTCTTGTGGTTCTATGAGAACAATAAAAAGGAGTAACGGGAGCAGAGCTGCTCGGTGTTGCAGTGCTCCAGAGGGCAGTTCAGTTTCCAGTTATCCCAAAAGATTTCTGTGTGACCTTGTCTCCTGTCTCATTTCCATGTTTGCAATGCGAAGGTAAAGTAACATGCCCTGCCAGAGAGAGGGAAGGCATGCTTTATGTAATATAAAGCACCATTCCAAAGTGGTCTCTTGCTGTATGCATTTCCTACTCTGCATGGTCCCATGGTTCAGTTAGGACTGCTGTATGTTACTTGAATAACAAACAAGCTTGGACTTGCTTCAGTTCATTTAACTAGGCTTGGCATGATTTCATATGTGCTGCCCACAGACGTTACTGTGTGTAGTCCTGCTAGGACAACTGTCTGCAGAGAGTATCTGTGAATGTCACAGGGACGTGGACTTGTTCTGAAACACTCGTGCAGACAAGAAACAGAAATGAAATAACTTGACTCTGATCATACTTAGGCATTAGCCAGGGCAATGACAAAATGCTATGGGCATCCTCCAGTTAATAACTAAATAACTGCTAAGTAGCATTATGTTGGCGACCAATATTTAAAGAATGGTTCAATGTGAAATTCTGTATGGCAACAGCTTGTCTGTCACTGTGCTGTGAATTTGGTTAGCAAACTGGCCTAGCTTTATTTGAAAAGTAAGATTATACATGGCCATATAAACCTTTCTCGCTTGATACTTTTTATTCATAAAAGATATAATCTCATGGCCTTTGAATCAGTCTACTTTATACCAATAGACATGAACTTTTGAAATCTTTTTGTGAAAAGTAGATTACCTTTGAGAGTAAGAGAGGCTATTTAGGGGGTTTGATGTGAGTACATAAAAATTCACTTGGGTTTATGAGGAATTATTGCTCTGGAATTCAAGGGGGCAGGAATTAATCTGGTGTACTGGGTGCTGGTCCACATTGCCTGAGGTGGTATTCCTAAGTTCTGGGACAACACTATCACAGTTTTGGCATTAGTTCAGTGGTTCACACAGTGATATGCAAGGGATCATGTAATTTCCCTTTGTCATTCTGATTTCAAGTCTCCGTAGTTGGAATGATTTACTGGGATTGTAATTCCCTTTACAATTAGTAGGCATGCTTGAGCCCACCGGGTTTTATTCAGAACCCATTGAAGCTAATGGAGGGGAAAAAAAATCTCTTTGACCTCATTTGGCATTGGCTCAAGCTCTTTGTGGCTGAAGCTGATGGCTTCATCAAAATCCACTTAACCTTCCAGGGATGAGTGTGTGACAGGGACTGCTCAGGTCATTCTGGAGTTTCATGGGTTTGCTGGGAGGGGCTTGACCACTTTCCCTCATTATTCTCTTTATTACCAATCTAGGTGAAAGGAACAATTTTAAAAGTAGCAAAAGCCAGTGTGATATCTTGTATGATCTCTAATAATAATGTGGTCCAACCTCAGCATCTTTTGGGTAACACAGGATTCATACAGTTAAAGATGAGTGTAACAGAGAAACATGGCTTAGAATTACCTTTCTGACATGTTTCTTTTTTTTTTTCTCCTCCACAAGTTTGAAAGTCCCTGAGGTTAAAAAATAAATAATGCCCCCCCCCCCCCCCCGTTATTCAGGCATACTCCTGAATCTTTCCATATTTTAGATGTATCACTGATGAACAAACCTACCCAAATAAAAACCTAAATATAAGCAATTATGTAGCGTGCTGATTTAGAACTGATTTTTTTTCCCCAAGAAAGTAGGAAAACAAATAGGAAGAATAGAGATGAAGAGGAGAAAATGCTCTCCTTAACCCTTCCCCAAAAACACGTGACAAATTCCCTATCATCATCTCTTTAATGCTCTACATTATCATACAAACAAAAATTTTGAGACGATGCTATCATATTAAAATCTTCTTCTGTCCTGGAGAATTAATTTATGTGAAGGTCTCCCACTTCTGTTCAGCGTAGTAGGACACAGACGATGGCTTTTCATAGAGTTTCTCCAGGCTACAGTCCATCAGGAGACCAGAAGAGCTTCTTTGTTCCTGAATGTCATGTTCTATTGTAAGATAGGATAGATTTAATGAACCTACAAAGTGGACCTTGCTTCTCTGCCCCTAAGGGTTAAGGAAAAGCCTTACCAGCACCAACAAGAGTCTGGACATGGCCCTGGGCAATCTGCCATAGAGGACCCTGCTTGAGCAGAGGGACTGGACAAGATGACCTCTGGGGTCCCTCCCAACCTCAAACATTCTGCGATTCTGAGTTTCATGAGTGATTCTGTTCAATGACAAGAAAAGGAGTAAGAGCTGGTGGTTGACCCCTCCAGAGCAAAATTGAAGGGAACAGATCTCTCACACCTTTTCATTGGGCTGATGTACTGAGTTAGGATGCTGCAAATAACTGCTTGTGAGACAACTGGGCTTTGCATTTCTTGGGGTAGAGGCCTTGGCCATGGATCTTCTGAAGATATATTCCTGCTGCCTTTGATTAGCACTAGTAGCGAGGAAAGCTACTCCCACCGTCGAGGGGTATGTTTTCAAAGCAATGTGCGGGGCTTTGGAGTGTCACACCATTAAATGTTAAGGTGCTTTTTCAAACAAGGAGCCTCAAGGCTAGAGGTCACTCTTTGATCTTTAAAAAGCTTGCCACACAGGGGAGTGAGTTTGAATGTATACTTATATATGCAAACACTTGCAGGTAATTAGATTTTAGTTTTAGGGCTGCAGGACTTTGCAGAATTATTCAGATTTCAAAAAGCTCAAAATAAACATCAATTCCTATTTATCTCAAGGGATTTAGAGGGGCATAAAATAAACCTTTAATGGCTTGAGCCACGCTTTATTAATTGCTTTGTGAAGAGATAAAACCTGTGGGAGTTTGTGTATTAAAATGGGATGTGAACCAGCAGAAATCTAAGCAGGATCTGAATTTGGTTTAAAGAGAGGAAGAAAATACACAGCTGAGCTTTCCTCTGCGTTTAAAAGATTATTACCCTAACATATACAGTTTCTTTGTTTTCAAGGAAGCATGCCTGGATTGAGCCATAATTATATGTGAAAGCATTTGAGCTAGTCATTCAGTATTGAAGGAGTAGGATCTGTCTAAACAAAGTGACAAGCAATTAGGGAGCCTTGGGGAGTTGTCTGTTTGTCATATCTGAAAATAAAGTTATCAAATTATTACCCAAATTGTTCCATGTCTGACAGTTGTATCTACAAAGACTCCTAACAGTAACTTTGCAAAGATGGTTCTGTTTTATGTACTGTTTTTGACAGAGGGCAGTGGAACATAGGGGTTTTTTTGGTTGTGTTTTGTTTTTTTATCGAGACTTTTTTATTTTCCATATGCAAAGTTCATCACAAGGAGGACTACTGGTAGAAGGTGAACCTTTTTCCTTGTTGGGTGAAGAATGGCCTCTTTAGACAAAATAAAAGGTAGCTGACTGCTAGAATTCTGCTGGTTTTTAAACTGATACATTAATCAATACTTTAAATTGAAATTGCCATCCTGTTGAATTTCCCCTCTTTGTTTTTTTAGTTTCTTGAATTTTCACTGTGTTTTTTTAAAATGAAGAATGCCTGGTTTTATTTAATCCCATGTGCAAGAAATACTGCACTGCAATCCTTAGTGTATTTTACCTCTTAGTTCTGTTATTAATGTGTTTGACCTTGTTGCAGAACAGATTTTGCAAAACCCTAGCGTGAATAGTCCCGCTATGTTCTGGTTATATCCTTTTCCCTTCTTTTTCTATTATAGTATATTAGGTTATGAGAGTGTTCTGCCCCACCCTCCAGTCCTCCTGTATTTTGTGTTAAATCCAGGAGAGCTACTGGTGACCTGTCTCTTTGAAAATCTTTGATGGAGGATACACTAGATGGATTCAAATTATCACGCTAATTAGCAGAGATGTTTGTATCAAGTCTGTATCTTTGCGTGTAAAACTTCTAGTTGATTTTGAACAGGACTGGGAAGTGAGCCAGTAACCAGGCATGACAAGTGTGGCCTTGACATGATCACTCCCAGCTGGCTTCTAAGATTTCCACTAAAGAAAAAAAATCTTATTTCATATAGATTTTCCTGAATACTGAATTAAACAGCATCATCAAAGTGGATGAAGGGAACATGTATGCTGAATCCATTATTAATAGATAATATAAATATTATCCACGTATAATGGAACTTTTTGGACATATCTGTTCTCTAAAGCATCTTCAGTATTGACTGAGAAGGATACTGTTTGTGCATGCAAATAAAGTTCAGCTTTTGGTAGTCCCTGCGGGCCCTGACTAACCCTGCATTTTCACCCATGGTCCTCAGCTTGTCCTCTGTACCTTCGAGCAGCCATATGGCTCTTGCCCTTGCTTTCTATGTGAGAAATACCTCTTCCTCAAACTGTTGCTGTCCTAACTAATGAGGGCAGGAAATAATAAATTTGAAAAGCTGAGCTCAGAGAGGCTCGAATCCTGAATGGGTTTGTGACTGAACTGGTAATTAAAAATATCTTTACCAGATTAGTATCTGGACCGCAAGCTCATCCTTCCTAAGAGCTCTAAGACTGTATTTGAGGGTGAGGGATAGGGCATCACTGGGAAAGATGATGCTGCCATCACCCCCATGGTGTGCTTCAGTCTTCTGACTGCTTGCTGGGGTATCCTATGTCCTCATGTTTGCTAATATCTTTGCTTAATGTCAGTGGGTGGTGAAAGTTTCTCAGAGGGTCAGGAAATACCTTCCACTTACAAGAAAAGTCAATGACAGAGATGCTGAAGTGAGTCTACAGTCATGGGCCAGAGCTGTAGTGATGTGAATGTTGAGGACCGTGGTCATTAATTGCCACGGATCTTGCTCAGAGCATGGGATTGGAGCCTAACATAGTGTAAGATTGTAGGAAAAACTATACTGTGAGGGTCTCAATACTGATTCCCAAAATAGTCGTGGTTAGTTAGAGAGAGAAATCAACGTTTGTGTAAAAACTCTCTTGCTTATTTGACATGTTCGATCTAACAGATCTATAGGTTTCTTTTCTCCTGTGGCACTAAAAATGCCACTGTGACTGATGAAGAGGGAACACGCTGCCCTAAGAAATGCCTGGCAGAAATTTTCATCTTTAAACTGACATTAAAGTTGCATTCACCTTGCTTAAGAATGCGAATTTTAAACCTTCTTCAATCCGGTCCCCTATCTAAACCATTAACTTGCATAGAAGAGTCTTAAAAATTGGTGTTTTGGGGCTAAATAAGGCTTTTTTGTTGGAGGTTATTGAGACATGAAATGATTACTTATCATCCCTTGAAATGACATTACATTTAAATGCAGTGGTACATGGGCACTTACTACTACCTTCATCTCTGTTAATCCTTGCTCACAGCCTGCAAATTGAACATTCTCTCAGCCTTATGGGATGCACTGAAATTCTCAGAGTTATAATTGCTTTTCAGTATGCCATCCTGCATGTTACACAATTTGAAGAGGTTCTCTTCCAAACAGAAAATATTTAGTGAACCCCATGCTGTGTATTTTTTTTCCCTTTGATCAGTTTTATCCATGAGTTCACCGAAGATTTAAAGGAAAAATAAAAATTACATTCACTTGACCATGATTGATTTGAAAATTCAAGGGACAACCTCTTGGTTATTGATGGCTTTTAAATTGCTGTGCATTGTTACCTGGGTATGCCTGTGAAATTCATCAGCATTTCACACCTTTCTAGCTGCTTCTGTTGTTTGCTTAGAGATAGCAGCTGTAAATTTAGATGTGCACAAAATAACCTTACCGGACAAAGATATGGCATTGTCTGAAAGTCTCTGCAATGACTGCCTGTATAAATGAGCCCTTTTCCATAGAGTTCCATAGGAAAACCAGAGCAGAAAAATCTTGTTTGAGAATGAGAAAGCTGAGGCCTGATCAAATTTCTCATGTGATGGAAGTTGCCCAACTTCATTGCACTTCTGAAGTGGGGGTTGGGTTAGAGAGGGGGAGAATGGGAATGGGTCATCATACTGATGCAGATACACATGGGTCTTGCTCCAAGGTGGGGGGCGGGGGGAAACTGTAGCATTGCAAAGAAACTGACCATATGTGAACCATAGTACTGTGCTGGGGAAGCAGAAGGAGACAATAACTTATAAAGGGCTAATTCTCCCCTAACTTCCCTTTTTACATTCATCCCTGAAGTCAAGGAAATCAGGGTCAAGTGTGAATCCTCAAAAGGAAACCCACCATGGCAATAGGATTCTTGTTTCTGTTCTCTCAGGTACCCGTACTTACACACTGCACCTCCACAAAGGCAGAGTAAGGTAATAGGAGTCCTTGCTTAAGGGTCTGAGCTTATGTGTCTGTGGTCACAGTGTGATGGTGATAAGCAGTTGGTGTTGAGATGCTCCACTGAAGTTTGCAGCAGTGCTGCGGTGAGCATGCTAAATGTGAAGGTCACTAAAGGTGTGGGGAATGGCACAGATGTCAATCTGTATGAAAGACTCATCCAGAAGTCGTCAGAACTATATTTCTGTCTCACTGAGCTGAATATCAGGTGGTAGAAGGTGGCATGGCTCTACTTAGATTGATGAAGCTATTCTATTTCCAAATTGGACTATAGAGAATGGATTTCTTTTTCCCCAATGCTGTTGGTTACCTGAGATGGTCAACACCACCCACCCCTGCAGATAAAGCACTCCTGAATTGGTTTTCATGTTCTAGTCAGCATGATAACCCGTTTGCTGCTGTTGTTGTGCAGAAAGCTTCTCTTTATTTCTCTCCTGTTTTTTCAATAAACCTTATTCTCATAGAAATAGGTATTTACATTCCCATTTAAAAAATTGTATTTAGACAACTTGGAAAAACTGCTTCACGAATGAATTCCTGAACAATCTTAAAACTGAGTTACATCAGCAGAAAATCTGCCTTACCCCTCTGCATTTTAATTTTATGTTGGTGAATGCCTATACTGAACTCATTCCAGCTGCCTCTGATCATTCTTGTGTTTTTCTTCTAATAATGAGCCTGGCAGCCTTGCTGATAAGTGCATATACATTAACATATTTTTCTGCAAATTCAGTATTTTTTTAATTTTATGTATTATGATATTTTAAGTCAAATGTTGTTCTTTTTTTTTGAATCCATGGTTTAATTGATGGAATATGGAGTCCAGAACTCCTCCTTCAGTGATGACCTCTGGTGAACAGGTCATGCTTGTAGCAAAATCTGATACTTCTGAAGGACATCAAGTTTACGTTTTTAGTGAGTCCTGTTAAAACTTCAAAAACTTTAAAAGACAGCCTTATCTTTGGACTATATCAAGTACTTTGTTTGAAATGCACAAGTAATGAGTCTTATGTAGGCCAGGATAAAAAGGATGCTTGTGATGCTGTGTAGCCATAGCAAAGGGCCTCTAAGTTCTTGGATCGTATTTTTCGTAACATAGCAAAAAGTGCCCTGTGCTGGCAAAATCACTCTGCTGTGTTTTCCTGTACAGAAAGGCAATCTCTGGATATATTGCCCTGCCATGGATTGAAGAGATTTATACTGTCTGTCCACTAAAGTGTGTTACGTGTCAAAAGGGCAAACTTCAGATATAAAACCTCTTACACCCGCTGGGTCAGCTTTGTAGCTTTCTGATCTCAGGTCAAAGATCAGAGCACTCTTAAATTAGCAGGATCTCACAAATGTGGAAGGAAAAGGCAAATAAGCACAAGAAGCATTATATTCTGAGTAAGAAGTAGTAAGAACCCCTGACAACTGCTGTTACACCTGCTGAGAGTAAATCACAGCTTTGGACAATGACATGCTTTTGCAGGTTTGTTCATTGGAATATAAATGTTGACAAGCTGAGTCACCACATCCTTTTGATGTGGCATTTTTTTCTTTTCCATATAGAAATAACAATGAAATCTCAGTAATTGTTGAGATGTCAGACTATCCTCTTATTCAATGTATTTCTGTGATGGATTTGCTGTTCATTGGCAACAGCTCATTCCTGTCCTAAAAAAAAAGCCTGTGATCTAATGAAAAGCATATAGTATAAGATAAACTGAAGGGTACCTTAATTTTGTAGAGGCAGACATTATGACTCACCTAAATGGCACGGACTATGACAGAGCCGGAATTGGAGAACATTCATTCCTTAAACATAAGGCCATTTTTCTTTAACTAATTTTTGTTGGTAATTGGCTTTGTCAGATGTTCTTTGACCCTCTTGAAACACGTATTGCTTCTGTATATTAGTTTACTGGAGATGCATTGATGGTTATTTGAAATTCACATGTTGGCTTCATAAGCCCAAGTGTAATGTGATTGCTCTGTTCCTCAGTACAGCGAGGAAAGAAAAAGGAATATTGTTGTGTTGTTAAGTACTTTCTCTAGTGTCTTATGTCTTGAAAAACATGCCATGCCTTTCAGCTAACAGGTGGAGTTCACAGCTGTGCATGTAGGTATAGCCAGTCTCTAGGAAAGAAAAAGGAAAAAAGAAGGAACTTCTCTTCATGGAAAATCTGTTCTTTTTTTTGTCTTCATCTTTCCAAGAATCACTTACTGAGATATTCATGGTCGTAGAACCTAGTAGTATGTGGTAGTCCTGGTGAGATGCTTTGTGTAGGGAYTCTTGATATGGAAATTGTCTCTCAATCTCTTCCAAATGTGTTGCCATGCTCTGTTACTGCATTTCCTGTTTCTTTTGTATGTATTTCTTTTTCCCCTCACAGAAGCTCCTCCTTCTCCCATACACATACAACTCACTGGACTGTAAAGGTGGAATGTTAATTTCCACAGTAAATCCAAATATTTATTTCTCGTCTTTACAAAGGAGAATTGTAGATACAGAAGGCAGGAGAAAAACAGATGAAGTGGAAGGCATGAGTTGTCACTCCTGAGCACTGTTAGAGGCATGGTCCAAAATGCATGCTTTACGTCTTTAAAACAAAGTATGCCATTAAGTGGGTAATGCGAAGAGGAATTTTATCTAGCCTATAAATACCAGTGAATCTTTTCAACTTCAAATCCCAGTACAGAGACAATTTACAGTTGCAATCAAAATGATGCACACAATTTAACTTCAGCACCATCTGTAACTCTGCTGGTATTTTAATAATGAATAAAATTATATCTTGGCAACAAAAGTCCCACTTCAATAAAATACCTTTAAGTTACAAGTGAGGCCTCCAAGAGCAAGCTACAAGGCCTCCAATTTACCCTGAAATATCCTTCTTGTTTATTGTAAAATATTTATATCTACATTTAAATAGCAAGTTGTGGACAAAAGGTCTGTGGGATTATGTGAAGCCCTTGTTAAACTACCTCTGAAGCTCAGGGAATGTGGTTCGGRCAAGGGCTTGCACAGTTGGTCACAAGCTTTCCTGCCCTCATTGCACAACTTGTATGTCGTTCTGCAGAGACGTAYGAGCGCGGTCTAACCCGGGAGCTCTTTGCTGATGCGCCAGGCCCTGCGTACTTGAAGAAAAGCACCTACAGGAGGCAGTTATCTTACCTTAAAAAGCCTTTTATTACTGTGGGATGATGCAGAAGGCATGTCACTTAGTCTTTTCTGAATTCCTCTTTTGGATTCCATTGTAAGGCTTACCCACATCAGTTTCTGGGTTATAATTTTCTTTTTCATCTTCTCTAATTTGTATATTTTYGCAAAGAGGAGGCAATTTTGCTCTGTTAATAGTTTGCATGCTGGGTCCTGTTCCCTACCCTTCCTTCAGTTGCACTGTGAGCAATACTAGTCCCATGTTCCTGCTCTGGGTACTGCTGTCTTGTGGTATTTATGACTATTTCATGATGCTTATGGTTGCTAATAGAGTAGCTGCAGCATAGACCACAGTCTTACTGTGGTTTGTCAAGTACTTTCTATTTATGGTGATATGAGGACGTTGGCATAAGTATGGCATTACTTATCATACTGATAAGAGATYCTGACTAACAACATRCTACCAGGTAGAAGTAATGTGAGCTTCACAGTCAAAGATTTTCTGGACATTCGTCTCAGTGAGGGTACAGCGCTACTAAAAGCAGTTCAGATCTGATGTATGGGAAATCCATGGAGCCCAGGGACTGGTGATCTTTAACTGATTGTGTCCTCTTCATCAAAGCCTTCATTAAGGAAATGTTAGTGACCTTTCTGGATGGCCTTTACAAGTGGAAATCAATGTGTTTTGTCCCACTCACTCTTCAAGTGGACAAGGGAAATAGCAGCAGGACAGGTTTGTTAACACATCTTGGTTATGGCTAGTAATGACCCTGTCTGCATTCCAGGGATTGATCCTCTTCAAAGGGCAGGGTAAAGGAAATGTTAGTGTGACCA
>JASVER010000003.1:3985118-4015974 GCA_030449065.1 Oceanodroma leucorhoa
GACCACGATGGGTTTTTGGGGTTTATGGCTTTCTAAATATCTTCAGTGTCCACTAATCAGAAATGTTCTAAATTCATATTGGTTGCTGCTGAYGTTATCTCAAGCTTGAAGAACATTATAAACTGGATCATGCCATGCCTACCAACACCAATGTAAAACATGTACTAGAAGAATTAGTAAAATTGGGCTGAATCTCTGATTTCTATGCAAACTCAATTTTGGTAATATATTAGCTGTGTTTCAGGAGCCTGCTGTGCTTCAGAAGCATTTGAAATCCTGTCTCTGTAGGACTTGGATATGTTTTTCTCGGTTATTTTTTCATACTTGTCACAGGTGTTGAAGGCCTTCACAAAATACAGAGCTTAATTAGATATTTGGGCAAAAGACCTTTTCTAAAGTTCACTGTTTTATGGACTATTAGCTAAAGCTGGTATTATCTGGCATGTTTCAAAGGAGCCCAAGAGTTTTAGTGTCTAAATCTCACTTGGATGCTTTTGAACTGATAACACTTATATTTGTGTTTTAAAAGAYATGGGTTTGGACATGGACAAAATTAAAATACATGGGGGAAGGGGGATAGAAGATTTCCTTGGTTTTACTTGGAGGGCGATTAAAGCTACAAGAAAGGAATCAAAACCAATAAACCAAATAACTTCATAATGGGTTGGTGAGTTTCTCATTTGTTTTTTGTTAATTAATCATTATTTTCTAAAAATCAAAAGTGAATAGAAATCAGAAAAATCGAGTTGATATGGATAAATATTGTTGTTCATTTCAGAAGCAAGATTGCTGATGACAGTTCTAATAATACACACGACACTGTAAATGCTATCCATAATTGCATGTTTGTCAGAACTCAGCATAGTCAAGGTCAGCACCCATTTCTCAAATGCAAGTGAACATCTGTATTGTTATGTGATTTGCATGAAGAAGATGGCTTATAGGTACAATTGGACACTTTTTTTTTTTTTTTTTTTGCTAATTATCTGGTCAGCAAGGAAATATAGGAGAAAACAACTGACTAGTAAATGTTTTCTTTGTGAGTGTCCAGTTTTGTTTTAAATGATTCTGTAATGTGGAATTTTCTTTGTTAAAAAACATGTTTTTAATAGATGTATAATGCAGTTGACGCAAAGAAGCAACGTTCTTGTTCTGACAGGCAAACTGCCAAGGCAAAAGGAGTAGGGTCAGAAACTAGAAACCTGGGAGCAGCTGGAAGAAAGGTCTGTTTCTGTCACACCAAACGAGGGAGATGAAGTCTCTTGAAATGTGTGTGCTGGGACTGTATGGTGGGAATCAGGATACATAGGCTTTGCTTTTGGTTTTACCATGGGTCTTCTCTGACCTTGCATAAGCACAAAATGTTTCATCTCTTTCTTGTCTGCACCCATCAAAAAAGGAAATGTGATAAGAACATCCTTTCTTAGAAAGTTTTGTAATCTTGAGAGGTGTGTGTTGGGGTGTTTTTTGGTTTTTGTGTTTTGGGTTGGTTCCCTCCCTCCCTGCCCCCCCCCCCCCCCCCCCCCCCCCCCCCCCCCCCCCCCCAATTCTGCCTTCTCATGGAAGGAGAGCCTGTGGGATGATCCTCATTCTATGTGCACATCCAACCTTTTTGAACTCCATGGTTTAACCCCATATTTCAGCTAAGTTTTACAAAGAGATACCAGTCTCAAATCTGTACAGTTCATATGCGTAGCGTCTCTGACGAGGGGTGCATCAGAGCTACTCCGCATATAATCTGGATTGTTGTGCATGTACAATTTGACTGATGCATCCTAAGCATTTTGCTGTACTCTACTTTGAAATTTCACTTGGTATGTAAAAGCTGTGCCTTGCCCTGGATTGTAGGTCTGTGCCTGTAGAGCTGTCAGGTGCAATCTCCAACGTTGCAAGGTGAATTTTAACTGAGGGAAAGGCAGAAGAGTGACCTTGCATCTCATCAGAGTATCCATTCAAGAATCAACTTCACTTGGAGGAAATTCCTGCTTGCACTCTCATGACAATCAGTCATTAGTCTTTTATCTGTGAGAAGTTGGACTGTATTGATCCTGGGGGTCTCAGAACTATCTTCAAATTGTTAATGCTGTCCTAAATCCCGAAGCCTTAAAATGACATGGTTTATAGTTAGATATGAATTCAGGGAAGGATCCCTGGCAGTAGTTGGTTTTTTTGTTGTTGTTGAGGAAAACCAAATAAGGATCCCAGAATTTAGTGTGAAAATGATGTTGTAATGCTGTGGTAGCAGAGATCCAGGTGAGTGTATCTGGGGACAGAAGCAAAGTATGTGGAAATGTAGACAAAGCATCTGGTAGTTAGAAGAGCTAATTGTCACTTCCCAGGCTGGAGCCTCCAGGGATCCCAGGGAAAACCTTAAATGTATTCCTCTGAAATAGTTTACACTTGCTGTTGTGCTGAGACACTTGGTGTCCCTTAGGTATCCAATCATACCATGAGGGAACAGTGAGAGTCCAGAGATTGTCACCATGACTCTTGTCATGGCCAACTTGTGGATGCCAGGCTGATGTGCTGAGTTCTCTCCTGGTCCAGGAGCAATCACAGGGAACTGAAGAGAGCCAGCGCTCTAGACGCTATTTAAATTGAAATCTCTGCGTTCAATTGTGTTCAACTCCAGGTTTTAAGTGATGCTAAATAGTTATGTAGATCTGTTACTAAGATCTTGAACCTCTTTTTGAGAGGTTCCCAACCCCTCCACTGGGTTTTATAGAACGCAGAGGTGAGTTCGGTGCCCCGATGTACTTACCATTTGAGATCTTTGTTTAAATCACTATTGAGGTCACAAGTGATGGTGAATTTAAGAGCCACATTTTAATTTACAGATTTTTAAGTCCAGACAGAACAATTATGGCCTGACCTCACGTGTATCAGGGAGCATGGCGCTCCACAGACATTTCTACATTGCAGTCATAAGTTCTCTTTGAGACTCAAAGGCTGTAAGTGATAGAGAATCTGCTCAGGACCTTGGTAACTTGTTTTGTTAGTTAATTATCCTCATGGTCAAAACATCACTGGCATACTTGTCCTTAATTTGCCTAACTCACAGATCTTGTTAGGCCTTCTTATTGATGGTAATCCAAGAGACGGAAAGGATTTTGTACTTACGTTTGGTTTTTGATGTCCATCAGTCAATGCATTGATATGAATTATATTGATTATACTGATCTTTCATATATAGAGAGATTTTTATTAGAATAGCCCAGATACTTTTGTAGAGAGCCATTGCAGAAAGAGATCAGAAATATTTTAATGTAATCTGGCTCATTATGGGAAAGGTATCACCCAGTTTTAGATGAGTCTAAATTTGCTGTCATAACTGTAACTTTTATAGTAATTTTTGCTTTTATTCCTTGCCTTTTGTAGCGCTGAAATATCATTAATGCATTATTCCCTGCCTCCCTCACCTCCCCCTCAATCCTTGCAAATTGTATATTTACTCTGTGAGTGTGAGAACACTGTGATGCCTGAGATCCTGCTAACCTGCAGGACTTTTCCAGTAATTAGATCCATGTTTGCTCCATGGGAGATTCAATTAAAAATGAGAGGGGTTTATTATTATTATCATCCCCTACTGAAACCCCGCACTATGTTCTTGAGTGTGTATGTGACAGCATTGTAATGAGCAAACTTACTTTACCTAATTCCATCCTTATTCAAATGTTATGGGCTCAAAAATTCAACTTGGGTGTTAGCCTAGCCCATCTGTCCTCAGATGAGGATGTGAAAGTAAGAGAGGAAAGACATAGTACACTACTCATTTGAGCGAACAAAACTAATTTGTATATGTGTGTGAGCTTGGGGAAGAAATGAAGGAAGGAGGATAGATGATCAAATTGCATTCTCTGAAAGGAAAACATTTTCAAGCTTTTCAAGTATTTGATGTCTTAACAACAGGTCCCATCCAGTTGCCATCCCACCAGACTGTCATTCTGGGGGGTAAATTTCAGTCTCGCACGTGAATTCATACACAAGTGTGCTCTTTCTCCAGCCTCTGTCTACTAAGTAGAAACAAACACCACCTCGAGATAGCCCTAGTTGGCATATTTGTTGCTCATGTGATGACCTCTGTATGTTTTGTTTTTTGCTTTTTTTTAGATAATTGTGATGATGCATTGGTATCTCCCTTACCTTCAACAGCCCTTACCAGTTCCTCTGAGTTCTTCAGTACTCACAGTCCCAGCTTTGCAAAGCTCAACAGGCGAGATGGTAAGTTTGCAGTATGAAATACCTAAACTATTATTTTTAATTACATTTACAAAGAATAACTTTTTATGCTGTTTGTATGCGGTGCATTCAAAGCCAAGTTGAATAGAGACGTTAGTTTATGCTTCTGCGAGAGCTCTATTTAGGACCAATTCCTTCCTTTATTATAGAAAACTTCTATTGAATTTGAAGCTCTCCACTTCTTTTGTAGAAACATCCTGAAGGAAGTTCCGATAGTCTTTTTGTTTTTGAAGAGAGTCCCCATAAATTTTAGAGCTTGAAGGTCATTAGGCTTGAAGACCCTATTCTAAAATGTAGCTGTTAAAGCTAGTAGCAACTAGATATTAAAGTTCCAGCGGAATTCAATGATTACAGAACTCTGCAGAAATAGTGAAAATGAATGAAAAAACTTTGCAGACAATTGCAGTGTAGAGTGTTTGAAGCCTGGATAATGAGTTCACACACAAGGTGAAACTATTAGGATCAAACTTGGTATCAGAAAAGAGAAGTTGGCAGTATCTAGGACATCATTTAACATTGTGTTGCAAATTTGGGTTGTTGGCTCCCATCTTATTCCCAAGTTAGAGCCTCAAAAAGAGGAATGCCCTTTATTATCAGATTACATATGATTTTCATTATCAGAAACACTAGAAAGTATACTAGTAGAAAATAAATGAGAATTTCCCTACTTAAACATAATCTCCAAAAATGTCTGTTTGATTAAAACACTTTGATAAATCTACAGAAAGACAGTAAAAAAACTCTCTCTTAGATGCTTGGCACTAAATGATAAGGAGTTGCTAAGTCATTAGAGAAGTGTTAGATAGGAGTTACTAGATCATATTTAAACTCCTGAACCAGAGTTCCTCAGCAAGTAAAAGGTGATATGGTAGCTGCTCAGCATACAGAATGTTGTAAACATTGAGCACGATATTTGAGTTTGCCCTGCCTTTGTCTCCAACTGCTAGCTGGGACAGTGAATAGACGTGCTTAAGTGATTTTACAAATGGCTCTAATGACTAATTTTATCTGCAGAAAAGAGGAAGAGATTCAAAGTCAATATTATTGCAAGTCGAGCTCTGGCTGTACTATATTTTAAAGTGATATTAACAATACCTAAAATAAATTGAAAATGATAGCAATTTAAGGGCAGAAAATGAAATAGGTCTTATTTAGTGGTGCCAGAGTAGTTTTACCATATAGTGGGGTGTAAGGTATTTAGTTTTTTAGACATACAGTATTGCATCGGTAAGGTCCACGCCGTCTTTTGGCACAAATCATGGGAGCAGGAAGACAGAGTATTGAAACTGAGCCCTAAGCAAGGAAGTTGTTTCAGCAACTTTTATTTCATGTTTTGAAGGCTTACGTGGTGACTGATGAGCTAAGCCCAACACAGGGACCTAGAAGCTAAATTCTACCTTGCTTAATTCTTTTGTTGTTCTACCCTTGTAGAAATGCACAGATGTAGTGCCAACAGAATTCATATGGGTACTTCATCTTGGCTTGGACGAACAAGCAGTGGTAGATGGTGGCTGAAGGAACTTTCTTTGTCTGGCACTTGCATGCAAACAGTAGATGTCTTTACAAGAAATAATATTTGCTAACAAGAACTGTGCCATGGCTTTCTGATAATGTTGGAGTGTTTTGACGAGTTGGCTTAGCTTTGTTTGTAATTGATAAGACAGTGCTGCAAGTAACATTGCCTCAAGGTAGAAAACCAGATAAATATATTTGTTAAAGTAAATATGAATGCAACTGGTGAAGATGAATTTATAAAATGCAACCCAGACCTACATCAACAGAAAGTTCTAATTCATCAAGTTGATTCAGTAATAGATAACAATAACTAAAAGGCTGTTGCTTAAAAAAAAGCCTGTAGCAGTGAAATGCGTCATTAAAAAAAAAAAAAACACACCAAAACACACAAACTACCCATGAGTAAAGCTTTGTAAAAACTGCTGAAAGTGTTCAATTAAAATGCTGGTAAATCTCTACTGGTAATAGTAAAGCAGTTAGCATAATTCTGATAAATATGCTTCTGAGGTATGAAATATATTACTTACCGATGAGAGGGATTAATCAGCTTTTTTGTTTACAGTAAATAAATAATGAAAAAGAATAAGAAAATTGCTACAATATGACTGTATCAACTGAGCTTTTTCAGTTCTCTATTAGCTCTCAGCCTCAGTAGTCAGTATAGGCAATTATGTATGGGAATATAAAACATATATAATGTCAAAAGGAATTTGTTTTATGGACAGGAAGTGTTTGATCTGGGCATTAAAGTAAAATTCTGCAGCAGGGAAGCACTTAGTTGCAGCAGGAAGTCCAAGAGTTTGTAGCACAATATAAAGCCAGTTGAGCTGTTTGTAAGGCACTGTAGGGTGGAAACAAGTATTGCCTTTGCTTCATATTAATAAACTACAAGTAAGTGTGGGCATCCTGAGCAGCCCTGTGGAACATCAAGTAGCATTGACTGCATAACACTGGGCTTAAGTGCAATTTTTGGAATAATTATGGCAAAATGTACAAATGGCCTGAAAAAGAAAAAAAGTATTTGAACGTATTTCTTGGATTCATACGGGTCTCCAACTGAGAAACCACCTGATCTTTGTTCTCCTCATATTTCTAGCATTACGATTTGTTGCCATGGAGAATACGAGCAATGTATCTGATTCCTGTGGTACTGTTTCTCCACTAGGACATTTGCTCCATACCATGTTGAACCTCTCCCCTGAAATGATCCACAGAAAATGTGAAATGTGTGAACTGCTGTGAGGAATGATGGTGTAGCCTTTTCACAATGCGCAAAATCCTATCAATGCCAATGGGAACCTGGTGGGCAGAATGGGGAAATTACAACATCATGTCTAATACAAAGTGCCAAGCATGTGTTGATTTTGAGCATTCTCTCTCTCCTGTTTTCTTGTGAGAGAGACAATGTGGCATCTTCATAGATCAGTACTTTCCAGATTACCTAAACCCAATGTACAGATCTGGTGGGTGTAATCAGAGCCACATTTTGTCTGTTTTATGTTTATGCCACATTATTAATAAAAGATTTACAGTCCTCTTCAATTTCCTTGTGCCCAACTGCAGGAAAACGGTGTCAGGGTTATGCTTGTATCTGTTCAAAGGAGTTGATGTCCTGTAAATATTGTCTTCAGTAGTCCTTATTATTGCCTATTAGAGCCTTTGCATCCTATGTTCTTTTCTCTTGTCCCGGGCCTGCCCTGACAAACATTCCCCAGGGTGAACACCGCTGGTGCGTAGAGGAACAAATGGCTGTAAAAGAGTTGCTATACTTCGGATGTGTTTTTTTTGCTACTTACTAAAAAAAAGTATGGGGTGGGGTGTGACACACTATAAGGAATGATGTGCATAAAAGAAATGTGCAGACACAGATTGTGCTGGAAAAAGATGCCAGTATCCCTTGTGCCACCTGCTGTGTATAACAGAGCAAATATGGAGGGAAAAGGATCATTTATTAATTTTTGGCACTCACAGCAGTATTTGGTGAGGATTTGGGATACCCACAAAAGTAAGCAGAAGTTATGTGTTTGCTTAATCCTTTACTAGCAGAAGTGAGAGAGGACCGATGGGAAAAGCTTTAGTTCTGCCCTCAGTCATGCAGCCAATGCAGCTTTGCTGTTGCAGGGATTTTAACTGCCATTCTTACAAGTCAGTAGAATTACTGTCCATCTGTGGAAATGGTAATGGTGAAAGGTTTGGGAGAAGGAAATACAGTGTTTTTTTTCCCATGAGAAGGTGTATGGAGCAGCTGTTGTTCTGTAAAGACATGGTCTGTAACTGGTAACATCTCTCTTGCAAGACCAGCTTCTGGAGGGATGATGCCACGAGCAGGTGTCACTGCTGTGTCATGCAGCGCTTACATCTAGACTGACATTCCCGACAGACAAATGTGCTCATGTGAAGAGATACACAGCTCAGAGATGCCGTGTAATCTGCGATTTCAGAGCTCAAGCTCACCACAGATCTCTCAAATTCCCATTCAGTGTGTATCATTTGTACTTCAAAAATATTAACCTGTTGAGCCGTGCTCAAACTGGGAAATAGGAGTGCATAGTAAAGCAAAATACTTTTGTGGAAAGCATATCACCTTTCTGCCACTTCTAGCAGCAGGGAGAGAGCATAAACTACATAGAGTAGATGCTAGTTATGATGTTTAACTACTGGAATGTACCTGTGGTAATAAGCTTGGCTTAAGAAATTTATATATAAACTAGAACAGAGAAAGCATAGAATCATAGAATCATTAAGGTTGGAAAAGACCTCTAAGATCATCGAGTCCAACCATCAACCCAGTACCCATGCCCACTAAACCATGTCCCGAAGCACCTCATCCACACGTTTTTTGAACACCTCCAGGGATGGTGACTCCACCGCTTCCCTGGGCAGCCTGTTCCAATGCCTGACTACCCTTTCAGTAAAAAAAATTTTTCCTAATATCCAATCTAAACCTTCCCTGGTGCAACTTGAGGCCATTTCCTCTCGTCCTATCACTTGTTACTCAGGAGAAGAGACCAGCACCCGTCTCTCTACAGCCTCCTTTCAGGTAGTTGTAGAGAGCAATAAGGTCTCCTCTCAGCCTCCTCTTCTCCAGGCTGAACAACCCCAGTTCCCTCAGCCGCTTCTCATAAGACCTGTTCTCTAGACCCTTCACCAGCCTCGTCGCCCTTCTCTGGACACGCTCCAGCACCTCAATGTCCTTCTTGTAGTGAGGGGCCCAAAACTGAACACAGTATTCGAGGTGCGGCCTCACCAGTGCCGAGTACAGGGGCACGATCACCTCCCTACTCCTGCTGGCCACACTATTCCTGATACACGCCAGGATGCCGTTGGCCTTCTTGGCCACCTGGGCACACTGCCGGCTCATGTTCAGCCGGCCGTCGACCAGCACCCCAAAGTCCTTTTCCGCCGGGCAGCTTTCCAGCCACTCTTCCCCAAGCCTGTAGCGTTGTCTGGGGTTGTTGTGACCGAAAGCAAAGATTTTTTTTTTTTTTAATGGGAAACATCAAACAAATTAATTATTATAAGTTATTTTCCTCCATCTAGTTGTTGCTGTTTATGTTGTAGAAAGACTGATTGAAGAGTCGATGAGGGAAAGATGAAAGTGCCCACCTTTCTTTTAATATTTACTGAAAACATCTAGAATAAGCTCTTTGGAGTGCTGAAGGGTACACCTTTGTACCACAGACCTGCCAGAACTTCTGAACTGAATTTCTGTGTCCTGCCAGTTCCTGGAATAAAACTGTAAACAAAGCAGCAACTATGGTGTTTCAGAGTCTATTTCAGATATTGGATATTACAATCCAAAGGAAGGTTTCGTTTGGGTCCTGTGTACGTTAGTCACAATGCTGTGTAGGAGAAATATGCAGCTTGTTGTCTTGGAACGCAGTTATATAGTTTGTATCCTAAAAGCCAGACAGAAATATTCTTTATATGGCATTTAAAATTAAAAAAAAAAAAAAAAGGGGCGGGGGGGGGAAGAAACGTTGTTAGGATTTTTAGCAGGAATTACTATAGTCTTATCTGAGCTATATATCTGTTTGGCATTAAAAGAGAGATATGAAGTAGTCAGAGAAGAATTGAGTAATGAAATTCCAAATTTTCTTGTTAGGTCTTTCATGGCATGCTCATAGGGGAGTCTATTCTGTTTAAGGTAGGTAAAATAATCACAATGACAATGAAGACTTCTGTTATGATTGAAAAAGGTAAAAATAAAGCATGGCACTAGCAAGCAGTATGCTTTAGTTTGCTTTCAAACTGTTTTCCCTAGAGAGTTCTGGTAGAGAAGTGAAGACTCAGTCATCCAGGGGAGCAGGGATGATACTCAATTCTAGCAGTGGAATAAACACCTCTGTTTCAAAATTGGGACTAAATCTTAGCTTAATGAACTGTATATAATGAAAATTGTAACACCTATTCTTAGACAAAGGCATTTCAAGTGTGACTTGGCAAATCCAATGTGGTCCAGGAAAACCAAGAATTTTTTTAAAGGCCAAAGTTATTGCAATTGACTTCTTTGATACAAGCCACATCTATTGATCTTTCAACTCAGTTCACTTCAATAAACTATTCATGGAGCAGCTTTGAGACAGATGAGTTAATAAGACGAAAGTATTAAGGTAAACCCAGCTAATTATAACCAAAGTTTAGTGATACTTTTTCTTTGGAAACACATGTTTGGAATCATTCTTGTAGTTTACCTGAAGAATTGTTAACGCTTTACTCTCAACTCTGTATTTCCCCCTTTCTTTCCCAATGTGATTCTGTTCACTGTAATGACACAGAAGTGCTTTTGTAAACTTCACTAATAATGGCAAAACATACAAGATGATGGGCTGTAGAAGCAATGACAGCCTGAAAATTTGCTGCTTTGGATACTTTGTTAATGGCTTCTGTGTTCTCCATAGCTGCATTGTTCGCTTATTTGTAAGGTTGAAGTGAATGCTGGGTATATACGGAGAATAAATGTGTGCAAGTAGAAACAAGTTAAAATAAAATAAACATAGCCTATAATTTAAGGGTGTAAAAGAAAGCAAGAGAACATAAAATAATATATTCCAGTCTGGAAGGATTTGCCTTTTTAACCATAAGTTCACATTTACTGTAATGAGTGAAGTGGTGAAATTCATGCAGTGGTTGCAGTTCTGTGTTTCATTGGCTTGGTGTTACCATGAGCCTGTTTAACCTCTAAAAGAATTCAAGGGATAGTACATATCTTTATTTTTAAAGGACAAACACGAATTAAAAGCTAGCAGCTTCCCTGTGATTGTGACTTCTGAAGTCTCCATTCCTGAATGGAGAAGTGGATCATGGAAATTGATAATTTGCAACTTGTGTTTGTCCTTATGAAGATCTTGTTTATTCTTCTGTTTAAGATAAAATACATGTTCACTTAACAAGCATCTTGTGTAAGGAAGAGGCTACTTTCCAGTGTGAAAGCAGTCCTTTTAGTTGTTCAATCAAATGATCTCTAGCTTTACAACGTATTATCTGAAGTGAACTTATAATTTGTAATTAAACTGTTCTTTCAAATACTTCATAGGGTGCAAATCAGGATAACTAGTATTTTTGCATGTCTTTCAAAACATAACAAAAAAGAAAATGTCAAAGCAAATTAGAAGTTAGAAATCAGCATTCCAAGATTTACACAGGCATGTGAGGATGGAATAGGTACGATTTATTATTTTTGACTGAGGATGTGCCAACCTCACTGACATTTGTCCTCCTGATAAAGAATAAATTTCCTTAAAATTTCTTAGAAATTCAAAAATCCTTTTTAACTTTAGGTTAATTAAGAAAACCTTAAGGAATCACACTCCATGTAGCATATTTCTTAATACAAAAATATGAACAAACAACTGTATGTTCAGGAAGTAGACTCCTCTGTGATGACCTGAAATAATAACATGGCTCTTTCTGAAGTATAATTTCTTGTGTTGTCATTGTCATCTAAATTATCCAATCTCTTTCAGGAGCTGGTGGCTGGTCCCCGCTGGACTCAAATGAGCAGCAGTGGCTCCAGGTTGATTTGGGAGACAGAGTGGAGATTGTCGCGGTCGCTACCCAGGGCAGGTATGGGAGCTCAGACTGGGTAACCAGCTATACGCTGATGTTCAGCGACACCGGCCGCAACTGGAAACAGTACAGACAAGACGACACCATCTGGGTAGGTCCGAACTGCGGGTGCCTTTGGCCCCAGATCTTTCTGGTTCAGGCTCATTTTGGCATTTGGAGAAACGGCTTTGGTTTCAGATCAGAGGAGTGCTGTAGTGGTGGGAGAGCAGACCTGAGTGAGTCTACAGGGTGTTTTGATCTAAATGGGTTATGTCACCAACTGTCTGTGTAATACAAGTTCAGCAGGACTACATTGTTTTTCAGACTATGAGGATGCTCAGGGCACTCAAAACGACCTGCACACTTCTGTGCCTGGTTGGCTTTGATTCAGACACACCAGGGTAAATGGGGCTAATCACTTACATACTTTCTCCAGGAAATACAGACATTAACTCTGTGTCTTATGCACGCTTGCTGGCCAGAACAGAGCTCGTGCTGGGGGAAGTGGGTGGTAAATTGCTCCTTGGCTGGAGAGGGCTGGAGCTGCAGCACGAGTTGTGGGATGATTTAGCAGATACGCTAAAAGTGCTCAAGGCTTTTCCTAAAATTTTAATGCAGGCTTGACACTTGCTGTGTCACAAGTTCAATGTGTGGCCATGCCAGGTGCTGTCGGTAGGACTGCGATGCCACCTCAGGTGTGGATGGAAAAGTTTAAAAGTCTTCCTTTCATATGGAAAATGTGAATAGTTAGTGAATTGTTAATGAATGGTAACATCCTCCCTGTGCTATATTCTCTATTTCTGAGGATCAGTAGCCTTGCTAGGATGACAATATGCCGTGGTAAATTAAACATATTCTTCATGAAAATAAAAGGCAACATTTTAAGGGTGATCAAGACGACTTCTGTTTTTGTCTTAAATTTTTCTTTGGTTAACGTCTTGGTTAAATGCTGTGTCTCAAAAGCAGATTTTGCTTCCAGAACATAATGATTGTGAATGAGGAGAGTTGTGGTGCAGCAGGAAGAGGGAAGAAGGGCTGCTTAATTTTTTCCTGAGCGTGTTGCATGTTGCAGGCAGGAAGGATGCATGTACAGGGAGTTAACTTCTGTGGTTTCTAAATCCCTTTCATTGCCACTGTCTTTGTTTTATCATGGTTTGATTTAGGGAAAATTAATGAAATCCTTCTTCCTTTAGAAAGGCAACTTTGGCCCAAAGATGGTCATAAAGTTGTCAAGTGCAGCTCTGCTTCACCTGTCACTTATAAAGTTATATTTGGATGGCTCCAGACACTTACACCTTTTTTTTTTTTTTTTTTTTTTTTTTTTTTTTTTAGATTTTAAAAACAGTGGAATTTCATTCTGGACTGAATATAGTGATCATTTAATCTGGCTCTTGACTTCCACCCTTGGGACTCAGAAATCCAGAACTGAGATATTTTTACAGACTTGGTGTCATTAAGTGCTTCCTTCCTGAAAATATTGCGTGTGTTGTTATATTAAGACAAATTAATTTTTTATTACCTGCCTAACTTTTCAGTCCTTTCCTTTTTGGAAACTCTTGACCTTTTATTTTCTTTGGTAAATTTTTCTTCTTAAAGGGAAACTTGAAAAGACAACATATAGAATTTACCATAGCAAATCTTCATGCCCTAAGGATCCACTTTTGTGAGTTTCTGATCTGGCACCTAATATTGCACACAAGAATAAGAACAAGCCTAGCAGGCATTTGACAGTGAATTAGGATTTATGAATAACCTGAACTCTCTTGTTTTACTAAGTGATCAGGCATGAAGGTGATTCAGAGCAGACCCTGACACGAGTTCTAAAGCTTCAGTAGATCTGGAAGCATGGTTCTGGAGGGGTAATTTTTATACACTTTTTAATGGAAACCGTCATAGGCTACAGAGGATAGTTTTGTATATAATTGAGGAAAAATGAAATAGAATTTGGATTTGGAAAAGGTAACACTGGAGGAAGGATTTGGATATTCCTCTCCTCACATTAGTTTCTACAAGTCACACTGACCATGCGAGCCAGTAACATAATTCCAGTCCAGAAGAATGATTCGCTCCACATCCCCAGGGCTTGAAGGGATTGTTAGGATGCATCACCAAACTTTGCTGTTGGAAGAATCTGATAGTGAAAATCCAAAGTGGGCTCATCTGACATTTCATTAGACTTCTGCAGTCCACCTAAATAGGGAAGTCTCATTAACACCTAGGAGCTTGTATGCCTGCCCATGGAATTAATGAAGATCAAGAATTACATCTGTACAATTTTTATTCTAACTAAAAAGAAAGTTGATTCTTTTTTTTCCTGGCACTTTTGGCTTTGTTTCACTGAATTAAATTAGATTTTGAGAGCCATTCAGAGCACAAAGAGGAAAGCTAAAGAGGCTTTCAGGAGTGTGTATAGAATTATAACTTCAAATTTTGCAGTGTTTCTGTTTTATTGGCTTTAATCCTTTCCTTAGGCTTTTTTTCTAACCAAAAAGAAAACTAGAAGTGCGCTGTCCAGCCGTATGTTGAAGGTTTTTCTATAAAAGGCGGACCCTTGGATGAAATGAGGACGAGCACACCATGGTGCTTGCCCTAAACATCTGGCTGTTAAATAGCTGTAAGGGAAGTTCTGCATTGCACACTTCTAGGAAAGAACCGTTGCCCTTGACTTAAGGGAAGGCAGTGGAGTGGACCATTTCACAGGGGCAGGAAAGCAGCACCCCAGGGTAGCCTCCACTGTCACAATCTGTGACAGTGTACACTGTACTGATCTGTCACAAGATTGGTAGTTTCAACCTTCGGAATCTGTATCCCATTCTTTTTTTGGGGTGGGCAGGGTGGTCTGTCAAAGCAGGTTTCAGGGTAGGAGTCTCCTACATCAGGGCAAGGTGGCAAGTTACCAGGTTACTTCTCATCCACAGGGAGTGGAGGGGTTAAAATCTAGGTTATTGTGGAAAATGTGCCACTTCAGAAATCTCAGATGGTGAGGTTGGAAACATATCCCCCCTGCAGGCTTTAACTTTGAAGCTTTTTTTTTTTTCTGTCCTTAGGACAGGATTTTAGTACTCTATGTCCCCCAGGACTTTGAGCTTTTTAAGATTTCCTTTTTAAATTTTTGTGCATAGTTAAAAGGGCCAGAAGTTTACCTGCTTTATTGCTTTTTGTTTCAGAAAGCTGTGCTGTTCCTAACTTAAGAGGTGGTCAACGCTGACTCGTAGCTCAGATGGGGCTGTGAAATCTAAATCATTATTGCCTGGAGATCATTAGGTGATGTCTGCTATATCAATATAAAATATAGATATGCACTGGACCTGTCAGGTTTGCTAATGCAGCTTCTACTTTAGTAGAACTAGCTGGAAATTTGTGCTTTGCTGTATGGATGTTACTGAATGTCTCACACCAATTGCTCATTGCTGACAACTTGTCATTCATTTGCAGCTGTTGAAAGGGGAGATTAGGGGACCTAGATAGTGTGGTAAATTTGTTTTCTGAAGGCATTATAATTATGTGGAGAATCATTTGACAGAATAATGATATACTGAATTGCTGAAAAGAAGGGTGTAAGAAGTACCTGGGTTTCAAGGCAAGCATTTGATTTCAAGTAGAAATTTGAGGTTTCACTTTGTTTTAATTTGTTTGCATTCCCGCAAAGGAAAACAGGGTCTTGAAATTTCTTCTCCACTATGTCTGTTAAACTAAAACTGGCAGAAATCCTTAATGTCTACTCAACCCAAGTCAGACTTGAACTGCAATTTCTCCCAGCCCATCTGGATGACCCAGAGACAAAGTTGCGGGGTATTCCCCGCTGGCTGTACTGGAGGTACTGGATCTCTTGGAGGTGGATGTGCTGACACAGCCTTGCCCTGCTGTGTGTCGGGGGAGGCCATCGGCCTCATTTGGTGGAGGCAGCAGGAAGGCAATAGCTCCTTTCATAATCCCTGAATAAATCTGCCCAGATGAAACTTTTCCTAATCATGTCTTCACGAATGTCTGATGCTCCATATTGCAAGTGGTGCTCCTGAGGAGTCGCTTCCAGCCATCTGGGTATAGGTTTTGTCCACCCATATGGCATATGTGTCCTTTAGTGCATCTGAGACCTGGGTACATAGATTCCTTATTGGGCTGCCGATAAGACAGACGTTTGCACACCAGTATATATGACATATCACTAGTAAAAATCCCTTTCTCTATAAAGAGATTACAAGGCTTATTATCCTCCTCTCACGGCATGCATACAGCTCCCATCAACTTCAGCGTTAATGAGCACTGCATAGACAGATCGCGAGGAGAATCAGAAAACCTCTTACGTTTTCACTCAGCCTGTGTTTATGATGTTAGTAAATTCTGCAGCTGGAGTTGAAGACAAGACAGATTAGCCATTTAAAACCAATTTTCCAACCCCATTTGTATTTAAATAATCTTGTTACAAAAGGACTCTGGTTCAGAGCAAACTAGACTTATAATTATATTTTCAATATGGATAAATCTGCTGTGTGTGGACACACTAGCTATTGATTGGGAAACATAAAACATATATCTTATTGCTTGTAACAAGTAAATGATTTTCCAGTGTTTTTAAGTGTTGAATAATTCAGAATTTACTTTACCTGCATACGCACCACAGCTTGAGTCAGTCCAAATTGTGTATATTACTGGGACAAAAGTGTGGGCTGTGATACAATGCTATTTCATTTAGATAGCAATTTTTTATGCTATCTATATTGAAAAATACTTTACAAAGCTGAAAAACGCAATTATGCAGGAAGACACAAAGGAAAGGGGATGGAGCAGGCATAGGTGTATGCAATAAAAAGAGAAAAGAGATGTTCTTTAGACAAGGTTTTGAAAGGAGAAGGGGAAGTTGTGAAATTGGAGATAAAGGGAGACTGCTCTGACAGTGGCAGAGAAGGCTCTTATATTAGGAAAATGAATCTGTGCAGAAAGGCAACGAAGGGAAAAAATGGCACAGATAGCAAGGAGATACTTCATACTCTGTGCAAACACATGCACATATTAAGTAGAAGTTTGGAGTTGACTGTTAATTGGTGAAGCTTCTTACACACCTGCTGTCAACCGCACGTGGAAGGGAGAAGATGGCTTTGGGTGGAAGGGAGACTGCGAGCCCTAACCCCAAAGCTGGATCAAAAGATAGGAAGTGCATCTCTGGTGTTAGACCGTGACACCTGGGTCATGGTCCAGAGCAGAGCTTCCCCCACAGAGAAGTGCCACAGTGTCAGTCCCACTTCTTGCAGGTGTGAGGGTGCTGTGCGAGGGCTGGAGAGTTGACAGGAGGCTGAGGATGCATTAGGAATATGTAATTCTCAGGGGAGCAGGAAAAGTGTTTAATGGAGGTGATAAAGATCCCTTCTGTCCCCTTTCCTCAGGAAAACTCCTGCTTGCATGTGTGCGCTTTTGCTGAACCAGAGGCTTTTCTAATGAAAACTAGAGGAGGGTCACTCTTAATTGGCTTATAAATCTACAGGAGTGCTGTAAACTTTCCCATTTCCACTCTAGCTGGATAATGATTGTGGAACTGTTTTGGTGAGTTAATTATCGTGAACGTAGTTAGAATATTAATCTTCTTGTCAGATTTATAGTTGTGCTAATTTATTCTAAAGCTTCTTTTAGCTCCTAGTCCTAATGCCCTCCAAGCAAGGCCAGAGCAAAATTCTACCCATAGCAATGAGAAGTCCTACATTGTTTGCTTGGATTAGAGAATGAGCTTCTGCTTGTCTTGTTATAATGCTTCCCGCTGTACTAGTGTTTGGATATATTTCATCTCCTCTATGCGGAGTAATTATTGCCAGGCAAATAGATGTTAAACAGAAAGTATCTATGGATTATTTTCTTTTCCATCACTCTTGCTCTAAGAAGCAAATAAGGAAAAGAAGGCAATTGCTACTTTCAAGTAGGAATGAAGGAATCAATTCAGTCTTGCTGCAGGGAAGCAAGGCTTTTCAGAAGTTTCCGTCGCTTTACCTATAAGAGCTATATTATTACAGGTTTTGAAGAGGCAGCCATTACCCATTTGTGGTATTTAAGACCATTCTGATGTAAAACTGTCTGATTCCGACATGCTGTTTGGTTGTTAATAAGTTGCTTCTAATTCTGGGTTAGCTTACTGAGCTGGCTGCAAACCTGGCCTCTTGAGCGTGTTATCAGGAAATCTTGGTATCGCCAGGGCAGTTCTCCTGTTGGAAGGATAATTCAAAGTGTCAGTATATCTGTTTTTGCTAAGTGCACTCTGTATGGATTTATGCCTGAATAAAATGGATATACTTAGATTGCAAATTACCCTTTAGGGTTGAGATACTTGAGTTAGCCTTAAGCTAACTGAATTTTGCATGAATTCTGTGACCTTAAAATGTGCTTTCATAGTTGGTTAACTGTAAAGCAATATTAAGGTGGAGTCTAGAGAATTTAATGCTGATATTAACATCATATCCATCAGCAATGTCTTCAGTAATTCTCTGTGCTTGGTATTTGGCAGCAGTTCACTCTGACCTAGGAAACTGCAAGAAACGTGGTTATGTGCAGTCTGTGCCATTGTCACTGACCTCCCAGTCTTATTCCTTTGCAAGTTGCCTGAAATTTACCTGTTCTGTAACCATTTAGCATAGGAAGGCTGTGAAATGTTCCTTGATTTCTCATTCCTACATCCCAGATCTTCTGTACAATCTTGTCCCTCTACTGCTTCATGCCACCTATAGGGACTATAGGGTATGACTCCGTAGTGTTGGCCCTAACGGATTGGAGTGGAAGGAGTGGTTGGCATGGTTCTGGTTGGTGACGTCTGGCCCTAAAACATATGTGTCTTTCAACTGTCTCTGGCAGATTTGTCTGACACAACCAGAAAGCTATTGTTTTCCCTTCCAGGTATCTATTAAGAGAGTAAAAGTTAGTGGCAGCACACTAAGATGACTAATGTGGAAAAATAGTGGACACTTCCTCTCAGATGGGGGATTTTAGTCAGCAACTCCTTTATATCGGTAGACCAAGTTTCATTATTCTTGTTTGCAAATCATGTTCTATGGTATGTAAAGCTATAAATAGGTGCCTTTACAAATTATAAATAAATATGGAACAAATAGTGCTTTAATCCATTTGTAGTTTCACCTCTGGTGAGCAAATGACCATTTGCAAATGGACTAAAATGAGAAAGCAGCGTAGAGCAAAGAACAAACGGTAAAGCTGTTTTGCTAAAGGAAAATGCATCATTAATTTGTTCGCAGCAAACAATTTACAAAGATTAGCCAAATAAAAACGTCCCAGGGATAAGCACTAAAGCTGATCCGCCCACAGCTGAAAACCATTCTGAAACAATAATAGTTGGATTGACTGCGGTGCTGTAGAGAGAAGTTACCTGACTCCTCAAATTGCTTCCATAGCTATACATACTCAACCAGGAAAGAGCCTTTACAGAATACAATATGCAAATATTTATTTGCAAATATTTATACAATTTCCCGGTGAAGCCTGTGCTAATTTCTGTAGTCCTTCTGGGTCATATTAATCAGGATTGAGTGGCTTCTGGGGTTGGTAACAAGATCTGGAGTTTTTATCATCTTAAAAAGCCTGTTCAAATTGAATGATTCTAATGCAAACAGCTCATTTGTATTGTGTGCTGCTGAGCATCCTGGTAGCAGCCAGATCAATGGCTAAATGCACAAGGAGAAACACTCAACATCCTTGGGAGTTGTTTGTGCAGGGCCCTTACTGAGAGGGTGATGGGAGCTTTTGGGGCATTTGCTGATGGAGTACATGGAGACAGGAACATGCAAACAAACAAACAAAAAAACCCCCAAACAACAAAAAACCCCCACTGTTAGTCAGCACTGGATATGCTTCCAGAGCTCAGGTCTTAGTGAGTTTCTATGCAGTTGTTTGGTACACTTTGGAACAACTGAGGATGGCTCTAGTTGTCTTAACATCCAATTCTTTTGCGGGACTGGCTAATGAGTACTCTTGCTGTACTATCATGTACTATAAAATAAGACAAGTTGTCCTGCTGCTGAAAAGTGTGTCACTTCTACTAATTCACACTTAGATTAGATTAATCCAAATAAATAACTAGGTTATCAGCTCTGCTGGTTTGACTTGGGGTGTTCAGGCCTTCACTAACTGCTATAAGATTGTACCTATTTTGCTCTGTGCCCTTTCTAAACTTTGGATTTTTCCTGTAGCAAGAAGCTCATGAACAGAGTAGAAACCTGTTGCTTGTGGCTAGTGGAAATGGTACATAAGAAGAAAAGGCAAGATATAAACCACTGCAAACCACTCTAGGACTGGGATTTTACTAAGGTATTAAAGATTGATAGAGTATTGGCTAAGCAAAGGAGTGTGATGTTATATAGACACCAGGTTTAGTGATAAGACATGCTAGTAAACTGGTGAGCACCTTGGAAGGACAAGAGGAGAAAGGAGAGAATTACCATGATACCTGAAATGAAGATGAGGAGACAGAGGAGGAGAGAGACAGACAAGGAGGTAGAAAGCTATAGATAATGACCAGAGCTTCAATACCTAGATGGAAATAAAGACCATTTTCATTACATCTTCAGTCAGCATCAGCAGAAACCAAGGATCTCTTATTTCTGCTCATCTTCTTCTTGTCTCCTTGGTTAGCAGATTTGTATCCCACTTTGAGTTAATATGCTTGGTGTTTCCTACTACTAGACACCCATCAGCTGCAAAGAAGCCCCTACAAACCACTTCTGAGATACTTTCTTGAAAAAGAGTTGTGTTCGTGGAAACTTTTCTTCAACATTAAAATTGGATCTTTGCATAGTGGCAATGCAGGTGTGGGGAGATGGAAAATCAGATACCGTGCAAGGGCCTGGATGATTTAGAGGGAGGATCCTAATGTATTAAAACTTAAATATTTTTAGGCTATTTGTCAAAGTTCTCATGTTCTGTAAGTCTCTTCATTTATGTGGGTATTCTGCTGCATTTCTCCTTTATGGTCTGATTGGGAGCCTATTGCTGTTGCTGGGGTCCTTCATCTTCAGGGATCCCAGAACTGTAAGGATAAAGAAATGTACTGGCTAAAAGTCTACCCCACAGTTCTTCCTTGGATGAACACAGGGACCAATTACTTTTTCACTTTTTCTACTGAACTGATGTATAAAGTAGAAACTGGTGTTTCTACTTAACTAAGGTGACCCTGTTATATATTAAAAAAAAAAAAAAATTAAAATAATACAAACAGCCACCCAATTAGAATTGTCTGATAAGTAGTATTTTCTTGCCTTTGTGCTAACCCAGAAATTCTGTAGTGACATCATCCTTACAGTGTTGGAAATATGCTCTTTGTAGATTTCCTTCCCTCTCAACCCCCCAGTAATTTCAGCATAATATGGATTTATTTTTCAGAGGCTGAAAAAAGAGGGGGTTTTTTTTACCTTGCAGAAAGAACTTTAAAATTATTTGTTTTCATTTCATTAGGAAGTTCTATGAGATTTTTTTTTTTTAAACTGCCTGTGCTTGTGCTGGAATATTCCAAGTCTGGAAATAGTGTTTCTCTAATGCCTAATACAGACAAAATATAAATATTTAACATAATTTATTAGATATGTTGCTTAATCAAGAAAGAAAGAATGATTAGTGAGATTACTGATATTTTAAGAAATTAAAACAAGTATTATTCTTAGTATGGAGGAGCTTTTTTAATACATTACCTTTCTAAATGTGTGGTGTATATTTTATGTTCTTTCAGTGGCTTCCAAGTTTTATTGCAGGAGAATTTTAAAGACACCTATATAATCATTAATCTTGAAGGTCATTATACCAATTGTACTTATGATTCTCAAAGCTGTTTCTCAGGGGAATGGGGAAGGACAGAAATCATTAGAGGATCCCTTGAGGTACAAAAAAAAGTAAGAACAAAAATTGGTATCTGCAGAATAAATACACCTGTCCATGTTCTGTTGAAATTTAACTTAACTGTGAAACTTTTTAATATGCGTCTGACACTTTTGGGGAGCTGCATACACCTGTTCTGCAGGATTCAGCTTATGTTTGTGGAGTTAGTAATCAAAGATAAAATAAAGTGTGAGCAAACCAAGATAGAGAGTAAATCCTGAAGTAGTATTACTTGAAGAACTTTCATCCTTCAGGGAATAAGTATTCATGAGCTGGGGGTAGAAATGCAGTCCTGGAAACATGATAAAAGGTTCCATAGATATACACCTTTACAGCTTGGAGGAGAGATGAGATTCGGCTCAAATAAAAACTAGTCAAGCTGTTGTACTCAGGGAACACTTAATGTGAGTCATTTATTTTAAATATGCAGACTCCCACATCAGTGATAAGAATGGACAAATCTTCTCTGGAGAAGATTCTTGCTTTTCTGAGATGAGGTTTGGTAGATTTTGGAGAATTTATGTGGAGACACTGGCAGTCTTGGAGTATTTCATGTTTAGGTTCAGTTCTCAAAAATAATGATTTTGTTTACAATAGCTTCCATTTGGAAATTAGATCTATCAGTTTAAAATATGTGTCATGGTTGCCTCAGGATGGTCTATGTCTTTATAGAATGTCAAGAAAGCGTCCAAATTTGTGCCAGTTAATTTAAGAAAGCTGATTCAAAAGAACTTTACACCTTCCACTTGGGAACTGTTTCGAAGACTAAAGCAATTCTGTCAATGCCTAACAATTCCATATAATCTCCTTCAATAAATCCCCACAAATCCAAGAGGTGCAGGTCCTTTCTGATGGCATGGGGATGTTAGCTGATTTTGGCTGATGCTTTCAAATCTTTTCTTTGGGTGGTATTGAGGGAGAATTGAGATTCTTGAGATTGCGAGGCAGGAGTTTTATAGTAGTATCAAAAGAAAACTGCAGTCTGAGTTCTGGATCCAGGTTTTCTAATTCTATTTTACACTTTGTTGTCATCAGAAGGCTTTCTAAACCTCTAAAGTGTGTCCTACATCCTCCGTGTGAGATCCAAACCTCTGTTTTCCTCGTAGTCTCTGGGCACAGATGCTCACGCTGCACTACAGAGCTGGTCCACAGTTACTCAGCTCTCCTTGTCAATTCCTTCAGACTGAGAGCGTTTGTATGCCAGTCATAATACATGTGTGCCTGGTGAACAAAACCTTTCCATTAGCAGTATCCATTAGTGGTAATACTTGCGAGTTGCATATGCTCAGCAGATGCTTCTTGGTGCTTTATGATTTGGACTTCAGTTAAAAAAATTAAATATGAGAAGGAAAGAAAAAATGTTGAAAAAAAAAAATAAAAAAAATGCCTCCTGAAAAGCCTTCTGTGGTCTATTACTCAGTAAATAAATACAGATAGAAGTTAGTCAGGAGAGCAGATACCAAGATTCATCCTCTTCGAAGGATATCTTTCAGATATTGCCTTCTTGCATCGGCTGGTTCTTCAGGGAAAAGATTTTCTCTCCAAGGAAGAGGGCACACTTTATTATTTTTCCCATAAACCAGTCTCTGGAGAAAAAACTATTCTTTAGAAATTTAGGAAAAATTTCCACCTCATGGCTTCTAAGTTGTTTTACAATGGAATCATTGTTCAAGCATCTGTCACTGTGTTCGTTACATAGGTACATTCTTTAAAATAGGTAGTTTTCCTTGCTTTTAATTTCTATCCCAGATGCATATATTCAGACTTTTATGTGCACCCAGTATGTGCTTCTTCATAAGCACTCTCTAATTTCTTTAAACTTTCTCATTTTAGCTTTTTTTCTTGTATATAAGATCACAAGCACACAAACAAAACCATAAATGATTTGTGCTGGAGATGATTTGGAGCTAGTGCACTGATGTAGCCCTTTCTTGGTTTTGTTTTCTCTGGAAAGAAAATCAAAACTTTCTTGGTTTTGGTGTTGAGAACAAATCTGTAATGTCTATGCAGAGTTAGATCCTTTCCCAAGTTTCTTGGTCCTTTACATCAGTGCAGACAGCTGAAGTGTGCAGCTGATTTCTGTAGAGAGCACATTGTGTTAACAAATTACACCCAACAAACCATAACAAAGTTTAGTCAGCCAAAGCAAAAGCTATCCCTGTAGAATAAATTCGAAAATTTCAAATAGTTGTCATTTGTATAGCAGTCACGTAGTTCGTGATTGACACGTTTACAGGTAGCAACTTCTTGTTGGCAGTAAATCTCAAGATTTGGTACTATAGTAAGGAGAAAGCATTCAGATGTGCTCTCCCGTCCTGCTATCTGCAGAACCTGTGGGACTCGTAAAAATACACACAAAGAAAGGGCAACATAGTCACCCTTCAAGAAACTGATTCTTTGAAATCTGATGGCCGTGGAGGTCATGTGTAGTAGCTTCCGAGTGTGCTGCTGAATTTCCTTGTAGGAGGAGGGAATTTTGTGTACTGCAGGAATGCAAAAGGCATCTTCACAACTTCTCTTACGCATGCTATTTCCCTTTTTTTTTTTTTTCTTTTTTCTTTTTTTCTCTCATTTTACTTTTTCCCTTAACTCATCTATCCCATTAGACTGGGCCACATTAGACACATTAGATATTAGACTGTTTTTGGTTTGGTTGCTTCTCCAACTTTTGAGTATATATTGTAGTGAAGAGGATAGCAAAGATTAAAACCTAGATAGCCTTTACTTTCCTATAGAGTTCAGAGGGATGTTTAATTTCTCTGTGGAAATTATCCAGCAGAAAAGGATCTAAAGACACTTATTGAGGTTTTGGCAATTCTCAATATCTCCTTTTTAGTGGGTTACCTCCACTTAAAGCAAGTAGTAACTGACTTTGAACAATGCTTTCTGAAATCTGTGAGGTTATTCAGGCACAAGTAACTACTCATCTGAATGAGGATTTTAGCCCGTGGTCTGGCAAACATTTGCACACTTAACTCATGCATTTACATTTGCAGAATGAGCCATGAAGCATAACAATTTAGAAATGAGGTAATCTGAAATGTTGATTCCAAATAACTCTATAATAAAATTTCCAGTGGTGCCAGAATTTCATCCCACACCTGTAATTAGGTACTGAACATAACATATTGTAGAGAAAGGGCTATACAATTATATACTTGCTGAACTTGAAAGTTACTTACTTAGTTTTCTCATTTGCTGTGAAATTTTTTGGTTTGGTTTGGTTTGGTTTTTTTTCCTGGAAAACTGTTTCTCTGCCTATTTGTTTGTCTTGAGTGGTTTTCTTCTTGCCTACATTTTGTGGCTGGCTAGAGTCATTAGAAGCAAATGAATATCTGCGGTCTGATATTTTTTTTTTTTTTTTTTTTTTTTTTAAACAAGCTGCAGCAGCCATGAAATGCCATGAAATAAGGCCTTGACTTCTCACTATCCTTCACCTAACTTTGTTCTTCTTTTCCCTCTACTAAGCTGAAGGTCAGCTTTTAGTGCTTAACCTTAGTATTTGAAGGCTTACAATGGTACCTATGTTTATAATCCATGGACGTTACTTGGTTATAACCTTGTAAAATATGTGCGCTATTTCAGTCTGAGAAATATGTGCATGTGGTAACACATACATCATTATAAAGATTAACAGAAATGGTGCTCTGCAAGGAATAATCTTATGAAATTAAAGATTCACAGATATTTAAGGCAGGTTTGAAGAGTTATTGGCAAACATGCAGAGCAGTTGTGTGTGTGTAAAAATAAATTAAATTCATAGGACAGTGGAGAAGCAAATCTGAGACACAGAGGGAAGTTTCAGGTGGCATTCATCCAGCCATATCTGCAAGAATGCAACAATAATGATTTATGATTACTGTGATGAAAATAATGATGATTCTGCTGCCACGTTTTTACCATAGCCTCAGGAGTATAAGTAATTATGCGATGATCAGTTGATTCTACATATTCACAAATTTAGCTATTTATCATAATTGGTTTAGTCCCTTGGACTTAGTCCAGACTCTTATTTCATACAGTTGGTTGTAAAAGGGAAGTGGAAGGAAGTAAATTTCCTCTAGCTGCATATACCAAATCAAAGTTGGTTCTACACTAACAGAATCCTCATTACCAATTGCAATGGTTGTTTGTTCTTCCAGGTTTTAAAAAAAAGCAATACACAACAACAAAACAAACCCTCACACAGAAGACACCTACATTTTCTCTTTGGAGATGCTTTCAGAGGGTATCTAAAAATAAGTGCATTCACACTTCAGAGCACCCCTTTTCTGCATTTTATCTGCATAAAGGCTGGATGTTCAGTGATCATATTAGACTGAATTTGGGGGCTCCAGGTTTCATGTTTGGTTCCATGCCCATCAAAGCCTTTCCCTGGTGGTCCCTGACCCAATATTGTCATGCAAGGAGAACTCTTGCTGATTTCATGTCCTCCAAAGCCCTTGTTAATTATAAAGCCATTTTATCTTAGACTGCGTTTTTGATATCTTTGTAGCTGCCAGAAAATATTTTGTCCCAACCCCTCCACCTTTCCCAAAAAGACCCTACCAAAACTGAAAACTCCATTGGCTTTGAGGTGTGAAAAGGAAGAGGCATGCTAAAGGGTAACTGGTGGATGACAAGGTATATAGCCAAATTCTTGGATATTACCACACAACTGCACATGAAGTTGTACACCAATTTTGCTGCTGTTTTCTGTAACATTACAAAGTAGCTAGAACCCTCTTGCTGCCTTCTAGGTACCCTTAAGACACAAAACTTAATGCAGCATCAAATGGTCCCAGAGGGTTTCTTTGTCTGGGCAGCAGCAGGCACAGTGATAAACAAAACATCAAAATGCCACAGATGAAGTAGCAGTGCAGTCAGACCTAGATGTCTAGCAGCCCTAGACAGTGAGCCATGGCCTGTCATTTATCAATTTGTTTTAAGTCCTCTGATTAGACAAGTTTTTTTATCATGTGTTAATCACTACCTTCCTGGCCCAATTACACCTGCTAGCTTTCAAGCACATGATTATATAAATAGGTTCACTGTAATTCAGATTTGACAAATAGGCTGAAGTTTTCCCACATTCCTTATAGCTGGCTAAAGCCTGAAATCCCAGCATTTTTATTGCTCAAATCACATAGATTTTTCATCTCTATGCAGCCATATACTTCCTGCTACCTTGGGCCATTCTTCTAGGTCTTGGTATGCCTTGGACCTCCTTCAGGGATGAAAGCACACCTGATCAACACCAAATGCCTCATCTCCTGAGGTTTTCCCATGATAAGGTGGCTTTGGCCCAGAGCTGCATTCGGGTTCCCTGTTTTCTGATCTTCTGGCCCAGTGAGCCAGAATTAAATGGCTCTTTTAGTAGTGGCAAACAATGGGAGAAATGACGGCTCCATAATGAGGCTTCCTTCAGGTGACATGCAGAGCTGAACCAAGGTCCTTCACTTCCAAATGAGCACAGGTGTTTCACTCCCAAGGTACCTGTTTCTTGTTATGTCACATTCTTTTCTTCCGGCCACTTCCGTTTGTAACGAGACCGAGGGCACTGCTAGCATTGGAGAACACTGAGTGTTTAGTAGGTCCACCTTCAGTAGGTCCAACATTAGGCAGCAGGAAAATATCTGACTGCATAGACTTGTAGGTCTGGACATGCAGAGAAACAGAGCTGTAGGAAATTGAGGCACTTTATGTCAAATGGTCAAAGAGTTTAGGAATCTCCTGGGTCAACCAGGTGCTTTGCTGAGAGGTTTAGAATCACAGTTTTGAACTTCACATGCTTAAATATGCTCAAATCCTTTTGTGAGTCTGTAGATTAACCTAGTTTTATGGTTACATAAATTTTGGGGTGTGGTAAAAGGGACTCTGTTCTATCATGAAAGAACTGTAATAAAATGGCAGTAGATTTAGGCAGATCAATATCACTCTTCTGTGCAATTTTTAAAAAACAAAGTTGCAGCAGAAAAGCCAGTTATTGCAGTGCTACTTAATTCATTTAGTAATAGTGTGCATTGATTGATATTGTCATAAATAACAAACCGCTTCATCTGTGCCTCCTCACCACCCTAGCATATTATGCATACAAGCTAAGATGAAAAAATAGCTACAGCTCTTCTGAGCCTCAGGCTAACAAGCCTTATTGATTGCACTTGTCATGAGTAATCTAAAGCTAAAAGATAGCAACCCATAGGATTTGTATATAACCATCCTAGGCCAGGTTTGAACCCACCGTATTTTCTATGTGGGTAATGCCTGTAGAAGCTATGCTGATGTTTAGGCAGCTGACACGTTTTACCGGAAATCAAATGCAAACAGAAGACTCACGTTCTGAGCAGTGATTGGCAAAATCAATCTTAATTAGGCTGCAGATATGCAAGGCCACTTCTAAACCTGAGCCTTTTCTTGATCCCCTTTAATTATGTATTCAGATCAAAATGACATCCTGAGCTATTATCCTGCTTGTTAAACCCACTCAGTCACTTGTTGTCCGAGCAAATGCATCTATGCTTTTCAAAGCGGCATAAATGGTTTCCTCTGTCAGTCTCCTCACTGTGGGAGCTGCAGCTGTGTCCTTCAGTGTCTTGGTTTCCAGAGCTCACTGCAAAACAGTGGAGTTACTTTGTGCAAATTGCTTTTACACTCAGACCATCCTGAATTGTCATTTGGCCTCTTCCTTTGCTGGGTTCCAGAGGCACCTCCTTTCAGGTAGATCAGAGCATTTTAAAAGTATGTATAAGGAACAAAAAACGTTTCTTTTGTTTGCTTGTTTGTTTTTATCTCAAATATGAGCTGCCACTCATGTGACTACTCATTCCTTTCCCCTTCCCAGGAAGAGACAGTGAAGAGCATGTTAGGGGTGGGAGCTTAGTTGCTTGAGTTTACTAATTAGCAGGGCTGACATTCAGGAGCAAGAGAGGCGCAAAGGCTGCTTAATCAGTGTGCATTTTGGGGCTAATTCAGTGTTGTACGCATGACCTCTTCTTCAAAAATCTGCTGCAGACACTGATTTCTTGGGTCTCTGTGGCATACTGAGGTGTGAGATGGTCAGTGACACTGAGCAAAACAGCTGAGCTAACATAAAATCCCCTCAACTTGCATATGGGTGAGCTAGCAGGTGGAATGAGAAGGTAACAACTCTGTTAAAACTGTATTTTTAATATATTGATTTTTGTTTGTTTGTTTTTTAAGAGGGATGAGCAGAATATTGTGAGGCAAGGTGCCATACTCCTGGGGCTGCTCATTCAGTAAAAAGCTAAACTATATATGAAAATGAAAGCTAGAAAAATTGCAAAATTGTTAAAATAAGTGCTATTGGAGGGCACAGTGGAGGTTATGCCAATGAAGGTGTTTGCTTCACATGGAGATCAGCACATTTCAGTGTTTATTTAGGCCAAGAGACTGTTTGCAGAGCTCCTTCTGTAGAACCCCTTCCTTCTTTCACCTTTCATTTCTAATTTTTTCTTTTTTTCTTTTCTTTTTTTTTTTTTTAATACCCTTCAGCATAGCTTTGCTGCTTCTATTTAGTCTTTCTTGCAAAGTTTTGCTGGATGTAATTTCCATACATAGTATTTGTTGTAGTGTTTTTATTAACTTTTATAGCACAGGTTTTGTTGCTACTTAGCTACTAAACATTAATGTAGTGCAGAAGAAAAAATATACTTTGCCACTTACTCTCATAAGTAGCAAAGGGAATACTTTGGTGCCAGTCCTGTAAGAAGCAGCATGAACTCAAGTTTTCAGGAATAAAAACCAAGAAAAAAAAAAAAATCTCAATTTCATCAAGCTTAGTTCTCTGAAAGTCACTATACCCTAATTTTGCTAGAGGACATAGTCATGTATCTTGAGAAGAGTTTTTCCATTTTCCTTTGATTTGGGGATACAACTGAAAATTCTGGTCTATTACTACTCTCAAAAAGAAAGCTCTAAGTAAAGCTTTTATATGTGTCTGTTATACTGGACCTTGGGATTCATTCTGTGATCCCAAGGGTTGTTTCCAGGGTTCATTAGACCTTGGGCACTGCAATTTTCTAGTAATGTTTGAGGCTCTTGTGGACCTGCTACACAGCGAGCAAAACTTTAGAGAACTCTTTGGAAGTACATACAGAATAATGCTATTCATGTGCTAATATGCTGTAGTTTAGTCTGAATTGCTTTCTTCAAGCTTTGGTAATAGCTTGGTTTTTGGTTGCTCCAATACCAGTTCTGACCCTTGGTGACTTCGTCACTATTACAAACTAGCACCAACGTTGTCCAATTTTTAAGCTGCTCTCATCATTGAAAACCTACAGCAGTGAGACATACCTTGAATATCCTTCAGGAAGGTCCTGACAAGTGTCCTGGCCAAAGTGTCAAAAGCAGAGCCAAAATGGTGGAACTTGGAGGAAGAAGGGAGTTGTACTCTGGACAGTGCAGTGTTCGCTGATGAGGATACAGGGCCCCAAAGGATTCTATTGTGTGCATGGATGCTTATAAGATATTTAAAAGCCTATATTGTATATTGGTATTAACTTTTACTCTATTTCAGCTTTTGATCAGAGAGAAAATCTTTATTTACTGTTTTTTAAATAGATAATATGGTGGTTTAGTAAGGTTTATGTTTTTGGGCTGCAAACATTGCAGATGAGTGTTTTTTCTCTTTTTTTCTTTTTTTTTAATTTAAAGGGAGAAGAAAAAGGTTTGTTGAGCTGACAAAATGTTAGGGCTACCTAATTGGGAGGATCCTGTTATGTGCTGCCTCTTAAATTCATTACTGTATTGATGAATATACCTTATCATCAATTTTCAACATGTAGCCCTGCAGTGCTATTAGTAAATTATGAATCCAGAATTCCAAATCATTCCTTATTACTCACTTTAGAAAATAAGCATCGCAAGCTTTACCAGTAGTACAAAAATCTCTCTGTCTTTTCTTATCTTTTATTTGTGATCCTTTATATTTTTTGTTTAAGTTTTGATATATCCCGGAGTTTCCTAAAGAGAGAGAGGCTTTTAATTTTTTTTTTTTTTTTGTTTTTTTGTTTTTTTGCTTTCTGGGTGTCGTGGTTTAAGCCCAGCCGGCAACTAAGCCCCACACAGCCGCTCGCTCACTCTCCCCCGGGTGGGACAGGGGAGAGAATCGGAAGGGTAAAAGTGAGAAAACTCGTGGGTTGAGATAAAAACAGTTTAATAGGGAAAGCAAAAGCCGCGCACGCAAGCAAAGCAAAGC
>JASVER010000003.1:4018109-4111789 GCA_030449065.1 Oceanodroma leucorhoa
CTTGTGCACCTCACAGAGCATGTGAGCTGAAAAGTCCTTGAGAAAGTAGACTACCTAGCAACAACTAAAAACATTAGTGTGTTATCAACATTCTTCTTACACTAAATCCAAAACATAGCACTATACCAACTACTAGAAAGAAAATTAATTCCACCCCAGCCAAAACCAGGACACTGGGCAAAATCATGACCTTCAACTTTGCTGCATCACCGCTGGCAAATTACTAACTTTCAAATTAATATTCTTCTGTGTAAGTGATTACTGCAGCATGACTTCACAAAGTTTGCTTGAATTTTAGCCCAGATTCACATAGGTCTAGATTTACGATGCATTCTTGCCATGTGTCCAAATGGGATGTTTCCTCTTCCTGAGGCTATCAGATGTCCTCAGAAGTAACATGCTCATTAGCTGTAATGTTTTTCTTAGTTTTCATGATCTGAGTGGCCTGGAAGCATTAAGAAACATGTAATGATGCTCGGAATCAGGGCTGGATCTGGCCTTTTATTACCATACCAAAACAGAGGGTAAACAAATCCCTTCAGAAAGGACTTAACACTAATTGCACCCACCTCCCCAAACCTGGCAAAGGTTACTACTCATCTGGGCTATTAAAATGCTAGTGTTTGCAGACTCAGAGAAAATTACTGGCTCTTGGCAGAACAGTTCTTTCACTCACCATTAGAAATTTGTTTCTAAGGTTTTTTCTACGCACTTTCTCCAGATTGCATTCATGAAAGTCACGTTTTGCAGTGATAACTTGGTGGGGCACCCAATCTTTATTCGAGATAATTAGCTACTCTATCTTTGGTATGCACTTTACTTTGTTTTTTTTACTGCGTACCATTATCTTTTCCAGAAGTGTTGTGTTCTGTTTCCAGGCATACTGACTTTCCATCTACACTATGAGCGATTGTTTGCAGTAACACAAATACTTTTGTTTTAAACAGATGTATAAGAGCTGTTACTGTAAAGCTCAGTACTTTGTTACCATTGCTACCCAGTAATGGATAGGCAAGAACCAAACTTGGAGAAACTGGAGCTCAAACAGAAAAAAGACTTACCTGAAGACTTACAGAAAGCTGAAGTCAACTACAGAACACAACTCATTGTTTCTTAATGGAATATTTTACTCATCAGGTACCACTCCGTGGCTAATCACAGTTTAGCTAGATGGATGCATGAAGCCTAATTATGTTTTCTCTTGGCTTTTTGTTCAGGAAGCAAAGGGAAACTCCCATTAGTGTTCTTAAAAATAGATTAGACGTTTATGATGAAAGAAACTGATGTATTTGATTCTTTTTTGAGAGGGACGTGAACTAGGAGACTTCCCAAGGTTCTCCAGCCACCCTAAATGCAGGACTTTGGAGAAACTGTGAAGCACATCCACCCATGCACCCTGACCTTGTCTAGCCTGAATACCAGATTGAGCCACGTCATCTTCCTCCCCACCATATTTCCTGGCATGCTTATTGCCACTGGAAATCTGGGTGCATTGGCCTGGAGGGGCACATGGCAACTTCCCAGCGGGCACAAACGGAGGGCCAGGAGGCCGGGGCTGCCTCTGAGGCTCATTTGTTCTGCAATTCAGACAGAGAGTCTGTATTTACATTTTCAGACTTCAGTAGGGATTTGCATAAAAAGAGTCTATTAGCAGTCGTGACTGGTAACTTCAAAAATGCCCTTTCCTTATTGCAGGCTGACGTGTGTGGCAAACTATAAAGTCATGCATAACATTTACGACGGTGAAATACACCACTAACATACTACAAGATTTTGATTTTTCTCCAGGAACCAACTCTGTGATGCATCAGCATTTTATGTAAATAGGATGATTTGTTTTTTCCCACAGACAGTAAAAATAAGAATGCAGTTAATGTTGTTGATAAAATATATTAAAAAAAAAAAAAATTCCACAAATGTGTGGTTTTTTTTTTTTTTTTGCTGAGGAGAGCAGTTAGAGATGAGAGAATAAGGAGAAGATGCAAGAAAATGGTCCCATGAATGCTGAGTTCTCTTCCTGTTACTACCTTAAGTTAAAGCTACACAGGACAAACTGTAATGATAATGTTGTATTTCTGAGATATATGTGTAATTAAAACACATAAAAGTGCTGAGCAAAATCAGTGTGTTAGCAATGCACGTGGTATCAGAAGAAACAAAAATATTACATCAGGTGGCCTGCCTAAGCACAGCCTGGGTGTGCATCTCTCTTATACTTTCTCTTCTGGTAGCTACTCTTGAGAAATGTGCAACTTTGGTGTTTTTTCTCTCCCACAAAACTCTCCATTCAGCAGAATTTTTTCCATTATGAAGCATTTGGAGGTTTGCATTGCTTGACATACGGATGGAAATTTTATGTTCATATTTAATCAACTTGAGATATGTCCTTGCCCAGGACTGGGGCATCTTCTTCAGAGGAAGTGTAGACTGGCATTTCCCCTATTGAAATGACCATGGGCAAATTTCTGATGTTGGCACCATATTGCATTAAAGCAGCTCTGCAGTTCGATTATTATGATGGGCCTTCTCAGCTTTCGGCTCCTGTTCTCCACATTTCAGTTTATCGTGGCAATTCTGTTCCTTCACCCCATTCTCTGCCGTATTGCAGAGAGGTCTCAAATCCCCGTAAGAAAATCTCCTGAGAGTGTAAAAGTAGTTTAATATCATTAGATCAGTGAAACAGAGTGTCTTATCCTGTATTACATGTGTAAAAAGCTCCCTATCGATTTCGGTGTTGTTTCTATTCAGACCCTATGTATAGTTCAGGACTGTACTGTTAATTTTGTTATTAGTGAGTGATAAATTCACTCACCACAATAGGGAACACTCAGTTGTGCATATCACACTCACAAATCTATTAATAATTACATTCAGATACACAACTATGTAAAAATATAAATAGCAAGGCTACAAAGTCAAGCAGAAAGTTAGGAAATAGCAGAACTAGTTGCCTGGGCAACATTAGTCTGGTTCCTTTAATTATATGCATTTCGATCTAGGATTTAAGGGCCAGATTTTTTTTTTTTTTCTTTCTCCTGCATGATGCCTAGAGGGGAAAAAAATAGCTATAAGTTTACTAACTCTCATATGAAGTGCGAGATAACTATAATAAGGGGCTCTTGCAGAACTCCTGTAATAACCTTTATCTTTATTGCATAGATGAAGGAAAGGTCAAGATCTGTTCAACTAGTGCGACAGACTTAGTGTTAGCTCCATGCTTTATATACATAATGTGTCCTCAGAGATTGCAAGGAAAGCAAACAGACCTCATCAATTTCTCTAATGATACCTCTGAAAGATACTTTTTTTTTTCCTTGGTTTGTATTTTTAGCTCACTTTAACAACACCTCTATTACCAGGCTGTCAGAGACCTCATACATAGAATTTATGTTGGCTTTCATAAAGAAAAATTAGATGCTATCTCAAGGACAGGCTCTACTTTTAATGTCATTAAAACTAAATGAGTTATTGTTGATATTCACTGAGGAACAGCAAATAGAATTAGATGGAGAAAAATCTTAGTGATAAGGAGATGTGGTGGCTTAAACTGTCCGCTGCAGAGAAAAGGTAATTTATAAGCATTGCTTTCTTTAATGTATACGTAACCTGTACTTTATGCTGTGGCAATTGATTCTATTAATCCTAGGGGAGGGATGGAGGTTATGGAGAAGAGGTGTGGATTTTAGTTATAATACTCTGTATTTCTCCAATAGCACTGAGTGCACGGCTGGGCAGTTCGGCCCCAGGCATCCTCAGCACCTCCGAACGCAGCAGAGGAAAAGGCAGGGTGTCTGGGCCCGGCGGCTGCTCGTACCTGTTCCCTGTCCGAGTGCCTGGAGGAAAGCAGAGCTCACGGAAAGAGGGAAGACTTTAAGTACGGTAGTGAAAGATGGTGTTCATCAGCACTAGACTAAGTGATACCTCTGCTTTGAGGTCTGTCTCCTCGTGTTTCTTAGGGTATAAGTGGATATGACTGAATGCTTTTCAAGTCTTAGTGAAAAACTTCACTCTTTATTAGGATAAAGAAGCAGAGCTGGGGCAGGAGCGTTTCACACACTAGAGGATTCCCACATCTGCACACTTTACATTTAAATTTATGCTTTTTGCTTTAAACTGTCTGGTTCTGTAAAAGAGGAACGGAAGAGCAAAGAGGCACTGAATATTTCCCTGCTCTTACCTGGTTTGCCCAGGCTCACAGGAAAAACAGAGTGCTCTGTAAAGAAGAGAGGGTTTTATAAAAGCCTGGGAAATGGCTGTTTTCTATGGTAATCCCACGTATCTGTAGGTCTGTGGTTCGGATGTCATCAGCATTGTTTCTTGTGTAACTGAGAGCTCTTTAGCTGTTAACTCCAAAGCTGGAGTGGAGCTGAACATGGAGATCCCACAGCATATTCTAAGAGCTTAAAGTGTCCGGGGGAAAAAATGAGGTATTGAATTTCCTGGTAGGCATGAAAGTGCTACATATTTCATTTTATGTCTGTGGTATAAAGACTGGGAAAGTCTTTAAAAAAAGATCAAAAGCAGATGCATTTATATATAACATCTTAATGTATAAATGTTTTGTTGGGGCATTGTAGAGAGCTATTACAAATGAAGAAGAAATGTTAAAAGAACATTATTAAGCTGTGAAGTTAGAAACCTGAAGGATAGAAAATGTCATTGCAAACTTAATTAGACCCCCTAATATGTATGCAGTAGGAAGGGCTTTAATTACCTGATCACAAACTAGTTTTTGCACAGCATCCTCCACTCCTTTCAGCATAGAAACCGGATAGTCTTTAATGAGCAACTATTCAATATTTTGTTTTCTCCTCAATATGCAGCCTTAAGTTTTATTCACTGTGTACTCTTCAAACCTAGCTCCAAAAACATAATTATTCATTTCTTGATGGGAAATTCTGAAGTACACTTCAGAAGAAAATTTATTTCACAAATATTTGTTTATTTTCACACCATCAAAAAGGGATGATGGGCTATTATGATTTTTCAGACAGTGAATTGTGTCACAAAGAAAAAGTATACATTAATTTGGAAGCTTAGTTTAAGGCAAATAAAACTGTCTTTCAGCGCTGTATATGCATTTGAAGAAAAATTTCAATTTACTTTGGTTGCATATACTACCTGGTGAAGCAAATCAGATCACAGTATTTTAAATAGATTTTTATTTCCCCCCACCTAGCATAGGTTGAAAACAAGACTTCAGTCTCTTTAAAGAAAAAAACAAGTGAGAGCAAGAATGTGCCTAGTGCCAGAGAGACATGTTGCCTCCCTAGCCATGTCATTAAGGCACTAAACCGCTATCTTTGAGATGGTAGAGAGATGCGTTTAAAATTGGTGCTGTGAATCAGAAAGACCAACCCTGGTGATAGTGAGAGATTGCTATCGAAATAAACATACCTTCTCTATTCCCAGAAGGAATGGATACTTGCTCGGCATTTAAAAATTCCTGGGTGGTATACAAGCATACTCCTGGCAGCTGGGGCCTGAACTTTTTGCTGATGAGGAGTCATGCTTGCTCCTCCTTCTTGGCATTTCCATCTGCATGGTTTTCCTGCAATTGTACCCTTTCCATAAGGTGGCCTCACCCAAGTAACTTATGGCACAATAGTATAAGTAGTTGCCTGAGAGGCAGGAGAAGTGACCTGTCATTGGGAACACTGAGCCACTCTCTTGCTTCCAGATGAATCTCTTAATAACAGGATTAGTGTTTAAAGCAAGGGGATGGAGGCACCAGCACTAAATGAAATGAGCCAGCTCTCTGTCCCTTAAGGCACAATTCAAAACAGGGTTCCAGATGGTCCTTCCATTTAAATGCGCACATTTCAGGTGTGACTAAGGGTCAATACGGATTTGAGCCTAAAATTCCCAAATTGTGGTTGAGCACCCTAAAATATCAGTTATTCTGACTTGGTCTCATACCAGACTGTAGGAACTCTTCCCATGAATTAGCATGTTTTGATTAAATGTAAGCAGTATTTTAGAACAAAAATGTTCATGGTCTTTTATCTATAGTTTCTCTCCATAAAACTGATATCTCATAATTGGTAGTTCCTTCTGTCTCACAGGTGCAAGTGGGATTAAAGTGTATTCTCCCAAGCCTTATGAATGAAACTGTTATTTTTTTTCTGGCTTCCTATCCTCTTGCTCATTTATTGCTGATCCCCAAATTTCTGCAAGGATGAAGGTGTTAGAGGCAACACCTGGTTTACTGAGGAGCTGCATCTAACAGTAGAGCTTTCTAGGAACATTCTCCACTGCTGATTGAAATCAGGGTCCTGCAGAAATAGTAAATGACCATGTAATAGAGAGGAGGGGAAGAGCCCACAGTAGTCTCTCTGGCATTGAATGCTTTGTCCTGGTTTCGACTAGAATAGAATTAATTTTCTTCCTAGCATCTGTTATAGTACTGTGTTTTGGATTTAGGATGAGAATAATGTTGCTAACACAGTGATGTTTTAGTGATTGCTGAGCAGTGCTTACACTAAGTCAAGGACTCTTCAGCTTCTCATACTGCCCTGCCAGCAAGGAGGCTGGAGATGCACAAGAAGCTGGGAGGGGACACAACCAGAACAGCTGACCCAAACTGGCCAAAGGGATATGGCATACCATATGATGTCATGCTGAACAAAAAACTGGGGGAGTTGGCTAGGTGGGGCACAGCTGCTGCTTGGGAACTGGCTGGGCATCGGTTGGTGGGTGGTGAGCAATTGCATTGTGCATCACCTGTTTTGTATATTCTTTTATCATTATTATTATTTTCCCTTCCTGTTTTGTCCTATTAAATTGTCTTTTTCTTAACCCACGAGTTTTACCTTTTTTCCAATTCTCTCCCCCATCCCACTGCAGGGGAGGTGAGCGAATGGCTGTGTGGTGTTTAGCTGCCTGCTGGGTTAAATCATGACCTGCTCACATTTCCTAGGTTTTTAAGTATCTGCTTGGTAGCCTTAATATTTTTGACAAAGGATGGTGGATGGATGCATGTGCATGTGTTGGTGTGCAAGCATGTAGATATCTGTGTGTCTATAAAAATCTGTTCAGTCCATTAATTTCCTTTTACAAGCTGTTTATTTTCTTAAAGCTTAGTATCCTCACAACTCCTCTATCCTTTATTTCTGCCACTGTTTAGCCATTACAGTTTCTGCATACCTTGGAAACCATTTGTGCATTTAATTATGGAATATTTCTTCAATTTTTAGCACTTTTCAATGATCTCAAGTTTCTTGACACCTACAATTAGTGGTAATTGCTTGGTGGACTGTGGATAATGGTTTTCTAGCAAAAGAGAGAGAGAGAATATGTTTTTACACTACTATTACTTTACAGCATTTTTACAGATGTATATAAAGGGTTCTCAGCTAAGATCAGAGCTGTGTGCTGCCATGTACCACAAACATCCATCAAGTGAGATGATTTCTGCTTAAAAGAAGTTTTAAGTAAGTGAAAAAGACTGACAAGGTATTTTTACCCCTATATGACAGATGTGGAGCCAGGACCCAGGGACTGTCTGGATTAAGTGGCAAAAAAAAAAAATAAATGTGGTTCTCTGGGTCCTGGTGTGCTGTGTTGTTCAATCCAGGGACCTGAATCTGGAGCATGCTAGAAATTTCTTATGGTTTATGCAGTTAAGTTTCTTTGTCATGGAAAGTGTTATGCAGAAGCAGGGGAAAGATGGGTGAGCAGTCAGTATAGCATTTTGAGACAAGGCCAAGGTATTCACATGGACCACGGAGCTTGGTAAGTGCACTTCAGATGTCACCAGAGAGACTATGCACAGCCTGTGAGCAGCCCAGGTCTGTTAAACTACAGACTGGTGAACTTTCCTCCTAGCATTTAACCTGCTAAATACCTGTAATATCTAGTTCTGAAATATTTCAGTCTGGTTGTATACTGCATCTTAACTGGCAAATGCCAAAGTCAATCATATATAGAATCTATCATAAAATGCTTTTTCTCACTGTCGGTAGAAATTATGTATTTTTTTTATTTTAATTTTAGAAAAAAAAGAGAAAACACAATGCTATTTGATAAGAATACCATGATGCTTTTGGGAGAGACACAACCAAATTTCTTCAATTAAGTAAACACAGGAGGTCCATGTGCTCTGTTCCTCACTTTGGTGGGATCGCAATGGCTTGCAATTGGCTAGAGATGCAATTGCCAAACATGTCACTTTGTGGCATTCATTTGGAAGGACACTACACAGGAATGCTGAAGTAGTCCTCCTATGTGACCCAAGATCAGCTGGAGTTGAGTGGTTATAGTGTCAGAATAAGTAGTAGTTCAACGGCATATAATGGATATAATTTCTGTGGCTACCTCAGGACTCGTACAGCACAGGCTGAGCTGTTAGTGGAGATCACTTGTGAGAGGAAATATGATTTCCTGACTATCTGTAATAATATTAAATCTAATTCATGTTTTCGTATTCATTGCTGAGCTATTATGCAGACTTGGCAAGTCATTAAGGACAAAACAGAGTTGTTTTAAGGTATGCTGAGCACTGAAACACAAGAAATTGAGACTCCAGATTTAAAAATGTAGGTATTAGGGTCGTAAGCAGGAAGTTTGTGGGATAGGTGGAATGAGCACATTGATGTCTTGGAAATTTTGGTGACAGGTTGTAGCCTGAGAGAATCTTTCTACTTTAGTTGCTGTTCAGTGTAAAGTGTCATATTACTGCAATAAATTAGATGCATTTTCTTGTACACTATTTTAAGGGACAATGGAGGATAAAGCAATTGTGGAAAAACTCATACTAGCTGTCTGCCTTTCTGCGCATTACGGAGTTTAAGCTGTCCCATTTTTTTTAAATGTTCGCTGTCCATCTTCTCTGCCTACCTGAGTACATTTTCATACACCTGTTCACCACTAACTGCCAATTTCAGCAGTATTCCTGTTTTTTTTTTTTTTTAAATAGACTTCAAGAGCATCTTTATTGTCTGCCGCATGAATTGTTTGTTTTAATAGGAAGCTACTTTGCTACAGTACTGCTTCTTTAATTGCATGTTACTTTAACAACCACATCCACCCAAAACATAATGATTGTGACTGAAGAAATACAGTTCTGAATCATGAAGTGGAAGGCACAAGAGTTTAGGTGTGAGTGAAACCAGTTTTCATTTTTCATACACACACACACACACACACAATCAAGAATCGTGATTACGGCATGCAGCGTCTTCTGCCTGTAGCAATGCCAAACCAACTTCAAGTGTGAATTAAAATATGTCCCAGGGAAATGAGCAGAATTTCAGTGATGAAACAATGTATTGCTGAGAATCATTTTAACGATATTCTTTAACCATGTTCTCTGAAGGTGATATTGTATACGTGTTCAGCAGTTGTAGCATGGCTCTGTGAGTGCTGTCATCCAGAGTAGCATAAACCTTGAGAGGTGAGCGGGCCTCGTGCATTTATAGCAGTGTGTTGGCCACTGCTTGTTGCTGAATAGAGTCTCTTGCTCCTTCTCATCCCATCTCCCCTTGCAAATCCAAGTTGGCTGCAATAGCCGCCTGCAGTGAACAGGCTGAAGGCCAAAGACTAGCAGAGCCTTCATAAGGGGCTGGTGGAGAACACTGAGGCAACATGGTCGAGACAAGTCAGTAGTATAGTAAATGCACAAACAGCCTTGCCAGCGGTTGTTGCAAGCACCTATGAAATGGCTTTCATACTTCCAGCATTTGATAATGGTAGAGTCAGACATCAGTGGAGAGTCTGATGGGCAGAATTTTCAGTGACCTAAAATAACATTGCAGATAGTCGGTAGGGCAGACTTTTACTCCTCAATACAGGTTATTGACTCCTCAGTATAGGTTAGGTATGTTTCTCACAGCTAGGAATTTTGAAGCTTTGATGCCAACTACACCCACCCCTGCCACCCACTCCCAGCAAAAAGAAAAAAAAAAAAAAAAGCTGAAGCTTTTGGAACTTCCTTGTACTCTTCTTTTGAGAATTGGTATCAGTACCTTGATTTGTTTAGTCTGGATCATGTTTCAGGCCCTGTTAGATCCGTATCCCTCCAAGCAAGCATTCAGAAGGTTATTTATGAGACTGAGATCAGGGGCAAGCTGCAGATCCTTTACAATATCATGCTGTCATTCCTATCGTGGAGAATACAGTGCAGTTTGTCATACAAGAAATGGCTGTCCCTCTAGGAGCTCTTGAAATAGATAAGAGACACCTATTCTCCTTACATATCTAGGCAATGCAGCAAAGCATAGAAAGAAATTAAAATGTAGTTACAATAGCCTAAAAATGACAATAAGCTCACAGTTCTGAGTTGACACGCACCCTCAGTAAGTTCGCAGATGACACCAAGCTGGGCGGGAGTGTTGATCTGCCTGAGGGTAGGAAGGCTCTGCAGAGGGATCTGGACAGGCTGGATCGATGGGCCGAGGCCAATTGCATGAGGTTCAACAAGGCCAAGTGCCGGGTCCTGCACTTCGGTCACGACAACCCCAGACAACGTTACAGGCTTGGGGAAGAGTGGCTGGAAAGCTGCCGGGCAGAAAAGGACCTTGGGGTGCTGGTCGATGGCCGGCTGAACATGAGCCAGCATGTGCCCAGGTGGCCAAGAAGGCCAACGGCATCCTGGCCTGTATCAGGAATAGTGTGACCAGCAGGAATAGGGAGGTGATCGTGCCCCTGTACTCAGCACTGGTGAGGCCGCACCTCGAATACTGCGTTCAGTTTTGGGCCCCTCACTACAAGAAGGACATTGAGGTGCTGGAGCGTGTACAGAGACGGGCGACGAGGCTGGTGAAGGGTCTGGAGAACAGGTCTTATGAGGAGCGGCTGAGGGAGCTGGGGTTGTTTAGCCTAGAGAAGAGGAGGCTGAGGGGAGACCTTATCGCTCTCTACAACTATCTGAAAGGGGGCTGTAGAGAGATGGGTGCTGGTCTCTTCTCCCAAGTAACAAGCGATAGGACGAGAGGAAATGGCCTCAAGTTGCGCAGGGGAAGTTTAGATTGGATATTAGGAAAAATTTCTTCACTGAAAGGGTAGTCAGGCATTGGAACAGGCTGCCCAGGGAAGTGGTGGAGTCACCATCCCTGGAGGTGTTCAAAAAACGTGTGGATGAGGTGCTTCAGGACATGGTTTAGTGGGCATTTGTACTGGGTTGATGGTTGGACTCGATGACCTTAGAGGTCTTTTCCAACCTTAATGATTCTATGATTCTATGATTCTATGACATGAATTATGTCCTGATGAGTTCATAGTGGGGGCAGTTACTGACATTAGCACATTTAAGAAACAAGCTATTGTCACTGTGATATTTTTGGCTGGAAGTAGTTACGGTAGTCACTGACTGAGGCTTTGTATTAAGGTTCACTCAATGTATAGTTTCTTCTACTTAAAATCAAAGAATATCACTTTCAGTTCCCAGTATTGTGTTACTTCATATCCCAAGGTGTTAGTGAGACTCTAAGCTACATAGAGACAGAGGATGTCTCTACCCTGTGTATATTAAGAGGTCTTTCAGTATTCACCTTCAGGTTTCAGTGGAGTTGCAAAACTCCAACAGTTATTTGCAAGTACCCTCATCAGTACCTTCAGCAGAAATAGGTTGTGTACCATTGTTCTAGAAGCATTTGCTGCTAATGATTCACTAAGTGGTAGGCAAGTGTAAATAGCAAATACAGGACTCAAGGGAGAAGTGGAGAGACTAAAGAAGAATATTTTTTTTTTTCCTAAACTTTCCTCTTGCTGTAATCCTGCGTTCAAATTCTAAGTGAATTAAAATTTGCTAGCATCCCCACTGGTATGCTGACATAAAGAGATGCTACCTGTTAGATATCACTGGGGCTGGGATTTGAGGCAAACTGCAGGTCCTTACTCCACTGCTCAATCCTTCCTGCTTTTGGAGTTGAGGAACCTGATCAGAGATACTATCTAGACTTTCTCAGCTTCCAAAATGTTTAGTTTCGAATTTTGTTCCTCTCAAGGAGACATTTAAAAATATGCTCTGGTTTTGATTTTTATTTAAATAAGTAGCTTGTGATTTGAGATAAAGGATTGATTTTTACATCCTGCTACAGGCTCCTGTCCTCACCTTGGGCAAGTTTCTCTGTGGGCAATTTTCCCATTATAACAATAGGGATGGGAATTGTCTGCAGTCAAGCTTTTGTCTTGTTGGTGTGGACTGGGAGCATTTTGTGGGGAAGGATCGTCCTTTGTCATTCCTGGCAGAATGCGATCTTGACTTCTGGTTTGGGGTTTCTGTATTCTAGTGAAATACTTTTCAGTGTGCTGTCATATCATCTGGGATAAATGGTTGAATAGCTAGAAACTTGGTATTCTTTTTCCAACATCAATGTTTACTTGTTTCATTTTTTTTTTGTTTAATTTGTTTCCTTCATCCAATATTTAAAACTAACAAGCACAAGCAAACACAGAAAAAAAACTTGAAAGCCTAAAAATCAAACAAATGAAAAACCCTTTCCATTTATATAATTCAATTAAACACATTCTTCCCATGATGCATTGAGGAAATATATTATTACAGACACAAATCATTTTGTAGTGTTGTATTATTAACTGCTGCTGGGACCAGATGATTTTTCTGCCAGATTAGAAGGAAGGAGTGGTAGGATGTAATGTCAATTGTTCTAATTGTTACGGGTCCTTCAGTACTAGGGCATATGTGAGTTCCCAGAAAGGAGATGCAAAGATATGTATATTTGCACATACTGCTACAGGCCACATTCCTGGGTGGGGGTCTGCCCCAAACAGCCTGGAATTTGAGGACTGAAAATGTCAGGTGGTTGTACCAAGGAGACGTGGGATGTCCCAGGAAGCAGAGGGGTGGTTTTGGTAGTGTGAAGTCCCAACAGTCGCTCCTGTGAATGAGAGGTGCAAACATTCAATCACATTTCAGTAGCAAATATGGATTTTACTAAGATGACATTACTAGGGCAGAGAAAACTCTGCAGGAATTATTTGAAAGTTGTTTTGCTTTGCCGATTCAAATATTGGTAGATTTCATTAAACTGCCTTGTAAAATCATCACAGTAGGAAAAAAAAATGGTGGAGAAAGAATTAGGGGATTCAAAGCAGCCTCAATCCATCAGGCTCAGGCAGGAGAAAGAGGTGGGTGTCCGCCAGCACTGCAAGGGGCTGTTGGGAATGTTTAGGGGCGTCTTGGTCAGGAACAGAAACAGTGTGTCACACTTTGAGAAATTAGTGATGGGAAGAAGCCAGTTTTTTAGTGCATATCCCTTTATTCTGAAGCCTTCTCTTCCCCAGTATTCTTTCCTAGAGATTCATGCCAGTTGTTTAAAATGTCTTAAACTTTAGGATTTCTAGGTCTTTGGAGGGAGTTTAAAATGCCCTGGAGATCTCCCCAGTGATAGCTGTGCACACATCTGCCTGAGTATTAAAAATAGACTATTTTTATTTAATTGGATGGTGGAAAGCTAGAGATCTCTCACATCGCTCCGACAGCAGATTCAAGATTTTACGTATGTCAAAACAATGCCATCTGGGCTTGTTTATATTGCTGTTAGCCTTTTGTAGGAGTCCAAGTGCCTATTTGAAAACCAGTATAGCACCAACCTAACAAATAAACAGTAGGTCATGCTACAGCCCCTTCCAGTTTCTTGGGCCGACATGGAGAAGTGTTTGCTTACACAAGTGCTGGGTGAGTGTGTTAGTCGAACGAAGTTGTGGATATGAAGACAATGTCGTACAAAAAACCTAGAAGGACATATGAAATCATATGAATTAAAAGACTGAGTCCCAGTTTTAAACATTTTCATTGCCTTGCCTTTTTTCTGTGACTCTTTCACCTCTCAATCCCTTTGGATTATATGGGCATAAATTTTATTTTTGCGTTTACAAATGCAATGTTTATCCAATAGAAGACTGAGAATTTTAGGGTGTTTCGCATAACTAAAACATTTTATTTGTGAGTTAAAAAAAAAGTTCCTGTTTGAAATAACAGAAATCCTATTTAATTGGTTGAAGGTAATTAACAAGATTGGTTGCTCATCCCCCCTGTAATGTAGTTTAGAACTGTAGATTGTAGGAGTGGTAAATTTGGATGGTTTGGAAAGTTCCTGGTGGATCTTTGATTTGAGATTAGGGTTTTGTAAAGAATCAGGAAGTGGAGTGCTAAAACAAAGGTAACAGATGGTACTGTCTCTCCTTTAAAGAGACCTTCAACTCAGCTAGCAAAACTCACAATTTTACTATTTGTCTAGGGGGCCAGCAATCTCTTATTTTTATGGTAGTTTGGGAGAGGAATAGTTTAACAAAGCTCACAGAACTCATACAAGAGAAATTAATGCATAATGAATGGGATCTCTAGGGCACAGATCATGTTCGTCTGCAACAACCAAAGGAGTTTGTAACATTTAACAGTCCATGGGACCCGAAGTCCTTCCAGCTCAATTTAATTTTTGTTTTGATATGGCAGAGCTCATGGGTAAGTCTCCCTGGCTCTGTGCTCTCATCTGCTCTTTGTAGATTGGGGCACGCATCAGCTCATGCGTTGTCCTAAGCACCAGGCTTGGAACTTGCTGTGTGCAACATCTGAAGATGCTTGAAGAACTTTTTATTCAGCATGATGTGATTGTGCCTTGGGTGGTTATGGTAAGGAAGTGCGTACTTTGTGATATTTGACCCAGCTGTGGGGAAAACTAATGCCAAGGGTGACCTTAGAAATAAACCATGTCTCTTCTATTTACCTTTATGGTACAAAAAAAATGAAAGAAGAGTTCATCTGTTTAAAATGTTCAGTTCTGGTTTTCTTTGGTAGATAACAGTAGCTCTCATTAGCATTAGGAGCGTGTCCTGGCCCTCCTGACTTCTGCCAGCTGCTCTCCACAGGGTAAGGGAAGGCCGGTAGCTGTTGGGCCTGGAGACTGGGGTATTCCCCATTGTGCCCCTCTCCATCTGTTTGGATTTGGAACTGGAAATACTGTTTGGACTGCAAACGTTGGAGAAAGTCAGCACTGAACAGCAAATCCCTGAGAGCTTCCAGAGGCTGTGATAAAGCCCTTTGGCTTGGAGACAGAGGGGAAGATAATTAAGTGATCATCCTTGCTGGGATTGCAGCTGAGCTTGGTTTGCCCTGTCTAAGCCGTGGCAGAGCAATGACATAGATTAGAGGTATTAAAGAAAGGGGCTGCTTTTGTAGCATCAGTCTAGTCATGGGCGGATGCAGACAAACAAGACTTTACCCACTTGTAAATTGGGCAATATATAGGGTGCTGTGAGGGGTGCCCCCTACTCCTGTCCCCTGGTGCGCCTTCTCGTGGGGCAGGCGGCCGTTGGCCGGGGGTGAGCTGGTCACGTACCCGCTTCTGCTCTGAAGGGGTCCGGGGTGCCCGGGCCGACCAGGATGGCTGAGGTGCCATCACAGCCCGTGGCGCGCTGCCGGTAGAAGCGCGCAGTGGCAGGTGCCGTGGGGCACCTGGGCTGGAGCGGCCATGCCTGGGCGGCAGGGCCGGGACACCCCGGGGGCCTGGGAGGCCTCCGCCACCGGCCGCTTCCTCCAGCGACCGAGTGAGTTCTGTGAGCTCAGGTTATGGGCGTACACCCGGTCTGCAGAGGGTCCGGGTTAACGTGAAGTTGTGATTGTAAAAACAACTGCGCTGTGTCCTGGCTCTGCCGAGGGTCCCTGAAGACCCCGCCTGTCCCGGTAGTGGTGGGTGGTGTTGCCCATGGGCTGGGAAGCCAACACAGGGAGGTGGTTGGTCTTGCGTCTGCCGTGTACTGCTCCTTGAGGAAGCATCCTAAAACCTTCAGAACTAGTGAAAACACAAGGTTTCTTTGTAAGAGCTGTGTAAAAATATCCAAGTAATATTTTTCTGCTTGGTTCTTTAATTCTGGATGAATTTGAGGCAGAAATGCCCATTTGAAGTAATGAATATATTTAGAGAGATTAGGATGTCATTAAAATAAGCTGTTTTATTCAGTAATGTGGATGCCCATGTAGCTACTGATGCTTCGTAAGTGTGATACAATTTGTAAGGATGGTCAGCTAGGAAGGAGTGGAAGGAAAACAATGGGCTTGTGGTGCAAAGTCTGTATTTGATTTCCAAATAAATTTGCAGTTACGGTCCCAGGTTCTGACTAGTCAATTTATGGAGAAATTTTCCTTTTGAAAAACGACCCTTGTCAGTACCATTTTTTTGTTCAAAGGAAAGGAACACTTTCAATGGCATTTTTCAAAGAGAAACTTTGAAATCAAATTAAGTTTTTATTGTTTTTCAGATTTCTTCTGTTCAGTATAGTTGTTGGAAAATAAGCCAATGAATAAATAGTACAGAAATAAAATTAGTTTGTTTCTTGGTATGTTTTTTTTTTTTTTTTTTAATGCACAATTTCCTATGAAATATCACCAGCTTCAAATAAGAAATTGTCTTAATCTTTTTTGCTGGGGGAAAAGGAGTAGAAGTTTTTAACCTTTTTGTCAGTAAATGCTCTGAGACACTAAATAATTATGAATCTCAATATATCCATCTTTATCTAGGAGCTTACATGTTTTACTAGTTTTGTTTCTGTGGTCTTTTTTTTTTCTTACGATGGTTGGTGAAGAGATCAGCAAAATTTAGCAGTAGATTGGACATTTCATGTAGGCAGACCTAAAAAACTGACTAGAAAAGTCATGTCCAGGAATGCCCAGCAAAATGAAAGCTGCTGGGTCCATTTTCAGTTGTCTGAAAATGCTGTTAGTTGTTTAGCTTTCATGTGCTAGTAAACATGAATAATACTTCTCCAATTTCCTGCTGTGTCTATCATTCATTATTTTATAGCTGTGTGTTGTATTCCACTTCAGACATCGTTTTTTCAGGCTGAAAAATCCACACTTGCTTAATCTTTTCAGATTCTAAAGATCTTCTGTACCATTGGCCTACCTTTTGCTGTTTTCTGTATTTTTTCCGATTCAACTATATCTTTGTGAGATGGAGAGACAAAAGCTTCACAGTTTTCAAGTTGTGGTCACATAGCTGTTTAATATATAATGTCGTATCAATGCTTTCTGGTTGGCTTGTTCTCTACTTTTTCTAGTAATTCCAAATATCCTCTTTGGGTTTTTGGCCATGTTTGAGTCCAGAAAAATCTACAAGGCTTCAACATTCCTGAATGATGGTAGCGGATTTACAACCTATTTCGGGGTGTGTGTGGGGTGAGGATGATTTTGTCTGTGTGCTGTGGTACTTCACATTTGCTGACACTATTCATTTTCCATTTTAGTGCCTGATCATTCAGTATCATCAGATCCTTGTGCAGCTTAACATAGTCAGTCTTTATTTTTACAACCCACCAAATTTCATGTTACCATAAAGTTGTGTCGGTTTTCTGTATTCTGTGTTTTCTTTGATGTGGCATTTGTGTAGTCAAGAAATAGCATAGATCACACTAGACCCCCTAGTGTCCATCGATAATTTTCTTCTCAACCTTTCTTTCCTATTCTTTAATAAATTTCTACCCATAAAGGCACATTCCCTGTTGTTATATATCAGCTTGGCTTGTTTGCTTTTTGTCTTTCAGTGATTTTCAACAAAACCTTTTTGAAAGTACAAGAACATAGTATCAATTATACCATCACTATCAATACATAAATTGATTCCTTTGAAGACTGCTAATAAACTTGAGTTCTGTCTTCCCTCTGAAAAAACAAGACATCTTTCAGTCATTATATAATGATCTGCCTGTTTGCTTATTCTGATTTTTAAAATGATTTCTACTGTTTTATGGGTTTATTTTTATGTGGGTACCCAGGCCTGTCTTAAAGCCCTTTAAAAAAGTGATGCTGCATTTGCCACCTTCTGTTTCTCTGATGATGAAGTCAATTTCCTTGATAGGATAGGTAGATACCGCAGGTAATACTTGAGAGATTTTATATTGAACTTCCTTGTGGAAGAATATTAACTGAGCTTAGTGGATTGCTTCTGTTCATTTTATATGTTAATTCAATACTTCAATTTAAAATTATTTTTCTCACCCATTCCCCCAAAAGAAAGAGCTTAGGGTTGGAAATGCGCTAAGCTTTATCCTACTCGGCTCTAATGCAAAAAATTCATTTAACATCTCAGCTATGGCTTTGTCTTCTTCAAGGCTGTCTTGCCGACTTCTTCTCAGGTTTTCTTCCTATCACATGTTTAAAAAGGTATTTATTGCTAGTTTTTATACCTTACATCAAATGACTTACTATTTTTTTAATTTCTACGTTATGCTGGTATACTGTATTTACAGAGTTGATCCTGATTTCCATTTTCATCACTGTGACTCCTTCTTTAGAAGGAAGTCTTCCTACTTCAAATGGTTTCTTCTAGTCTCTCATTTTACTAGAGACTTTACCGTTTTTATTTCTTTCCTTTTAAAGAAATTTGTTTTCAGAATAAATGGCATGTATTTATTTTGAATCTCTAATACAATGACTTTAAAATACCTCTATGGTGCTTAAAATAATTTATCCTGTTACTTTTAATTTCTATCTAACAAGTCCTAATTTCTTATATTTCCTCTTTTTGAAATTAAGCTCTGCTTTAAAGGAATAATTTTTCCTTTGTGTGTGTGGGTAGCTCTGCACTTGAGTGTGTTGAATTTCAATGTTGTGTGGCCAATGTTGCAGAGTAGCTCCTCAATAGCAGTATTTTCATCCTGAGTGCTGCTTAAGTCTAAAGCAAGCATTGTGTCTGTGTGTTAGGTACCTTGCCTACCAACTCCAGCAATTATGTATTTCTGTTTTCTAAAATTCAGAGTTTGAGTCGCTATGATGGTTACCCTCTCTAGTCAAAGACGACAGAGATGTCTCTGTTTTCTCTACTGATGGATCTTTTGTTATGGCCTTACCTACCATTTTGTGAAACGATAACATCATCTGGTCATGTTCTTGATAGCCCAGATCTAACACTCTAATGTGGAAGAATTTCAATCCATGTAGATATTAGGATGATCAATAGTAACTCATTGTCCCGATTGGGTTCTAACCTTTCTTTAAATCATAGCACCTTTCTTTTACTAGTGCTTCCCAATCCATCCTTATGTATTTGTACCCTGCAACTGCACTGCCCCCTCCAAGTGTATGCTTTCCATTAATATGTCTGCTAGGATGTATTTTCAAATACACAGGGCATTTACCCAGGTTTGTTAGACTTCCAGAATTAGCACGTGTATATTTGACATAAACCTGGAGACCTGTATTCACATGCTCTGCTTAAATTGGACTTGACTTCATGAGACCATGCTTTACTGGTTAAAATATGTGCATTTTGTCAGTTTCTGTCCTGTTCATAATCAAGAATAAGGAATTTGGCTCAATTCATTCCTCAATAAGTATATGAACACCAACATAGAGGGAAATCAGACTCTCTGAGAACGCTAATCTGAGATTCTCCAAGGATATCATATAATAAAAGATCTGGGAGCCTGTAGAATTGCTGTATATTCTTTTAGTCATAATGTGTTGGTTTAGTGGTGTTTTAAATAACTGTTGTCTTAACGCTGTGTTTTCTCAGCATGGGTGCTGATTCAGGTGTTCATTAATGCTATACTGCAGAAACCTGATGAGTGCAAATGTGCGTGAGACTATAGCATTGATGCAGGTGCAGTTGAGGACATATCAGTGTCCTTCTTTATTAGAAGTTAAGTTTGTATATTTGCACAGTCCTCTTTGGCAGAAAATGAGCTCATCTTTGCTGAAGACTGAACAGTGAACATACGTCCTAGAGCAGCTTATTGTGCAGGCCTCGCAGTATGCAGAAGTTTTGAAAGGAAATCCTGTAATAGGTTTGTTTTCCTCTCTGTGGGTTGCATTGTCTAAAATACTTATTTCTTTCTTCCCTTCTTTGTTACTATTCAAGGTGTAGCTACACTGCTTTCAGGAAAAAAAAAAATCTTAAATGCAATGTCTTCGTTCTAATATTTTCAAAAAACGTTAGGTGTTTCTATTTCACGTTCTAAAGGCAAGCTCTTTCATGGATCCAACTCCAGGGTCCTTTCTTTCACATATGATCAGGAGATTAAAAAAATAAAAGATCCCTGTGTGCTAGATTTCATACCTGAGGAGAAGGGCTTGTTAAGCAGCTATTGATTTTTTTTTTTTTTTTTTTTTTACTTTTATTATTCTCCCCCCCATCTCATTTTCCATATTTAAATGGGAAATATCAGTACCATTGGAGATATTCCTAAGGTTTCTAGTTTTTAAGTGTTTGCCTGGCTATGATTTAGGGAAAAAACTGTATGGAAGTGAAAGGAGAAAGGGCAGGTTACAAGAAGTGTGGTAAAAGAACACTCTGGGAAAGCAAACTATCCAATTAGTAATAAGAGGCATTATACTGAAATTATTGACATGGTATTTTAAACTTTTCCCTTCACTTAAACCTTTTCCCTTCACTTAAGCCATAGCTCTGATTTGATTTCTTTAAAAGTATCCATTAAGGTAAATCTTAGGCTGCAGGTCCATACAGAAATAAACTAATTTTCTTAATATTCTTCCACCTCTAAAATGGTGTGTGAGGCTCCTGAACCTAGTGCCATGGAGTCCAAGGCTTAGGAATATTTCCACACCTCTTTCTTTGTTATTCCTTTCTTAAATGGAGGTGTACAGCAAGGATGACAACGAGTAGTCTTTGTTTGCCTTCCTAAGGGCAATCCATTACAGCTGCTTAAAAACTGGTGGTCTTTTTGTGTAAATCAGCATCACATATCTTGCTGTTAGAGGATGCGAAGACATAGTTTCTCTAAGATGATCCTGCTTGGTGAAAGGACAAGAATGCAGCTCTTATCGAAGGTCCTAGGGACAGTCCAGCATAATGCAACCCAGTTTACATATTTACAGAAACCTCTGTTGCATGGAAACTCCGCTTGTTGCAAGAAGCAATTTCCATGTTCCCTCCCTTATGTTCCACAACACAGTGATCATGCTCATTTTGAAATATATTTTTTACAAGTCCTGAAATTTCCAACTTGCTGAGCAGTTCCCATCCTCTTTCCATTTCCAAATTAAAAGTTATGGAGCACTTTTTATTTATGGCCTACTGTGATCTTGGACCTGCTGAATGTATCATGACTTCATTTAATATCCTACCATAACAACAGTTACAGGCCTTTTGCGTACTCAAGCAAAATTTACAGTTCAGAGTCAGAATGTCAGGCTACCTCCTCCACAGATCGCTAACAGAAAGTTACCTTTTTCGTGCTGTAGTTTAGAGAACATCATGATCTTCAGAGCCTACTGCTGAGGATTTTTTGGTGTGGTTGGCGTAATAAAATGTGTGGTTGAAACTTAATGAGCAGACACGCATTTGGAAGACATTGCACATATGCCCGCAGAGGTGTTGCAAAAGCTCATCTTACTCTATTTCAGGAGGAAAAGAAGTGGTTTCTTTAAGTCGCTTTTGTGTCCTGCAGATTAGTTTAGTGTGTTCAAAGACGGACCCCAATGTGAAAGTGGAATGACAAGACTCAAATGTAGGATGCTGCAAACATTACAGTAATGGTTTTGTAGGAGGAAGCTATGTTAATTAGATTTAACCCTCCTGTGGTAAGAGAGAAGTCTATGTAACTCACTAAGCCAAGACTATGGCCGATGTACATGAGCATAATTTCACTGCTCTGAAGGGTGCAGTAATGATTTATACCAATACAGGGTGTAACTCACAGTGTATTGACACAGCAGAATTTGCAGTTCAACAAGGCGTGGTTGAAAAAGTCTAGAGAAATACATGGGCAAAAAGATGTATTCTTTTCTAATTTGCAATTACATGGTGTTTTTATAAGCAGAGCATAACAAACCTTAGAAACAATTGCTATTGTTAGTTTTATTTGTAACCTCATATTTGTGTACTTTATGATGATGGCATTTCTGAGAGAAGATCCTGAGTAAGGTAAACAGCACAGTGAGATCAGTCTGTAGTGCTCTTCTGCGATGTTAACTGTTGTTATCTTGGCTAGGATGTGAACTTTCTCCTATACAAAGGAGAAAAAAGAAATACAAAAGGCAGTGTATAGCAAAAAATATGTGTGTATGCATGTGCATTTCAGTGCAGTATAAAACACTGGAGAAAATCAAGCCTACCTATTTATCTTCTTTCACAGGATATTACTTTACTGATCCAAATGAAAATGCTATCAAACTTCGTAACAGGGAAATAATGTAAGATAATGAAGCACAATATTCATCTGAGGTCACTGTTGCATGGAATAACTAACACCTCTCTGGTGTCATCTTGCTGGATCCGTCTGGCAAATTATAACCAGAGAGATACCAAGTGTACAGCGCTAGCTATTTAAATGCACTTTGATGAAGCTAAATACAGGGAAGCTTCCCAGAGATCCCCAACATTGCCAGACATAAACACATTTGCTGCATTGTTAATCCCACTAATTTAATGTAAAGCATGAAGGTCTCCATGAGATTTATGCAGAAGAACAGCTGAAATCTATGATTAATGTTGACAGTGGAAAGAGCAGTTTCAGTCTGTCGGCTAAGGTTAATCTAGTCAAGGTACTGGGGAAATATTTATCCTTTGCTGTGATATAGCTTAAAATACTATCTATACGTAGGATTGCCTTTAAGATAAAGTGCAGGAAGCTGAGCAGAAACAGGAATTAGCTGCTGACTTTTAGCTTAGACTTGTAATTTACGGGTTTAATTTTGCTGCTGCTTGCTTCCATTATTATTAATTTATGTAGCAGTGATAATAATAACAGCGATAACAGCTTCACCTCCAAGTGCTTCAAAGACAGAGCTGGTTCTAAAAACTAAAGATGAGGATCAATTCTCCATCACTGAAGTGCAACTATATGTGAGATGTAACATCACATTTGTATGCAAAGAGTGTCTCAGTAGGGCAGGGAAATTGCACTTGGTCCATTGCTGGGAAGAAGGACAGCCTGCCCAACTACAGGTTGGATAAGACACTTGGACTACATCTGTACGAGTAAATAGATGAGGACAAGGACCATTTTCTAGTCCTGAGGTCAGGTGATGTAGCTTATATATTATCCATTTGATATATTCTCTTTTCTTCAAAAAAGATCACCGTACCCAAGCTGCCTATTGGGAATGGTCTCTGGTGGATACGATACCTCAGACTTTGCCAAGGTACAGTCTGGCAGACTCTGGAAACTGATTGACACTAACTAATTCAAACTGTTTGAAGATCAGGCTGTCCATTCCAGTATAGAAATCCAGCATTTTGACAGGTGCTGCTGACCAAAACAAGAAAAGAAAATAGAATTTGCTAGGCATAAATCTGAACAGGAGATAAAGAAAAGAAAAAAAAGCACAAAGGGTTCAAAAGTTCTGCAATACTTTATTTCATTTTCTTTGGTCTAAATAGAAATGTTTCATTGCCCTGAAGGGACCCAAGAAACTTCATGTTTTTAATGTCACCTTCATTAAACTGTTTTTTACTGGATTGATACAGACCTGTCTAAAAACAAAATAGTACATAGATTGTCTTAATGGATACACTTTAAAAAAAATTAAGAACGTTTTCTCTTGCAAAATATTTTGATAGTGTAAAAATCTATGGTTTTTATTGGAAAATCTGTGAATAGTTCTACTAACTGTTAGCACAAGGATAATAAACAACATCCTTAATATAAATGTGGTTTATGTTGGGCAGTCATCTATCTGAGGCTAATGATGTTGTTAACAGTATTTGTTCCTGTATTTGGAAAGTAACTGACCAGGGAGAAGGATATCCATTCAGTGTAATGAGGTAGATCAGAGGCAAATAACCTTCTCACTTGAGCAGGTTATTCAAGGAAGTGATGAAGTAGTACGGACCCTGCCACATTATGGTATCTTCTCTCCCTTGGACTACTCTGCTACGTACAGGAGCTGCCAGTAGCTCAGAGGTGACTGACTAATGCTTAGGAACCCAGCTGGACATTGCATTGCTGAAGCACAGCAGTCAGCCCCTCAATAAGTGACAAACGTAATGCATATTTCCCAGTAGGACCCCTGCTTGATAACCCATACTGTAGCCATTTGTTTTAATTCTTACAGTATAGGTAAGTTAAACTACCTCTTTGTAGACCAACTTTTTTTTTTTTTTTTTTTTCCCCCATTGGGAGTGGAGGAATGGGAAGGGAAGCTGTCACTTCCTCAGATAATATGTTGTGGAGGATAATTTTGACAGGTGCATCTTGTATTTTTTTTTTCCCCCTGCACGGCCGTAATAGCAGCTCTGACACTGTGCCAGGTTTTGAAGTTCTTGTCAAGGATGGGTGTTTCAAAGAGGAAAATGTAGCTGCTATTAGGAAAGAAGAAAAGAAATGTAAGCAAAATGGACACCTCTCTTTCTGAAGGTACTATAGGCTTTAGACTAGCTAGAGTTATAGTGTTCAACCTGGAAAGGAAAACATGAGCCTGGAAACAGGCAACTCTGCTCGGAAGTTTGTTAACCAGAAATGACTGGTTACCTTTTGTCATGAAGACCATGGTGCATTAACAGGAAAGACAGATGTGTGAAGTAGGAGGAGATGCTTGGAGGTGAATGATATGCTAAAAGGACACATTCCGCCCTCTGGTCCCTGGCTCAGGCTGACAGCCATTTCCTCTTGGGCTCAGACTGAAACCTGCTTAAATCGGTGGAAAAGGATCCCATTGATTCTTCAAAGTGGGCAAGTTTCTCCTACTTGAAGTAAAAATGTACTTCATTTTTAGAGATTGGTTGAAAGAAAATTTAAATTGCTTCTTGAGAGATAGAAATGAGAAAACACAATGCATAGATTTGCCGTCCACGCGCCAAATGTGGCTGCATGGTAGGTGAAAACAAAGATCTAAACTGCTGTTCTTCATGGAGCTGAGCAGTCCTCCTTGTCATCCTTTCCTTCTCCCCATGGTCTGACCCCCTCTAACAGCAAAAGAATTTTTAAGGCCACATGCTGAAAGAGGGCAACTCCCAGGGGCCAGGTCCTGCCATGAACCCTTGTGCTGCAGAGCTGCTCTTAGCACACCCTCCAAATGAGGTGGAGCTTTTAGCAGCTCCCAGTCTGGACACGAGGTGACTGAGATGACAGCAAAGCTGTTTCACTGCGTTTCTTTGTGACAAGATATTAACAGTTCTGGCTTGATGTCTTGGGCAGGGCTTTTTCCATTATATAAGCAATGTTTTTCACTGTTGACAGTCATGGTATGTAGGACAGGTGAAATGTAAAAAGAATACTTTTAAGTTGTGTTTTTTTTGTTCTCCCACATTTTTCACATTATTTTTTTTGTTTTACATCTGTGTGTGATGTCTCTAAGTTTTAGGGCTGGGCTGAGGTGAAGGGGGGAATTTCTAGAATTGCCTGAACTGACAGTTGCTTTCATTTTGCAGCAGAAACTAAATGGATTTTTTAATTTTCTTTGTTATAAAAGTCACCACAAACCTGTCCAGACCCAAGGTTTTGCTAGCAGGCACTGATGCGGTATAATTGTTATGTGAAAAAAACCTGCAGCGTTCCATTAAAATCAGAGGCTGCTGAGTTTCCATATGGTACATTTGTGGCTGTATTGTCTCCTTGCCATGGTATCATTCAGTTTCTTTCCACACATACAAGCAGAGACGAAGGATCCTTACTGTAACATGGTTTCAGTCATAGTCCCAAAGAGTTGCATCCCGGGTAACGCAAATTCGAGCAGAACTAAAATCCTATTGCCTCTGGAAAGATAAAAGCTATTCTTGAGTTAGAGTTTATTTCAGCCTAGAAAATGTGAAAAGCCAGGCAATGCTTTCTCCTTCCTGCTTTAGATTTTCATGTTGTTACTTAGTTGGAAATTCATGTTTTCTTTAAAGTGCATGTACACTCAAATATTTGAGGAGGTCCTGGGAGGCACACACCAGGAAGCATGTTCTGTTTCACAGTGCGAACTCCTAGCTTCTGATTTTTCTCATCCTAGTAAGGAAGTTTAAAAGGAAGAACGACATCGTTTTTCTCCAAGTATTGTAGTGTTGGTATTTATGACAGACTTAGCTGCTTTTTATCTCACTTTGGTTCCTCCACTAAGCTGCTGGATAGCTTGAATTAAGTGCACTCCTGTCCTTAGTTCTTTAGGCACTAGAGGCAGCATACTGCTAAGACATGGGTGAGATTTGAACATGGAGTGCTCTTTTCTGTGCTTGTATTTCTTTCAGTGAAGGTTGAAATATTGTAAATTACTAACATCTGTGTTATGTGCCCTCTGCGCATTCATAATCTGATTTTTTTTCCCTCCCCCCCCCTCGGCTCAGTTCATCAGAGTGACTTTGGCAGAAATGAGAGTATTCAATATGTCTTAAAATATCTCCCCTAGAAGGTAGTTAACCTCAGGTCTGCTTGCTCACCATTCAGGGCTGATTGTGCCTATGTTGCTGCTTGCATACTCATTTTGAACCCATCCCATTACCTGCCTAACAAAGTGGGAGAGCAAAATATATTCAGCAGAGTCATTATGGGAACCACCTTTGGCAGCTCTGTAAATAAGTTGCCATTTGCTGTGCAGAGTGTGCATGCAGGGGAGACTGAGATAAAGTCCCGCGTCTGATCCTATCTTTTGAATTGATTAGGCTTTCATGAGCAGACACTTTTCTTGAACCCAATTTCTACTTGTCTGTCTAAGGGTGGAGACTAGTCTAAGAGTTTGGCCAAAGGGCGATCTAAAGTTTAGCACATCAGATCTCACTGGCATGATCTGGCATAGATCTGAATTAATACATGAGGTAGAGAAACAAAAGTTTGCAGGGTTATTAAACAACTGTCATTTTTCACCACAGTTGCGTGACATTTTCCTGAACTGCCCTTCAACAGCTTTTGGGATCCCTCTGAATTGGGAGAGTTGTAAAACAGTCTATCCATTTGAACTGTTGTTTTTCCTGAGGGAGTCAAACATCCAAATTCCAGGTAACGACGGTGTTTTTGAGATTTAAACTTCTTTTGAAAATTTTCTTTTTCATCTAAACTGGAATTCTGTTTTGTTCCACTTCAGTATAACCCGTGAACCAGGTGGGTTGAGCATTGGGAAAAGCGCTGTATATGCTTGTCTTGTTCTTACTCTTCCCCACCTGCCAACAGCCGCTGCCGAAGAGGCAGCACTGGGCTGCTCGGACCCTGCTCCGAACCACTGCAGCTGTTTTTACCTCACCTCTTTGTGCCAGTGGGACCTGCCTTTGCTGGCTCATAAAAAAAGCCTCATAAAATATTACTGTGGTGCCATAGTCTGTGTCACAGTGGGGCACCGTGCAGCCAGGCATCGTGAAACAAGCTCGGTGCGAGAGGCAGCCCTGCCTGTGGCAAGCTGTTAACGTTACAGCTGCTAGCGCTAGGGAAAAGCTTTGCCTTCAAGAAGCTGGTGGCAATATTTGGCGCTAATGGAGCTTTTTGATTTATAAGCCCCATAGAATGCCAGAAGCAGAATTTCCCAGGTAAATCATCGGTCTGTTGTGTTTACAAGGCTTGCAAGAGACCACGGATTTCAGTGTTACGCTCCCTGCCAGAGCAACTGTCTTGCATGGGAAATGGCATGCGGGTGCTTTGTTTTCTTCGCTAGTTTGTCTTTTTGTTCCTGTGAATTAATCCCTATCAACAACAAGTTATAATAGAGGCTGTTTCTCAAGAGGAAGTATTTCTGCCATTCTCACTGATAAGTTTACTGTTAATCAATATTTTAACCTCCAGGGCTACGAAATCTGGTACTGCATCCTTGTTTCATCTTCTTTAATGGATGGATTATTTCTGTGTCAGCTGTGGATCTCAGTTTTCAAGTGACCATCTGTGGCAATTGGTGTTATTCAATCAATGGTCTACAGCCCACAGGTGGTCCATAAAACATCGGAAGGTGATCTGTATAGCAGTGGGAGTTGGAAGCGAAAATCAAAGCAATCCTAAAGGCATACACAGTGACGCCCCACAGTTAGCAGCAAGCAGAGATGCGCCGGCTGCATGCAAAACCATCTTGTAGGTGCAGATCAATGGGTACAGCATTGCCTGTGGCTTTTTTTCCCCCCAAAGTTTCATTGGCTCTTTGGTTATTAGAGAAGCTTGAGAAACACTGCTGTAAGGGATGTATTGAACTCCTGAAGGGTTTATTTTTACTGACGTGATTGTTTCAACAGGGGAAGGATGTTTTTTACATAGTTGCACATCAGGTTTGGAGACAACTGGTTTGGAGGCTGGTTGTGGGTAATTCTGGCTCTTCCCTGAGGTGTTGTGAAGGAAGCTATCTAGCACAGATGCCTGTGGGTGGGCACCTGGGTCTGCTTGCGGATAGTGGGGTACAGCTGTCTCTGTTTTACCTGGCAAAACCACAAAGCTCCTTTGACGGCAGAGGCAGTCCCTGAGGTGTGCTGCAGACACCACCTGCCTGGAGGCAGAGGACTGCCTCTGCGTGTGCGGGCAGCGGTGATGCTCCCGTGCGGTGTGCTGGGGTGCGCGGTTTGCACAAGCTTTGCAAAAATTGTCTTTGCAGGTTTGCCCTGCAAGAGGGGTGTCAAGGCTGCCCTTACCAACAGTTACAGGCAGTTGTGAGCTGCCTCTACGGTTTTCCAGCGGCCACGAGGGCCCACTGACCGCAGCGTGCTGTTGTGTGCTGGCACGGGCTGCGTTCCTACCTCCTTTCCAAGCAGGAATGTGTGGGCTGTTTAGCACACAGTCATATTTGCAAATCACCTAGTTCCCATTACTTTGTAATTGTAAGGAGGTATTTCTGGAGGTGCTGTGCTTTTCAACTTGGTCTTTCTCTCAGAATGTTTTCTTTTTTTATATAAACCAAAAAATGATTACCTTGTGGGCCTGCGATGCAATGTGCAGTATTGACAGCCTTGTGTATGAGAGGATTATGAGAAAAAAGCAACCCAGGCCCTTGTTTCACCGTATTGCTCTATTAAGGTGTACTTTTTCTTTTGTCTCTTAATTTTCACCTTTTGCTTGCATTCTAGTCACTCCATTTTAAGCTTTTCTTCACAATTGGGAGGACTGAAAACTCTTTGCTCCCCCTCTGTTCTTTTTCTTGTTTCTTCCTTCTTTTTTCTTTTTCATCTTTTGAAAGGTGAGATTTATACATACTCACAGGATTCCAAGAGGATGAGCTTTCTAAGCAAACAAACAGAAAACAACACTCCCCTTTGTCCATCTTATATATCCACAAGTGTCTTAATAAAAATGTGAGCGCTGCCACAGCTCTGACTGTGAGACTTACTCTCTGCTGACAGTTTCATTACTGAGAAGAACAAGATTTTTCACTTGAAATATAAGAAAAAAAACCCTCTGCGATACTCTCTGCTGGAATTTGAATTTGGCTCCCATCTGGAAAGCAGTATGAGTAAACCCAGGACATCTTCAGGTGCTACTTGTGGCTCTTCTCAAAACATATCTGATGGGCAAGGCTGCTGAACTGCTGTATGTGGTTAACTTTAAATTACGATCAACAAGAATCCCCACCCAAAAAATTTTAATTGTATCATATAGCTGAATTTGTGAGAGGTTAGTTAACCATCACATAATACTTGTCAAAAACAAGATCTTGTGCATAAAAAGTTCAGAATAAGAGATGCAGGATAAGCAAAGCTTTGGGCACAGTTGGGATAGCCAAATTACATACCTTTTTCAGCCTGATAAGCTGCTAATAAAAATAATTTTACAGATCACATGTTTTGAAGGGTGGTTCTTCACTGAGGTAACTGGGGTTGTGAGAGATCATTTCGGTAAAATTGTTTGTCTTCAGAGGTAAGCAAGACCAGCAATGAAATGCACTTGCAAAACATGTTTTAGGAATTGAGATATGTGCTGTCTTTTGCATTGAATGACTGGGTGGAAAATAAGGTTTATTGCATATAAGAGAATTTTCCCAGGTTAGAGTTTTTAAGGTGAAATGAAAAAAGCATAGTATGATCTCAAAGTATTGTTCCTTAGAAATGTTCAAAGATATTTTTTACTGAATATAGTTCTAATAAAACAATTGCATGCTGCGTTTAGTAAAACCAAGAGCACACTGAATTTGAATTTTTACACCATTTTTAACAATATTTGGGAAAAAGTTGGAATGCTCGCATTTGAGTAAAAATTTAAACAGCTGCTAATTAGTCCTTTTTTTCAAAGTGGAGATGAAACCCTGAATCTCTTTAACTCGTCCTTCAGCCATGAAGAATGAATTGAAGGTGTATTTTACTGGGGTTATTCTGATTTGTGCTTGCAGTTGTATTGCATGGGTGAACGGTGCCAGCTTTTGAACTGCAGAAGCGTTTAAAACTGGTACAACTTTTTGTGATGAAATTTTATACTTACAAATTGAAGGACCTTTTATAAATGCAGCCTTCCTGTAACATTAATTTTTTGTGAGTTCTTTGGTTTTCACGTTTTACAAAACTGTTATCTTCAAATTTAAATCCTAGCCAAGTTATTCAAATGTTCTGAAGACAGCAGGAAGTCTGTGACATTCCTAGCCCAATATTACAGAGTAAGGGTGTAAAGATGAATTGAAAAATCTTCAGGCGGGATCAGAGCTTGGATGCTTGTCCTAAGGTTCGTCTTTGAAATCCTGTAGTCATTCCTCATCCATGAGAGAATTTCTTCCTGTTGAGTGATAATACTGAGTAGGGCCGTTAATTTTGGCTTGCAGTTGCATGCAGTTAATCAAATAGGCAAGAACAAAAGTTAAATTATTATTGTTTGCAAGCTTTAACTCCCTTGGGTGCAAACACAGCTGAAATGCCGTGTGTACTGGCTCAGGCTTTCATCTCTTCCTGTGTCTTGCTTGAGTTTTCTGTAGCGTATCTAGATGTACACTTTGCTGTTCATCTTCCCAGGCTCTGGCCAACCTCAGTGCCTTGTGACCATCTTTTTCTACTTCCCTGAATGCACCAAAGGCTAAACTGGGCCCCATCCTTCACTGCACTGAAGGGACTGTGGGTATGTTAGGGGCTGATGGAGTACTGTGGTGCACAGGAATATCCTGGGTTTGGAGAAATTATGCAGCATCTTCTGTAACATCCCCATCTACAACCTGCTTTTGTAACTCCCTGTATGCGTCCCCCTGACTCTGCTGAGGTGCTCTGTGTGCTGCTGTTTCCCTCCATAAGAGACACAGCACTTAGAAGAAAACTTGACAATCAATTTAAATAATTTTGAGTAATTTACGAGACTGAGAATCATGAAGAGGGGTGGCTGTTCACAGACTTAATTCAGTGTGCTGCATTCACCTCTTGGTGCTAAATGTCTCACCAAGGCTCTTTGTCCTTCCAGGTTTTCACAGGGAACAGCAATGCTGACAGTGTGGTTCACCACAAATTTCTGCACTCCATGAAAGCCCGCTTCTTGCGCTTCGTCCCTCTGAAGTGGAATGTTGGTGGGCGGATAGGACTAAGAGTTGAGGTCTTCGGCTGCTCCTATAGTAAGTAACCTACAATTTCTCAAAGACCTTTTTGTTGATGCTGTCAGTGCTGTGGGCTGGGTCCAGCATGAGTTTTATGAGTTAAAATGTAACGTGAAATACATAGCCATCATTGTTTTTTCAGTAGGTGTCCTTGCCTTTCTGCTCAGGAATGTCATGACCTATTTAGTTCAGCTGGTGAAGCTTTCTCAGAGCTCAGCCCACCACAGAGTGATTTGCTCGTTCTTGTGAGTGCAAGGCCATCAGATGCTGCAAAGCCTCCCACCCTGCTGGAGGGCACAGAGCTACCTGGGATCTTTTGTAGGGCTTTATTTAGAAAAGGTACCACTTTTTTCTTAAATAGCTCATTTTTGGTTTTAAGGCAACTTTTAACTTGTTGAAGGAAGTGCTGTGGATTGTTCAGCTAGTATTTCCATTTGAGGGTGATGACTTTATAGCTTCAGAGAGCAGAGGACTCGTCTGCTGCTTTAACTCTTTTTGCATGAGTCTTTTCTTTGGCACTCTTCTTCATAGTATGTGGTGATGATCCTCTAAGACACTGTCTGCAGCACTTTGTCACATGGGCTTTGGAGCAGCCTATAAACATTTGTTGCCTTGGGGCATTTCAGCCACATAGTTGTCTTGGTGTACTGCTGCAGATATATGACCTATCAGCACAGAAGAGTGTGAACATAAAGAAAAAGAACCAGTGTTGCTCCCACACACAAAACAAAAACAAGACCACAAATGAGGAAACACAAGTCCAGTATTTGTTTCTCAGGTGGCTGTGGGTTTATTTCTGAAATGGTCAAGTGTGACTTGAGACACTGCTGGAGACAGGTGAGATTTTGCTGGGGAGAGTTCAGGGGATTAACAGCATTTTACCAGTAAATTCAACATGGTGTGGCACAAGCTACCATCATGTGACACTACTGTACTTGTACATCTCCCCATTTAGATTAGATCCTAATCTGCTCCTGCTGGGTGCAGGAAAGGGGTTGTAAGATAAAAAGTGGAAACACCCCTATTTGGGAGACTTCTTAAATTCATTTGGGCAAAATCAAAGAGCAAAGTGTCTTAAATGTTTTGATTCACACAATCCCATTGAAGAGAGACACAGCTCCAGGACTCTTAGTGGCCTCATCACTACACTTGGGTCTTGGGACTGATTCACATTGTTTCACAGGAAGATCCTTGTTATGGTCTGTATGTAGGTCTATGTGTAGATCTAAGAGATCCATTCAATTTTTTTTTAAATGCTGCTTCTCCACCTACTTTGATGCTCAGGCACTGTGGACTATCATTCATTTAAGTACAGACCTGCAACAGCTTGGTCTGGATGGATAGTCACTAGGGCAAGAGACCTTTTCCAGCCCTACCAGTGGACATGTAAACTGAAACCTATAAATCAAAACTAACTGCCCTTGATAACATCATTCCAAAGCAGCTATCTCATCTGTTATCAAAGAGCTTTCTTCTGTTAATGATGACCAAACCCCTGCAGTGAAGAGTATAGTCCAACCAGTTGTGTAACAAATAGAACTTGAACTGAAGGTTGAAACTTTTGTAGCTGACTGTGTTTTGGTGCTACTCCATGTGAAATACTACAGGGGCACTAATTTCATGTCAGATTGTGGTTGTACCTTCTATGATACGAAGAAGACTTCAGAGTCACTGGCAGGCTGAGTTTCCTTGCACTGATATCATCTAAGTCTTCATCTTTGTCCCGTACCCTGCAGTTACAGGAAATAAAAATGGTTGTGCAGAATTAAGGTATGAGATTGAAGCAAGCCAGAAAAGAAATAAAGGGATTCATAAAAGTTTTACAGAGTGTTGAAATATTCGTTCCATTTATATAAATGTGCCATTCAAATTTCTCTTTGGCAAATTGCATATGCCAAGCAATATCTGTCTACAAGTTTTGCTTATATAGTTTCACAGTCTTGGCTATTCCTAACCCAGACACTCCAGCACTGTACAAAAGATGTTTGATCATTTATAAAATGTCATCTTTACTGTTATACTGGCAGAATATCTGCAGCAGATCCTGAGCTGGTGTACACCTACATAACTGCATTTTGTAATGTTTGACAGCATACAGACTCATCCATCGCGTTCAATTCTGGCACAAGGAATATATTAATAATTTGAAAAAAGTTAAAAAAAAAGACAAAAGAAAAATCACTAGAGACAGGCTGTTGGACAAGCCAGGAGGGAAAACAGAGCTGGAAGAACAACAAATGTTCCAAATGTGTACCATCTCTAAGAGACGACCCTTCATGCAAGTGTCTATGTGTATATGAAAGAAGGGATGTGAGGCTGGGAGTAGGGACAGCAGTCACCTACCTGTACCAAAGGCTTCAGCTGATATAAATTCATCTGTAAGAGCCTAATTCCCAGTTATGCCCAATCGTCTTTAAGCTGTTGGAATGACTTAAAGGCTTCTATAGGTAAACAAACACAGAGTATTTGATCTTAAGTCCACTGAAGTTGAAGAAAGGATTTCCACCAGCATTTTAGCTTTGGATCCAGTCCTGAAGTATAAGATAAAAAGAGAACATGTGCATGGGGAACACATAGAACCAAATCCTGCACAAATGTATGTGCGTGACTGCGGGGTCATTTCTACCTCTTAGCCTACTTGTAGAAGCAGGTTGAAATTCAGATGATGCTGGGCCACTGGCTGTCCATTCCACCTGTCAGGTAAATGTTGCCCCAGAAGTGCAGCACCTGATCTGAAAACAGAGTTGCTATATATCCGGGGCAGAAAACTGCAGAAGCGAAGTTTTCATTTACAGGCAAGCTGGAGATCCTTTTTGTGTGAGTGGCAGCATTTATTGGTTGGCTGAAACAAAAGTCTGGGGACACTGACAGCTTAGGCCATCTGAATTTCATGTGTTGCTGCACATCTGTTAAAACCCTGGGACTACTGCCAAACATGCAGCTGAGCACCTCGCTGTTATACACCAGGGCATGCAAAATAGTCTGTGGTTCCTTGGATGGTCTCTGCTCACATCAGCTCCTTTTTGACCTTGCATATTTGAGCAGAAGGTGACAGCTGTAGGAGAGGTTTGTGGCTTCGCTGCTGCTTACACATTTTTGTGATGGCAAAGTTAGGTGAATGTGACACTCTTGTGCCACTGCAAGACTCTGATCTCTCATTTTTGGAGTATGACTGTCCTGTGCAGCATACTGTGCTGAAGAGGTCCCAGGAATGCAACCTTGTGCTAACTTTTGGCAAACGCAGCTTTCAGTGATGACTGTTTAGTAGGGGGCATGTGGAAGGCATCAAGTCTTGTAGTTCACCAAACACTCTGCCAGGACACAGTACCAAAAAATACTCAAGAATTATATTAGGGATTAACTGCTATGTGCAATGGATGCCAAAGTGGCTAACTTAACATGTGATTGCACTGTGCTGCTGAATGGCACTCACTGTTTTTTATTGCTCCTCATAGAAGTAATTTACTACTATGAATTTATCCCAAAAACTTCTCTGTCAAACAACAGAGCTTTCTTCTTTCTCTCCCCCCACTTATCCTCCCCTCCCTTATTCTTGTCACCCTCTAATTGGCTGCCAGTTGACATTGTTTCTTTGGAACATAAAAACATGTTTTTAGCAGTAAAGCTCTTTCAGACACGTGAGTGTGCTTGACCCTATCCCATACAGATTGAAGTTCCTGTGCAACAAAGCACACCAAGGCCGTCAAATCAGCTGGAATTCACAGACGACACGTGCTAATCGTTGTTTACATTCTTACACAGAAAGTATGTATTTAAATGAAAATTAATTACATTTATTTTAAATTCCTGTAAAGACTCCATCTCACATCCTCAAAATAGATACTGAAATAGGAAGGAGATGATCTTGATCTGAAAATATATGTTGATGTTTCCTGTTCAGAAAAGGATTTATGATGAGTTAAATGGAAATTTCCATGCAGAGGTATGTGTAATCTCTCACTGTCCCTTTGCAGCAGTGGCTCCAGAAGCAGTGTGATTGTAACAGATAACCAGACCTGCAACAGAGGATGTGTTCAGACAAATGGCAAGCCAATTGCTTTTGATGCTGGGGGTGGTGAGGGGGGAATTGAGTATATTATCTTTATAATTGGGTATATCTTTATACTTGGGAAAAGTCTTGTTAGCTTAGCGCAGGAAAAAATCTGCTGACACAGTTGCTTTTATAGGATAAGATTTATAGCTGCATTGAAGATGCTGATCATATTCTGTAACTGGTTAACAGCCCAAAATGTATCAACAGAATCATGTGTATGTGCAGTTAACAGGCTGGGAAACCACACGAGAAATAATGATAGGCTGTGAGACAGGGTATCTTCTGCTTTTGGGAGTTCCTAATTTGCACTTCAGGACTCCGATTTCTCATCTTTTGCTGTCATTGCTTCAGGGACCATGATCTGACATTGTGCTTTTTGATTAAATGATATTTTTACTGGATCTTTTTCTCTCTCTCCTTTTTTTCCTTTTTTCCCCATCTTTCTCCATCCTCTCCTTTGTCTCCCTATGAGATAGAAAGGAACGCATTGCAAAGAACCACTTAATGTCTGATGGTCATTGACCAGTAGTGTTTGTAACCAACTGCATAAGATAAATACCCAAACAGTTGCTTACCAAGAGGCAGACATAGATTTGTGATAGGGGTAAAGCTGCATAGCAGAACAGTCACCTCTGAAGTGCTCATCCACATTCATCCCTTGGATTGTACGTCTGAGAGGCGTACGGAGAGGGAAGTCAGATTGCTTTAGACTCACTCAAGCCAGTAAGGCATGACTGGCCAGGAGAGACATCTGTTCAGACCAGGAACAGTCGTCCTCCCTTCTGCAGGGAGTTAAAGCTTCTGTTCATTGATGCAAGTGCAAGACCAAAAGTTCCTGTCTCAAACTGCAACTGTTCCTAGAGGATATTTTTGAATTTTGGAATAACTTTGCCAAGTGTTTACTTTTTCCAAAATCACTAGGAGGACCATCTTTGTAAGTATGAATGTATATCCTCTCTGCTGCCAGAAGCAGATTGCTGCACAATTAAACTCCATGCTCCCACATTGCTCCCAGCCTGGCTCTTCTCAGCATAGCTGGTCCCACAGGTTGAGCCCTGTGGTCACATGATCCCTTCTAAAAAAAATAAATAATGCTGAATTAACCTGGAAATCTGCCTTCGACTAACTGCCTGTGTTTCTACCAACCCCCAAGTGACTTTAATGTTTGGATCAGTGTTGGGAAAGGAAATTCAAATGGAATGACGTAACCAGCACCCCTGGGGCCAGAACCTCTACTGAATTTCAGAACATCTTGATAAATTATTTCTATTTTATGGGAACTTCTTCACCTGTGACCAGGAGTATGTATGTACTCCTGCCCCCTGTAGTCGGCCCTGGTGAGGCCACACCTCGAATACTGTGTTCAGTTTTGGGCCCCTCACTACAAGAAGGACATTGAGGTGCTGGAGCGTGTCCGGAAAAGGGCAACAAAGCTGATGAAGGGTCTGGAGAACAAGTCTTATGAGGAGCAGCTGAGGGAACTGGGGTCATTTAGCCTGGAGAAGAGGAGGCTGAGGGGAAACCTTATCGCTTTCTACAACTACCTGAAAGGAGGTTGTGACGAGGTGGGTGTTGGTCTCTTCTCCCAAGTAACAAGCAATAAAACGAGAGGAAATGGCTTCAAGTTGCACCAGGGGAGATTTAGACTGGATATTAGGAAAATTTCTTCCCCAAAAGGGTTGTCAAGCATTGGAACAGGCTGCCCAGGGAAGTGGTGGAGTCACCATCCCTGGAGGTATTTAAAAGATGTGTAGATGTGGTGCTTAGGGACGTCTCTTAGTGGTGGACTTGGCAGTGTTAGGTTTATGGTTGGACTCAATGATCTTAAAGGTCTTTTCCAATCTAAATAATTCTGTGATTCTGTATTTATTTACAGCAGAGGCATCTGTTTGAATTATTGGTCAGGGAAGAGTAACATGGAAGAAGCGTCTTTTGCCTGATCTCATTTTGGTGAATTTCGTAGCTTTGTTGTTGAGGACAAGGTAGAAAAGTACCCAGACTGAGTAAAGTCTCTCTTCAGGGAGTGTAAGTAAACCAGCAGGCAGTGCAGAATGAAACCACATGTTGTGTTTTAGTTTGTTATTCCTACAGGTTTTCCGAGACTTATATCTGATCCTGGTTCTCTTGCTGCAAGTGGATTATGGACGTACATGGACTAAATAAACACTAAGCAAACAAGCAGGTTTTCTGGAGTGACTGCATTAGAATTGTGCTGTATCTGTCAATTTCTAACAGGAAGCCAATGATTTGTTGTCATGCAAACTGCCACTAATGACTTTTGGCTGCCACTGTTAGCATTTATTTGACATATTCCCATTTCGTTCAGGGCTATTTATTGGCCACTGTACTCACAACTGATAATTAGTGAAGCAGAACTTTTCAGAAACAGGTTTTCCTTTGTGTTATACTCTGTAAATGTCAGTGGTAGAGCTCTTCAAGAAAATGTGTGTTATGCTGTGGCTTAGTGGAGAGTAAAGAACAAGGACTGAAGTGTGAATTCAGACTGGTTGAAGGCTTGGATCTTAAGAAGAAAAAAGGGCTGCGATTGTGGAAACACTGAATCGGTGCTCTCTTACAGTATCTTTGTTTTTGAGAGCTAGGAGGAAAATTAACTTTAACTGCAAAATGCGCTGGAAATCAAAGACTGTAACTTCTTTATAAGCTATATCCTAATTCCTGCCTGTGTTAAAATGAAACTATTTTTATGATACACTTGCAATTTAAACCAATTGAAGTATCTAATGTAGCTGGGGGAAATTCATAAGAACTAAACTATGAATTTAATTCCCTTTATAGAAACTGGCAGTCAAGGTGTCAATAGAGAGAAATCAGCAATTCTGCAGGAGCTGTTTCTGAACACTTAATTCAGAAGTAAAAAAGAGTAAAAGCAAATGGCGTGAATACTTTTGTATTCATGATACTTCCTAAACTAGCAACTGTTCCACATATGATGCTAAACAGCATGTTCTAATTCTGACATCACAGGTAAAAAGTTGGTCTTAGTTTATTCTGGAGTGAATTTTTTCCCAGGGTTGAATCTCTTTGTAGTTTTATTCTCATAAGAAATAATCAGGTGCCTTCTGATTTGGAATGGAATCAGTTTTGGAGTGACAGAATTTCACATCAAATTTAAATTTTGAGCTCCCTGCAAGTTTGTAAGTGTGCCATCAAACTTCTGTACAAACTGTCATACTGACATGCGGAAGTTATCAATGGTAGTTTCCATGGTAACAAATCACTAACAGGTCTTTTATTTTCTGAGCTTATAATAATTTTTAATTGCAAACCTCTTTAAATCTTGGTCCAGTTTAGAAAACAAAAAAAGGGGGAAAAAAAAAACCCCAACCCCTATTATTTCTGTTTTTAAAAAGGAGCAAATGAAACTGCGATTAATGCTCAAAAGGATAGAAGAACTCTCAAGGGAGCTTAGGTGACTTAAATCACCAACTTTAATCACAATGCAGTTGCTGACCTGGAAGTCTTGATTGTTTTGCATATGGACCTTTCAGTTATTTTTCAAAATAAAATGGAAAACTGATAGCTTTGGATTATTATTAAAACGTGTGGTCTGCAAACAAAGATAGTCTATGGTCTTTTTTCTTGGTTAATATGAAGGTATTCTTTGTCTTTGTGCATGTATCCCTGTAGCTGTGTAACATAATAAACCCTTGTTTAGATTCTTCATTGTGTGGTGTTCTTAATTTTTAATATTTTTCTTAACAACAGGAAATACCAGTTGACAGGTTTGTTATTTACAAGTAGACATTTTATCCATAATTTGTGCCAAATTGCATTTGGATAGGAATTGGAATTGAATTTACATATGTCAGTCACATGTTTGAATACAATGTATTAGTTAAAAGTATTTAAAGCTACCTGAAATGTTCCGGTTATTTATATATATATATATATATATATATATATATATATATATAAAGTTTATTAAAAATACATTTTGCTTAAAATACCACTTTATAAAGCAAAGAGAGCACTACAGGCTGCTGCTGCTAAAGGAAATATTAATTGCAATTGAAGAATTGGAAGATTGTTTCCCATCACAGTGACTGGGTTTGAGAGGCTGGCTGAAGGGGAAAATATGTTTCTAATAGGGTTTTCAAAGGTGTATAATCAGTTTAGATGCCCAGTTCCCATGAAATCCCTTTAAAAGCTTTTTGAATTGATATTTGACTGTTCCTGCCAACCTAATCAATTTGCATGCAGAAACATGGTTGATAAATGCCCATCACAAACAAGCAGCCAACCCTCAGGGGCTAAGATGATGCTTATCTGGATGCAAAGGTGGATGGAGGTGTGGCCGACACGCAGAAACAGCTCAACAGACATTTGCGAAGCTACAAAAAGTGGAGTGAGAACTGAAGTGTTCAAAGTAATGAATAACATCTTGGGTGTGTTTGAGACAAACAGCAAATGTGGTGAGGGATGTTCTGGAGATCTGAATACTACGGAAGGCACCTGTTCTGTTCTAAAAAGTTGAGTGAGAAAGCAGCCTTGCATGAGAGAGGAGGAAAAGTGCAGAGGAGTTCTGGTTTTATCCTGGTGTTCCCTTTCCCCAGACAGAAGGGGAGGATTGGAAATGGGTGAAATGTGGTTGCCTAGATGCCATGTATGTCCTGTGCATGTATGCTTCTGAGAATACCTGGCTCCAACTGATATTTGAAAAGACCCTGAAAAAATACAGTCCCTCTTCTGATGCTGCCCCTCCTCTTCATTTTGCCATCTTCTTTCTCCCAGAGTCAGATATTGCAGACTTCGATGGCAGAAGTTCACTCCTCTACAGGTTCAATCAGAAGCTTATGAGCACATTCAAAGATGTGGTTTCCTTGAAGTTCAAGAGCATGCAGGGGGATGGAGTCTTATTCCACGGAGAAGGACAGCGTGGAGACTACATTACCTTGGAACTGCAGAAAGGGAAGCTCTCCTTGCGCATCAGCCTGGGTAAGGGTAATTAGGATTATTGGTTCACATATTACTGTATCAAGGATTGTCTTGGTTTGCTTTTTATAAATCTGTTGTTTATATTAGGCAGTATCTAGAAACTCCAGCTGAGATCAACAAAACATGCTGTGTGCCTCAGACAGCTCACAGCTTAAATACTGGTCAGGGAAGGTGGAAAGGGAAGCAAAAGAGAATAGACTTGACTGATGTCATGCAGGACACGATAGCTGAGCCAAGAAGAGACCTTGGCTCTTATAACTAGTGCTGACCAAGACTGAGCTGCTCAATGACTGCTTTTGAAGTTTTGACCTTTGCTTGATGATGATTTCAAGCAATGATTTTAAAAAAATGTTCTGTTTCTTCCCCTTCCTCCTTTTTTATTTTTATTGTTATTATTTTTAAGAACAGCATTTCCAGGGAGTTTGGTTTGGAGTGTAAAAGGTTTATTTTTGGTTTGTGTCTTATTTTCTCCATTCTGCAATCAGAACTGATCTGCAAATACAGAATTTAAATGAAAACATTTTGGTCAAAACATTGTGCACACTGGTATTGCTTTGCTTCTGGAGATGGTTTCAGTTGAAAACCTCTAGTATCTGGAAGGCCATCACTCTGTGATCACATTGGATCAGAAGGACAGATGAAAGGCTATATTAATTTCTCTCTGTAGAATGATGCTTGCTTTTTCCTGGTGAATACACTAAAGCACTTTGATAATGGCAGGAGCTACTGTAGTAGGAGTGATCATACCCCCTCTCCCAGCCTTACTGCAAAACCTTCATTAGCTTCATCTGTGGGTGACCCATGGTACTGGCCTCAGCAGTCCCTGCTGACTCATGTTTCTCATACTGAGGGGTTTGAATTGAGCAGAAATTTCTATGCCCACATTGCTCTACTTTGGTCAGGGCAGGAGCTGCACTTACCCTGTTTGGGTATTGTACTTGGTCTGAAAGCCTCAGTGGCCCATCCAGATGGAAGGCTGAAACAAAACCCTTCCTTCTGTTAACCATGAGGGTGTGGGCAAAGAGGGGAGGGAATTAAGGTCCAAGTTTTTCATTGCCACTCTCAATCTTAATAACTTTGATGAATAAAGTAATCTGAACCATCTGCAGTTCATGTACGTGGTGCTTAGACTGTCAAGGCTGGTTTTAATAAAAATGGGAGATGTAGCATCTAGTAATATATAGTATTAGCAGGGGCAGATCTCAGACTAGCAATTCCAGGACACTTTAAGAAGTTTGTCTAGAGCAGATAAAGCAGGCAACGGTGCAGTATCTCAGCCCCCTGTTTATGACTTGGGGAATTAAAAGAAATCATAAACTAGTGGGAGCAAACTGGAGGTACTAAAACATAATTTGTAGATAATTCTTTCTGCGTTTTTCCCCTCGTGCTTAATTATGTTTGTTTTAAATGTCAGCAACAATTTTCCACAGCTCTTGGATTTCATTTTTACATAAGCTCATTAATTGTTTAGTCTCCAACTAGTATTTTCTTTCTTTCTTTCTTTCGTTTTATTTATTTAGTTCATCAAAGAGTAGAAATGGTAATGCAGCATTTTTCTGATTTCATATTTGGATGTTACTTGGACCAAGCAGCTACATCCTGAGCCTCTTAACGTGGGATTCTTTGACTCCATGGATTTGTCCTCCTCTTACAAATGTTTCATACTAGGATAAGAACATAGTATAGTTGAATGTATTATGTTACTTTTTCCAGAGGAGATGCTGTTGTGAATACATAGTCTGAGATAAGATATTTTTTTTTTTTCTTTCAGCAGTAGCCCCAAATGTACAGAGTTCATCCATTTCAAGTCCTCTGTGTGCATTCATATGTCATGGGCAAGGGTTCTGATGTCTGCTCTTGAATCCGCTTGCATCTTGCCTGACAGTTTTGGAGCATGTGTTCTCTCCATTCTGCTGGAATATAAAAAAGGACACATAGTCCCTTTCAGTGAGAGGCTCTGAAGTGTTCAGACGTGTAGCCAGCTGGAAAACAGAAGAGTGCTTGAAATGACCAGGGTTAGGGCCTAAATATTTTTATGACTCTTGATGTAAACTTTTGGAGATGTAGGCCAGGTTTAAGAATTTTTTTGAGCTAAACAAAGCACGCGTTCATGTTTCTTCACTGACTGGTGGCTTTTTTTTCTCTGAAAATGGACAGGTGCAATTTTCTTGCTAAAATACAAAAAGCACATAGTTGAAACTGAAGTGCCAGGAGTGGTCTGTTAATGTGAATAGACAGGAGATTTTGGTGCAACCTGAAAGGAGCTCTTAAAACACCAGCGCCTCAAATGCATAGCAGAACCAAGGACACAGGCAGGGCGGTGATCCCCTGCGTGCTGCGATGTGTGGGTGCATCACTGGGAAAACCTCCTGGTTTATTACCAGAATTTCAGGGGAAAAAAAATATATGTATGTGTGCATGTGCATATATGCACATGTATGAATCAGAGGCCCAGAGAACCTAAGGCAAGCTTTGACAAGGGTCTGTTTCTGATGGGCAGAGCTCCAGTTTGCATCTAGGAGCGCTGCTCTGTGCTCCCCTTGAGTCCCCACGCTTCAGTCAAGGGCCTGGAGGTAACTCTGGTGTCTTCTGCCTGTCTCTGCCCCTCCAGGGGACTCCAACCTGCACTTCAGTAACAGCCACATGTCCGTCACCCTGGGCAGCCTCCTGGATGACCAGCACTGGCACTCTGTTCTCATAGAGCGCTTCAACAAGCAAGTGAACTTCACGGTGGACAAGCACACCCAGCATTTCCGAACGAAGGGGGATTCAGATCACTTGGATATTGATTATGAGGTGTGTGAAGCCCTTTAGGTTATAACCTGGGAGATGAGGCTTAATTGGTATAAAATGAATGTGATGGAAAACCACCACCCTATGAGCTGTTTCTTTCCAGCAAAGATCTTTTCTTTATTTAATATTTCCTTCCCAGAGAGTTCCTTTCATAGTTAACAAACATTGACTACTTCAGTGCAACTCTATATATGACAGTCTCAGGAAAATAGCCAGTTTCTGGGCAAATATGTGTTGGATTATGCTTGCACTTCAAAGTACGGCAGACTTTGAGCTAAACTAAAAGGTATAGCCTGGGTTCTAGTCAAGTCTTCAGGGAGCAACCGCGCTTATCTGTAGGGAGATGTGCTGTGTCAAAATCTCCAATATAATTTTAATGGGATCATTGTGCACCATCCCTGCATCTGATTGACATGACCATGGGGGTACCAGCTCTGAGTCATGCCTTTATCCAGCCACCACTTGCTTGGATTACAGCTCTCCACATAAAGATGAGCAGGTAAAGAGCATTGTCTTCCCACTAGGAATGGAAGATGCTGAGCACAACTGTCAAGACAGTCAAGCTCTGACCCAGATCCCTTCACACTTGGGGTTGTGATGCAGAGCATCCTGGTCTAGGGAGCCAGAGCAGCTCAGCCAAGGAAGGACTGAGCTGAGGAAACATCCTGCCTGCCCATAAAACCTGAGGCTGGTGTGCTCCCCTGTGGTGAGGCCGAGGTGTGGCAGAGTGCAGTTTATATCGCTCCAGCAGTTCAGTGCTTATGGCTGATAGTAAAAAATACCTTAAAAAACTTTTATATCATCATATCTCTATGCAAGGCAGATCCTCACCTGTTCCCCCACCGATGCACACCTGCGTGCAAATTACCTATGTTCATTTTTATCCCCACGCACTTGTCTACTGAGTCTTGCTAGTCCACAAGGCACAGGGTCATGCTTGCACAGTCAGAGCCATCACCCTGTCTGGATGTATTGAGCTGGCATGGTTCATTGCTTAAGAGACCACAAGTTTCCCCTCTGCACTTTGGATTCATTTCTCTGGAAAGGATCAATTCCCAGCACACCCAAGGGACAAAAGCAGACAGCTTGGCAGAGGCAGGTGCCTGCTCTCTGCTCCTCTCATGTTCCAGCTGAAATTCCCTTCTTTGCATTTCACAAAGCAGGGTGGAGAGAGTGGTACATGTACCCTGGCACTGCTGTACCAAATCACGAGCACATTTAGTAGGGACAGCACATTTGAGCAGTGAGATCCTGGAACAGCTTCAGACTGAACTAGCAAGGGCCAAAGCTGTAACTACTTTTAAGATGGGGTTGAGAAAAGCCAAACGACTGAGTCATCAGCTTTCCTAATTTCAAAGTAATAAAATTCCTTTCTTCCTGCTACAAGGTTGATGCCAATTAGGGAAAACTCAGGCTCCAGTGTAATTCACAGAACATTTTCCCAGATGTTCCAAAACAGGGAGCATGGTAGAGATCTTCAGCTGGTGTAAATCAGCATCACCACTGACCTCTGTGGCACTCAGTCCTGGCCCCTGGTGCTTAGTTTTTCACACAATGTGTTTTCTTTCCATTTGCACTAAGACAATCTTTCAGTCAAACATTACAGCAATACAGTCTACTGAAAGTTTATCTCGGCACACTTTAGGGATTAAAGGCCTTCCTGAGGGTAATACAACCATTAGTTTGGTAATTAAAATTATTACCAATCACAAAGGAAACTGTTTTCTTAATAATGCAGTGGTATAATTGACATTGATTTTTCTTCTAGTTTTGAAACCCAGTACAGAGTCCCTAAGCAGGAGACTTAAAGAATAGAACATGAAAGAAGGGAAGTCTGGTGTTTTAAGGAAGAACTAATGATTCTCACTGGAAAAAAACATTGCTACCACGTAAGCTCTCATGCCAATAACAAACCTGCAAGTGATGTAAAGTAGCAGTCTCTTCACTCTTTATTTCTCTGAAGTGATCAATTAATACAACGGAGGTGCAAGTTCATTAAGGACTTGTTTTCAAAGAAGTGCTTTCAAGGTTATCCAAGGAGGTTTCATTTGCTTATGTATCCCAGCTTGTTAGGTGGAATGGGAGGAAAAATAACCCCCACATTTCCTTTTATTTTTCTAATAATGAGCTGAGGCGAGCCGTTAGGAGTCATGACGGAGGAATAAGGCTGACCAGGTTCCAGCAGCTGTCAGCGCGTAAGCGGTGCTGCATAGCAGTGCATGCCCTTGCTGCAGTGGATGCAGCAGGATTGCAGCACAGCTCCTGATGCGCTGGAAGCACTGTGAAGTCTGGTGGCTGCAGGATCCCCACCTGCATTGTATCACTCACGATGCTGCCGGCTGCAATGGGAAAAATTAATAAAAACCCAGCGGTACGACCAGTAAGACTTTGCCAAAAAGGCCAGTGGAGCTAATTAGAAATGAGCTGTGTCATCTGGAAAATGAAAATAGGGTTATCAGAAGTTTTTTGGGTTGTGGTGTTTGTGTTTGTTTTTTTCTTTTCTTAGGGTTAAACCACGACAGAATCTAAAGTAATTATGCTTCAAAGATTTTGGAAGCTTTATTTTCTTAGGCTGTTTGTCCTCCCAGGGCTTTTAGCCCTCCTGTTACATGATGAGTTGTAATCTGCACAGTACTAACATCTTCCAATACTTAGACAACAGCACAGCAGAAGTTTTGTTAAAATGTGTAACCTGCAGAACTTCTCCATTACACTGCTCAGTCCCAAATACCACGTGCGAGTATTGTAAAGACCAAACCACAGCAAAATTTAGGGAAAACATTTGTAAGGTGCAAATGGGGTAGTTTGTGTGTGGGATATTAACCTCCAGCTGATATTAACAGCTGTAATGCTATGCAGCCTCTAATTCCCCTGTTGGGCAGCCAGGCCCTACTTCGTGCTCCAAGATGATGCTGTTAATGTGACTTGGTTCTTAGATAATAATATCCTGGCTAGCTGCATGGAGTGGGGCTCTGCCCTCTTGCTTTTGGGGTGATAATTAAATACTGTTCTTATTCTTTCCAAAAGCTCAGTTTCGGAGGGATTCCTGTCCCAGGGAAACCAGGAACCTTTCAGAGGAAAAATTTCCACGGGTGCATTGAGAACCTTTATTACAACGGAGTCAATATAATTGACCTGGCAAAAAGGCGCAAACCTCAGATCTATACTGTGGTAAGAGACAATAATGTATGCTTTCCTTCTTTGCTTCCATGCTGTTGGTGCTGCCAGCTGCACTGAATGAGTGGAGTTCAGATCTAGATAGCTATGGGCATAATTAGCTTGTTAAAATGATATTGCTGAGGCTAACACCAGGCAGCGCTGACTGCTGTGGTGAGAGTTATTGAAAGACACATGTGGAAATTAATACATTTCTCTGACTTTCCAGGTGTATTAGAATTTGTTTGGAGAAACTTTAATTCCTTTTCCAAGATTAAAATGTGTCTTTTTGATGGCATGATAGAAGTCAGAGATTTTTTTTTTTTTTTTTTCTGGTTAACTCAGATAAAATCTTATTTTCTGAACTATTCTCCATCACTGTTGTGGAGTACAGTAGTAGCAAAATTTTATTCTACTATTTGAGTTGGTATTATAGAGAAGAATAAATGTTTCTGTTGTTATTGGAAATATTTTCCTTTGCGCTGCCCCTTATATTCAGTGTATTGCAGTTCTGAGAACCATTGACCTGGTACTAGTGTCTCTAAATGTGGGATGGTAGAGGTAAAGCAAAAGGAACTACCCTCTTATCCAGCCTGCTAACATAAAACATAAACATAACTTCACATCTAATAATGTCCAAAATTACATATACATTTAAATATATCACAAGCAAAATAAATAACATTTTATTTCGTAAGAAGAGGGAACAGTACACTCCCATGCAGTCTTGACAAACTGTAAATAATTCAGCTCTTTTATTTAGCTTGGGCCTCACTCCTGCACCACGCTTTAATATATGCCTTTTGGCTAATACTGTGTCTTTGGAGAACGTGGAAGTGAAACTGCTGCTGGCTCTCATGGCATCTTCTAGTTTGTAGCCTCAGCTTGCTTATATACATTACTACAACAAAGCAAGCCAGAAGACCACAAGAAGTCTTTCCTTTCCTCACTTTCCCTGCCTAGGGCAAGGCTGAATACACAGGGAAATAGAAAATGGAAAGGTGATGGGTGAGAAGTCCTGCATTGTGTTGCTGGCAGTCAAGACTGCCTCCAGGATGCTCCCCTACCCTGCGACTGAGAGACTTTGCTTTAATAACCTCAAATTTGATTGCTTTGACTCAGGACTCTAAGGCACAAATCTTATGAACTGTGTTAAATTGCTCTTCCCCTCAGCTTGCTTTCTAAGGGGAGCAAAGAGTCCTGGTCTGCTTCTTAGGTCATTAAACAGCTGGTTGTTTTGCCAGCTGGGTAATGGGATGGCATTCCTAAAAGGGAAAAGAAAAACTTTGTAATGCGCTTTTTCTCTGAAGGGTATTGTCTGGGTATAACTTGACCTCAAGCAATGAAACTCTGTTATGACAATACTTGATTCAGCCAATGCTAGATTGAAGGTCTAGGAATCCCACTCCTTTCGTCAATTTAAGGTAGTGGGGATGTGCCCCCATCTTTCAATCTCCCTCACAGAAGTGATGACTTTAAAGCAATAGTTTTCAAAGGCTGGCTGCCGTACTGCATTTTGCAAGATTTATGAGGTGCTATGTGCTGTGTCTGTGACACTTGTGTATGCAAAGTGCATGGAAATGTTGCCACACTCACAGTGCCTCATAATCTTAGATGAACATCCTTCTATAGGAAACAGCTCCTGTAAATCTGTTGTTTTCCAACATCTTTTCCATCACAGCTATTTATCTTCTCTAGCAAGTCTCAGGTACTTCCAGCTTTCACAGGCTGATGTCCCTCTCCCATCTTCCTGCTCTTCCCCACTCCTTAGCAATTTACTTACTCAAAATAACTTGTTCTTGCTAAATGTAGTGTTTTGCCTGCCAGACTTCCTCTGCACTAAGTGCTTTTACTCAAAGTTCATTGAGTTTTTTCAAGCAACAATCCATATCCTCAGGGAGCTGCAAGCTTCTCTGCTTCGCGTCTTTGTAGTTGCTAAGGTTGTCTGGAGCAGAAATGCAATGAAAGGAACAGCACAGAAGAATAATTAAATAAAGCAGGGATTTGGAATCACTTCTTCCAACAACGCGTTTTGTACTTGTGTTCCCTCCCCACAAACTGTAGATCACTAGAGATCGTTCTGCATTGTTAGTCCCCAAAATACGTTTGTCTCCTAACAAAAGATATTTGAGGACAAGCTGGCCAGTTTGGGATTAGACAGCCATTAATGCTCAGAGACACTAGTTTTTGCCTCCAAAAGGGAGGCAGACATCAACACGCAGTCTCTGCTTCGTTCTCTGTGTCATTGTGAACATTTACACAGTTAGTGAGCCAAACTTGTGGGGTTTTATATCCATCAACTTTGTCTTTTTTACTGTTGACATCTTTCACACAAGCAGGAGAAAGGTACATCAGCTTTGGAGATATAGATTTCCTCTTATGAAGTAGTTCCTCATCCATATAAATAATGGTCCCAAATCAGCTGCATTTAAAGTCAGAGGAAGAAACTACAGGTTGTCAATAACAGAGTGCTGTACTATGTATCGTACTCTTGGGTGGTGGCTGTGATTATCATTCCGCCTGTTCTTTTCTGTAACTCATTTGCAGTTGTCAGACTTGCAATAAATCCCCTTGAGAAGACATCTCAAGATAACGAAGCAGCCTGTCTCTTTGAACTGGAACTTGCTTTCAGAATTCCATTTTTATATTGTCTGATACTTAACCTCTCTATGTGGTAGCCCTATCTATTTGGACAAGCTATCTATCTTCTCTCTGAGGTTTCTTCTGTCCCTGATGGCATGTTGTGGTTTTTTTTGTTGTGTTTTGTTTTTCTTCCCTAGGTCGTTGAGTGTGGAGAAATAATAGGGGATCTCTTATTTGCTCTCCAAAGCAATTACTGGTTTTAATTGGAAGAGGTTATGAGAAGTCAAATTTCTGTAATTACTACCGTCATGGTCGTAGGGCTGGACCCTTGGGAAACATCAGAAAATGCTTTAAAATAGTAATCTGAAGATCTGCCCTATTTACTAGCTGTCTTCTCAGCACAAAAGAAATGCAGGCTGCCCATTATGAAAAATTGTACAGCAGTTACTCACGCTTCTTGGGCAAGTAGTTAGGGGCAGGAAAATATGCTAGTAAGAGCCACATTTACAAGAAGCAGAAGGAGTATTGCCCTTTGCAGAAGGATATTTGACCTGTTGGTATCTAGGATGGTGAAGTCCTCATTGAAGGATTTTGTGCTTGTTAAGAGTGCATGTAGATGCAGGAGGAGAGGGGACAAGTTCTAGGAAGAGAAATCCATTGAGAATCACTAAATATGTCTGGCTGAGGGAGTAGTTAAGAGAAAAATAGCTATAGCATCCTGAGAATAGCTATAGTATGCTGGCCACTAGTGGTTACCTACTGCTAGATTCAGGTTGCACCTTTAGAAACTGCTCTAATGTGACCTGTGGCCAGGGTCTTAAGTCTTTTCGTGTGTCACTTGTTTGTGATGCCAAAATAAGAAGCTGTCTAGATGAAGAAAAGAAATTAAGACGTCATGAAAAGATTCTGTGTTTGATCTTCTCAATGCTCCATTCTATGTACTCACTGAAATTTAGGAAAACCCCATCCCCCTTTCCCTTCCATTACCTTCGGCTGATAGGAATTGGAGTTGTATTTTTACTTAGCAGAGCAAACCCTGCACTGACTTGAGAGGAGTGCAGGATATTTGCAACACAGAAGTTGTCAGCCCTCAGATATGCTTCAATTTCTATGTTGGCCTTCCATGTTGAATCTGGGAGTGACAATTCAGCACAGCAAGGGATGTGGTGACATGTAAATGCATCACTGCAGTGCCTCAGGGAAATAACCAATTGCTAGCATCAAAGAGCAAGGAAAGATACCTAGTAACAGGAGAATGTAAACTAATAATTCATTCCCTTTATAGAGAATCCAAACATGCTATTTTATTAAGCTGATTTGAGATACCTTCATCTTGAGAAGAATTTACTTGTCTATGCACATCTCATTCTACCAAAGTGCTATTGCAAGTGTTGATATATCTGTGAATATCAGGCTGGTGGTTTGTGAAGGCCCCTACTAGGGTTTGGAGAACCAGGAGTAAGATATATCTCTTTTTTTTTTTTTTTTTTTAATTTATTTTTCATTAGTTTTTGCACTGCAATCAGAATATAGGAATCATAAGTAAAAAATGTTGGAACTATTTAGAGACATTTTTTCACAACTTCCTATAGGACTAAGTTAAATTTACTTAAAAAAAAAAAAAGTTTTATATAATTATTTAATGAAAGCGTGAGTCACATATGCACATTAAAAAGAGACCTTAATTTGCTGTTCTTTAGATAAGGCAGGTGAACTCCGATTCCAGAAAAATTTGGTTCCTGTAAAAATAGCTTTTTATGGTTTCTTCTATCTTCCTGTCTGCTCTCTGGGTCTTCAGATGAGTCTCCTTCACATCCTACCTGCAGTGTGGAATAGTAAGGAAGTCTATAAAAATAGCATTCATTTTAAGGTCCCATTTTATTGTTGCTGAATAGTATAACAGGATTTTTTGAAAAGAAATTGTGTCACCTCAATCAAGGTCTTGAAATAAAGTCTATTTAAATGACAGTTTTCACATTGATTTCAATTGGCTTTGTCTACAATTCTAAAGACTTTCAGTCTGTAAATATTTAATCTAGCATGTAGCTGCAATAATAAACTCTCCTTTTCTTGATATAAAAGTTTCTTTGTGGTAGGATTTTGATAGTTGTGATGACCAAAATTGAAGCAAGTCTTTTGGAGAGAGAGACCATTTTTTTTTTTTTTTTTGTAAGACTAGTTGACATACGCAGAAAAAAATGACAGGTTTTTGAGCAAACAAGGCCTTTTTGAGAGTCATCAGCCTTCAGCAAATTACAGGTTAGAAAGAATTGTTCAGAGTTTAATTTATTACATTATCTGGGTAGTCAAATTGAGTGAATAGGGCAGTTAGTACCTGCTGAGCCGAGGAGGATGTTTCAAGGCGGGAGGTGATAAGGCTGTTAGTCCCTGTAGGAGAGCAAGAGAGACGGCTAATTATTGTCAGGAGTTAGCAGGGGATAAAGAAAATGGGGGAGAATGTAATTTGCTGTAAAGCCAAGGCTTGAATGTCTTTGTTTGTTTGTTTGTTTGTTTTTAAGGTCTTATTCCAATTGCTAAGGCCCCGGGAACTGTTTGGTACTCGGCGGCCCGGCATAACAGAAAGGGGCAAGCTGACCCTGTCACAGCCAAGAGCCTGCAGTGTGTGCAGTTCATACCAACCATTTAGGCTGGTGCTGTGCTATGATACACAGATGACCGGAATTTAAAAGAGGAAAATCTAATAAAGAAAACTAATAAATAATAGAAAAAAAGCTGATAAGAATTGCTTTCTATGCACTTTTCTATTTTAAGGTAGATGTGGCTCTGTTTTCGTAATAATAATAATAATAATAAAATGTCCTTGCTGCTGTGTTTTGTTCCAGGTAATAAAACCTAATAAGCTGTAGATCAGTTTACCTTGAACTGGAACAAAAATTGGGCTTGGATTGTGCTAATTTGCCAGTTTGATCTAAGACATCTATCTTATTCACTTCTGGCAAGGCGAATTTGAAAGGCTGACTTCATTCCTGCTTGTTGTTCAAAGGAGGGAAAATATTAAGCGGTCTATATTTGTGTTTCCTCCTGTATTTTTTTTCTTATCCTGTCTCTCTGAGGGAAATGATGTATGATTTTTTGCAAATTAGCTCTATATTTGTTACCACCTTTTGTCAGCAACTCTCAGCTATTGTACCGTATAATGAAACAATAATGTACAGTTACTATGGGCATAAAAATGGTAAAATCCTTTGTTCTGCTTATGGCCAGTGACAAAGTCAGCTTAGGAGTCTGAGATAAAGAATACCCAGAAATGTCTAGCCAAGCATCTCATCCCCGATTCTGTCACAGTCACAATGTTTCAGTTTTTCTGAAACTTTCTTTTTTGTTAAATGCTGCTTTTTCCACATAGGAACATTATCTTAATGTAAACAACTTAAGTCAATGTGATACTCGATTAGCATTTTATTGACATACGTGATACCTAGAGTGAGTGAAGATAGGGCAGTTCTCTGTCATAGGAGTGATTTATCACAAGGATATGTTAGTTTCCATGAAACTTGGATCAGGTAAGCTTTCAGTTTTCCATCATGAAATTTTGCTCAGAGAAAGAGAAACCCACCTCAGTATAGGAACTTCTCTTAAAGTATGAGCCCTTCTCTTGGGATGGCCTAGTTGCTCACTCAGTGAACTAGTCCTAACTCAAGTAACACCATGCATCTCGGTATTAGCCTGTTTAAAGACAGTTTGCACCAGTATGTCAGTAGGCTGGAGTTGGTATCTCAGTTTGATTTGTTTTTCATTCAGTGCTTACCAATGTCCTGATTTGAGAAGCACTTGAAATCTATGTGGGTATCCTGACATCTGTTCTGCTTGAGACAGTCAATTTAAAAACAGGATTTGAAGGCATCTCGCCCATTCTTAAAATCCAGTTGGTCAGAGTTGAATGACAATCTTTCATCTTATCCTTTTAAAACTGCATCAGAGGTCACCTTTTTTCCTGTGTTACCCTCTTTGCAAATTCGTCTGCAACCTCAGTCTCTTCACAGCTAGAAATAGTCCTCCAATTTCCAAGCTGAAGATATTCTTGCCAGTTTACCCACATTTGTACGTCAGCCAGGCCTGGGATTTTAGTCCCCTTACCTGTCGTATGAAATCTTCCTCTCTAATCCTCTGCAGAAAACAAGATATCCTTTTTATTGGATAATATCCATAGAGTGATTAATGAGGAAAGTAAGTGCCCATTTGATGCTCTAACCCACAGGTAGAATGAGAGCTCAGAAATACTCATTTATTGTTCTTCCTGTTCAAGCTGTGATCCTGGCCCGCATCCTTCGGTAGGCTAAATGTTGAGGATTTCAGTTCAGCTGTCAGTTTGAATAATTCCCCAAATACATAGTACTTTTGATTAGTATTCTGTGAGAGTGAGGGGGATGTATAAGAAATTTGTCACCGATTGCCCTGACTGTGGTGTTGTAGCAGTCTTCTGTCTTCATTCAACAGTACATAATACTACATGAAGAAAAGCCAGAAATGGTTCATTAAAGTTATACAGGTTTTATTGAAGTCCCGCAGAAATCACTGGAAAGACTCCAGTCAGTTTTGGATGAGGCTTATGGCTCAGAGGGTCTTCTGTGTAATCCACTTTTACCCTCATCACTTAGCAATTGTTCTTCCATTCTCTTTTTAATAGGAAAGGCTCTGATTCTTCCTTAAAATGCTGTAATGTGCTGTCACGTGTTCATTCAACATCTTGAAGAAGAACGACCTTTGCAACCGTACTCCACCTGCAGAAATCTGGGTGCTCGCACTCTTGTCTTGAGACAAGTGTCATGGCAGCCAGTGAACAAATTGCAAATATCTCCATTGCATTTCTAGGTTCAGAAGGTTCCTTTTGTAAGAACAATAAGAACTCTTTTGGAAAGATTTCACTGCTTATTAGAGGAGTCATTAATCAGTCTGGAGACCATGGACTCGATGGAATTCTCAAACGCCACATGATAGCTGGAGTTTCCAGCAACTGGGTAGAGCTGAGCATCTCCTTTATTTTCTCTAGGGATTAGACTCTTCTTATTCCATTTCCTAGCCAATGAGCTTTTACTTTTCAGTTAAAATGCATTCAGTTATAAAATCAAGTGTCTGCCAGAAGTCTTGCATGTACCCTGGAGAGTTCCAGAACTGCTGCTAATTAAAGCAAAATGCTCCTGATCAGATGCAGTTTTAGGGGGAGGTGTTTACTTTTCTGACTTAGACCTGCTGGAATAATTTATTTGAGAATAACATTCAGGGCAAATTTAACAGTGTTTTGTAATGGGAACCTATCCCACTTCAGAAGACAAATATTTTTCAAAGTAACCCTTGTGTATTTCTTTTTCAAATTTTCATGCTGTTGCCTCTAGGAAGGTAGCAGCATTGGTCAGTGTAAGGTGTCAGCAGCTATTGTTCATGTGTATTAACTACATCATCTGGTTTTGCTCTGGAATACTGCTTTGAGAAGGTTTTTTTCTCCTAAATGAGGCAGTTGAACTGATTTAAGTTCCCATGGCATCACTTGCTTTATTTAACATTTTTTCCCCAATGTCCTGGCTAGTTTTAGCTCTGACTAAAATTAGTTACTGCCCCTTACATCATGGAGATCTCAATTCTTGAATAAAAGTAACAAAAATACCTTGTTAAAGGAACCCCCCCAAAAGGTAAACATGCCTTTTTTCTAACATCCAAATCTACCTTTAGTCCCACGTACACAGAATATTGCAGCACTGCCTGTATGCGTTCCCACCTGCTTGTTCTTGTGGCAGGTGGGATCCCATCTGCTCTGCTTCAATGTAGTCAATGGAGAGACTACAGAACTTGAAGTCTCACCTGGTTAAGCATGGGAGGAGAAGCATAGGTCCTGCCCATATGTCCCAGCATTGGCCACGGGTTTAGTCAGCACTTTTTGCCGCTCCTGTCCCAGTACAAGACTTCTGTGCGGATCCCAGATGGCATGAATTACTAGCTAGTGTGAATGACTAGAGAGTGTTGCTGAGTTTTTCAAGTGGTTGCCGCAATCCATGAGTTTAGGACTAGTTGCATGTGCTGAGAACCTCATACCAAAAGCGGACAGAAATTTGATCTTATATTTGGGTCCATGCATATGCATCAGGGGTACTTTGCTATGGTGCTGCTGCAAACAGCTGAAAGCATGTTGACTACACAGGGTCTTTACTGGCTTGTTTTAAGGTCATCTGAAAGTTTGTTGTGCATTGCAAATGTGTGTTTTCACCTTAGCATTCACCTTCTCTGGCACCATTAAGCTTGTTCTGCTGGTAGGTAAAATCTGCAAAGAGCTTTGAGACAAAAATCCTATCTGAATGTTGCAAATCCTCCCCTCTACAGTCCTGCATTTTGTTACAGCCTCCCACTGCCAGTGAAGCAAATTAGATACTTGAGTGCAGACTCAGATAATGTTTGAACTTTCCTCCAAGCTCCAGTGTTATGTATGTATAAGATCTGTAAACATCTTACTACTTTGTGTGGAGTTACTTAAATCACTGTAAATGTCTAAAATTCCAAAGAAAATTTGTCATTGGCATTTTCAATGTCTAAACCTTTAAAAAGCTCTAGAGAAAGTTAACCATATTTGTTTGTCACTGCAGTTGACTGTCTTTTGTTTTGTGTAATTTGTCATGAATTAGATTGAAAATGGAGGTGAAAATATAACAATAACCAAAAAAAAAAAAAAGAAAAGCCTGTGGTATCTCTTATGCAGGCAAAACCCAGCAGGTAGTACAAACTTTTAAAATGTTGAGAGCAAATTTCTATTCTACTTCCCACCTGACTAATGTTCAGTTTGGATAAGCTTTGGATTATATCTCAAAACTCATTCTAACACAATATACCCATCGATACCTTTTGCCATTGCTAAATCTGGTATGTAGCATTTTGCACCTAACAGGGCAGGGAATATGTAAATAGCTTGATATAGATATATATCTATCAAGGGTTGTTTCATCCAGTGATAACTCGGTCTCCTTCTGGCACTTTATTTATTTTCAATTTTAAAATAAAGAATAGAAAGACATTTGAAAGTGATAAAGAACAGTTCCATCAGCTGTCTGAGATTTCGGAGGGGAATTCCCCAAGCACTGTGCAACTTCCTACACATCCATCAAGTGCTGTTCATTATAATTATCCTGTTAGAGCAAGGTCCCAGCTCTGATGAGAAGTGGTGTCATGGAGACTGCCTTTTACTCCAATGTTTTTATCAGATTCCAGTTGGTATTTTACAAAGCAGCCTAGTTCAAAGCAAGCTGGCTGCAACAATCTCCTGGAGTGGCTTTGAAAGACGTGGTTCCTTAAATAAGTCCTGGCTTTATATATTGTTAAGGTTTTATTATTACCTGGCTGGGTAATCTACAATGACTGAACAAAACGATGGAGTCGGTTTGTCTACAAACTACAGTGATACATGCTGGTACAGATTCTGCTGACTGCTTTAAGTAAATGTGCTGCTTTTCTGGGCAAATAGCACCATTGATTTCAGGGCTGGATGACTCAGGTAATCAACTAAGTTTGGCATTGAAATGGTGTTGGATTTCACCATGCTTGCTGTGTATGTAATATTTTAATAATTCCTCAGAACGGCCCATGGAAACCATGAGTCCTAGAACTAGCTAGGAAATCTCAGTATTGTTTCATCCCCCTATAAATACTGTAATCAAGTGACTTTTTCTTTCAGTTTTCTTACGAATTTTAAAATAGTTACAGAATGATTATTTTAAATTATTTGTGTTATTATTATTAAGTGGACTTTTATTATTTGGAGTAGCACAGGGCTGTGTCACTCTGAGAAAAAGAAAACATAACCAGTAGTGCTACTGCAAGTTATGTGTTGAATATCTGAAATAAACCCAGGAAATTTGCCTCATGTTTTGCCCCATGTTGTAGATTCAGGTAGATGAGGGTGTTTTTATTTTTAAGGTTATGTAGCATTGGTGTAAATGGGCAAAAAAAGTACTCTGATTAATGGCTGTATTTTGGCTTATATTTAGAATAAATCTAGTCTTTTTGGTTGGATCCCTGTGCATTGGAGGGTGCTTTGTTTCTTCACTTGCAGCTTGTCTTGTTCACACCCCTGTAGTCCCATCAGTGCAGAGCCAACGCAGGACATTTGTATCGCATCCCACAGCACATGCAGGTTCAAGTGGACTTGTTAGTGCTTCAGTATCCGTTCCTGAAGGCAACATAGATCCAAATGAGTTTGATTTTATTGATATAAAGCTAAAGTTGAGCTTGAAATGGGAGTTGCTGAGAAACACAAAGCAGATGTGGCCATGTGGAGATGGTCTGTCTGGGCTACCAAATGAGGCCTTCTGCACCCAGGCATGGATGGTCATGATATGGGACATTTGGACATGTTCAGATCTTTCTAAGAATTGAGGTTTTGATTTTTGGCATCCCCCCGCACCTCCATTTGGGGTTAAAGTAAAATTTTGAAGTCAGATGTGTTTTCCCAGAATGGACAGATACATTTCCTAGTGAGTTCCAAAGATTTGTGTCTGAATAACAATACCTATTTCAGCCTTGAGGGCCATTAGAAATCCAATAAGCCTATTTAACTATGGATGTTTTGGGATGACCGAAAAAAAATTTGTCATGTTGATTATGTTTGATTTTTATTATTTGCAGGGGAACGTGACCTTTTCCTGCTCAGAACCACAGATTGTTCCTATCACCTTTGTCAGCGCCAGTCGAAGCTACTTGCTACTACCCGGCACTCCTCAAATTGATGGCTTGTCAGTCAGCTTCCAGTTTCGAACATGGAATAAAGATGGCTTACTTCTGTTCACTGAATTGTCTGAAAATTCGGGACCTCTCTTGGTTTACCTTCATAGTGGGAGATTGACACTACTTATTCAGAAAGAGACAGAGAACCCAGTGGAAATCAGTGAAGGTGCTTTAGTTTTGTTTACTCTCATCTGTTCCCCTTTAAAATACAAAGGTCCAACTGCACAGGATGAAAGGATAGTGGAATAAGGAAGCACCCAATCTTCCTTTCTCTTTTCAAATTTTCTCTTGCTTTCCAGTGGTAGAACTACTCTGTGCAGCTTGAGGTAGATCTAAGCATGGAAAGTTGGCATCTGGAGATCTCCAGGCTCAATGTACCTGACAATTAGCTCAGCCTCTGTGTTCTTAAAAAGTCACGATAAATTTTCTTCAGTCAGGACACATGAAGACCTTCTTGTTTCCTGTCCTCAGATTGTGCTGAAGTCAGCTGGGAGGCAGCTCAGCTGCTGCACCATTCCCCAGCACAAGTTAAGGTAGCCTCAGAGCTGATTTTCTTCCTCTGTAGCTTTATACTCCCCATTTACGCTACACTCAGAAGAGAGACTGACTATGGAATTCCTCTCCTTGCACTCCCTCATTGGCCTCCTTAACCAGTTTGCACGTTGCTTTGTGCAGCTGGCGGGATGCAAGAGGATGAAATAGCGTTGCCTCTCTGACCTAAAATTCAGGAGCAATTGCTTGTAAACCCTTACCAGAACAGCTACGCATAGGCTCCCAGAGACAACGGGGAAACAACTTCAGACTGTACAACAGAGGCAGGACTGGAGTGGCCCAGCTGCCGTCCCAGTGTGACCTATATAAGCCATGCTGACATCCCAAACAGAAATGTTCTTAGCCCAGGGCCTCTGCGCATCCCTTGCTGCTATGCAGCCATGCTGGGTGGGAGACTCACAAATGAATTTTCTGCACAGGTTGAATGCCCAGTTTCCAAAGGTGGATGAGTAATAGACTGATGGAACACAGATGGAACTAAATAATAAATAATAACAATAATAATAATATTTTCTAAAAGAGCAGCTGTTTAAAAATATGTAATATTAAAATATTCCCCATACAGACTAAAAGAGGGCAGATATGTCTATTAAAAGAAGCCAAGAGAAAATCTGACAGAGTTGTCAAAGCAGAGCTGTTCCATATGCGTGTTTCATTCCCCTTTATGATAGAAAATGAGGCAGCTCTGCATCTATCCTTATTCATGTAGATTGCTACAGCCTTAGCTTGCTGCGACTGAGTGCTGAAAACTGAGTTTCCAGCCTTTATTGCAGTCCTAATTAAATTGTTGACAAAGCTGAGACAATGTCAATATTTGGTTGGGTATATTTGTTTTTATGTAGTCCTGAAATCATGAACCTGAGCCCAGCTTTCGGTGCTATCCAAAACATTGCTAAACTGACTACTTACACACGGAAAATATGCAGAAATTGCAAGTGCCATGTTCTGCAGATGTCAGGTACTCACAGTAAACTCATGCTTGCTCAAGAATGGACCTGTTTTTGCCCCAAATGGGACCTATTTTGTTTTGACATCTTTTCAAACTTCAGCAACATATTTCACTTCAAAATGGACTTGTTCTAGTTGAAAAATCATCCATTTTTGCTGGGAAGCCAGTCTCTTATTCTATGGAAATTGTGAATGCGCTAACAGCCATTGCTGTGGAAATTGTCTCATTTTCAAATTCATAACGAGATGACTTTTCATAAACGTAACATTCACAATTTTTTTTATTTTGTTTTGAACTGTTCTCACACCTCTCTGTGTCACTAGGTGCTTGTTTGTTTCTTCTGAAAGCTACATTAACAAAAAATATTGCATTAGGGAGGAATAAATACTAGTTGTCTGTGCCTGGTCTCGGTGACTCCAGCCTGAACGGAGCATATTTTGAGCTGTAATTAGGTTACTTCTGATCTGCACAACTGTATGTGAGCTCAGAAGCTTGCCCACTGGTTTTCATGGCTGTCAGAATAGAGGATGTGGAGTTCCTTTGTAGCTGTGTGGTGCTATTTCAAGAGCCATGAGATGCAACACTGATTTTCAGAATAAGGAAACAGAGAGGTTATTTCCCACTTTGCACGAGTATCTAGAAGAGAAAGAGGCTACCCAGTGCCATAATCTCTCAGGTACCTTCATAGGTTCCTGGTCAGAGCAACAATCCCAGCTCTTGCAAAACCCAACTCAAAATCCAATATGGAAAGGCTTCGGTACATCCATCAATGACTGCATGCTAACTTAGTGCTAAAGGGTTTTATGGAACACAAATCCTACTGGTACTACTGAAGTTTGTCAGGTTTCGTACTGGAGCCTGAGACAGGGTACAACCATCTCACTAAATCTAATCCTCTGCAATCTCAGGCATGTGTTTAATACCAGAAGCTCAACAGAGATCTCCTCTGCATGCTCCTGTGAGCTATAAGCATTCTCCAACAGACTGAAAATAAGATATAAACACCCACAAAATGGTAATAATGTGCTACCAGAGAGGCGAAGGGCCCTCCTAGCTTCCTGAGTGCCTGTAGTATCAGAGACAGGTTAGATTAAAATGTGAGATGACCTACTTAAAAAAGCTCAAAAGCTTTCTCTTTCTTGGGCTTTTTCTTCTATGCCAGTTTGTTTCCAGAGGTAATGAGTTCTTTTCAGCTGCCAGTTCTCCCTATTTTGGGGTCAACTGCATGTTTGTGGTCACAAGTTGGAAGCAAAAGGAGGTTTGAAGAACACAGTTGTCTCCTGCACCTCTTTTTTCACTCTTTGTACTTGTTTTTTTTCTAGGCACCAATCTCCATGATGGGCTTTGGCATTCTGTTAACATCAATGCCAGAAGACATCGCATTACCCTGACGCTGGATAACAATGCTGCCACTGCTAGCCATGCAACCACTGTCTCGAGGATCTACTCTGGAAACAGCTACTATTTTGGAGGTAAGTTGTTTCAGACAGATGCAGGGCAGGTTTTCATGATGCAGATCCTCAGGTGCTCACCATTGATGTGTCCCCAGGTGCACTCTTTGCAGCTAAGAGCAAATGTTGTAATAACTGATTTTAGATCCCCTATTGAGTTGCAGTGCATGCAGCATTGTGGGAAGATTGAAGGGTCTTCGTCAACACTGACAGAGAGAGAAAGAGCAGAACTGTTAACACAGCTATAAAAGTGGACTACTAGTAGCCAATGGGTACCTAAATCTAGCTGGCAAAACATGCAAAAGCTATATAGCTGTATTAGCCACAAGTGTTTTTTCTAGTTAAAAGACCTGAGGACTATTAATGTTATTAATATTCCTGTAGATATCCTGATCAGGCTCAGTGACTTTAGACTTCAGAGCTCAGATCTACAAAGGTATTTAGGTACTGTGCTCTCATAGAAATGAATGTAGGTTTAGCTCGATTTTGAAAATGGAAAGAAGAGTCTTGAATAATACTACCTTTTACTTTTTGGAGTGGAAGCATTAATTTAGATAAAGGGAGTGTCATCAACTGTCTTTTTATCTAATATATTTCTGTATAGTGCTTACCTCAGCGAGGCTCTGATCTCGATGAACCCTCTGGATACAGCACTAAATGAGGATGCAGAGGAGGCTTTGGATCTCAGAGCTGGCCAAATACTGAGGAAGCTCAGATACAAATGGTTTTCTTGCTTGCTGTCCACAGGATTTCATCCTTTTACTCTGTGGATTGCCTTAGCAGCAGAATTTAACCCAGAATGACTTTACAATTTGCACAGCTTTTGTATGGGAGTCAGTTGCTATCAACTGTGGAGTTTAAAGAAGATGGAAAAAAACACATTTTGATTTTGCTTAGCACATGTGAAGACCACATACTCTGATATTGCCAGTGACTGCTCTCTCTTTTTTTTCCCTCTTTTTTTAAAAAAAAAATATTTATTTTTTTCTTACTGAGGGATTTATAACACAGAAGATTGCGAAGCACAAGGAATGAAAACACTTGGAATAATGAGCTTCAAAGTTCTTGCATCAGGAAACCCCAGCAGAAATAGATGAACATTCCAATATTCTTCTCTGCATCTTTTCTTTTTCCCACAGGGTGCCCTGACAATTTCACCGATTCCCAATGTTTAAATCCCATTACTGCTTTTCAAGGCTGTATGAGGCTCATCTTTATTGATAACCAGCCCAAGGACCTCATTTTAGTTCAGCAAGGCTCCCTGGGGAATTTTAGTGATTTACACATTGATCTGTGTGGCATCAAAGACAGGTAATTATTGTTTCCTCTTTCTTGTATTTGTTCTTTTTTCATCCTAGTGGTTTATAAATACAGGTTGCATTAAGTGAAAATTCTAATCTGCCAACATTACGGATATTAGGCATAATAGAACTACTAATAGAAAATATTACAGCAAAGATAGGAGGACTGGAGGGGAAATGGTTTCAATTACATGAGGCTCTCTTCACATTGACGTGTAGGAAATAGAGTATGCAAATTCAATCAAACTACAGATTGGTGAAAGGATTAAATTTTATGCATAAACAAGATTTGATTGCTTTGAAGTTTTAGAGGGGAATGAAAGAGAAGGAAAAATTATTTGATTCATCAGAACATGTCATCCCCTTAATATACGAGCTGTTTTTGCTTGACTAGATCATTTACATTTTTTCTTGTTAGCCATTTACAGCACAGCACGTTTATAATGAAGATATGGTACACCTCATGCGACATACTGCCCATTCAGTAGGACAATATAATGATGAAATGTCTGTACCTACCAGAGACACATTTCAGTTTAAATACTGATCTGAATCCCTCCTAAGCTGAAACCTGACAGGAAACCCAGATTTTCTCATAAAGAGTAGAGAAGGAAATAAGCAACCAATTTTTTTTGAAGTGTTTAATAATTTCTCCTTTGTTTCCTATGGATTTTTAGTGTCTAAATATTTCTGAATTATTTCTGCAAATGTGTGCTTTGAAGTTAATATGTGGAATAATAGGCTCTGATTTTGTTGGTGGTTTTTTTTAAATCTAGCTAAATTCTGAAAAATGGAAATGGAACTTCTGGAAATTTCATGTGCTTCAGATAGTTAAGGGAGTAGTAAGGATATTTTGGAAATGCATTAGGAGCTTAAGCATTTAACGAATTTTTTTCAGACATGTTGCTTGGAGAGGTGGAGCTGAAGGCCGATCTCCATTATTGCTTACTGTAGGAGGGATCAGCCTGCTGGAGATGCAGTCTTTTGAAAAGTGGGCAAAACCTCTGTTATGTGAGACCTTTGTGCTCATCTTTGTATGTTCATGTTTGTTAACTTGTACAGAAAAAATACTGACTCTGCTGATCAAACCTGTTTCCGTGTTTAACGATGACTGAATTCAGGGGGATATGAATTTCACGCTTGGTGTGCCTGAAATAGCACTGATTTAACAAAAGGAAGTAAAATGTAAACTTTCCTGAGATTTAAGAGAAAGAAAGTATTTCACTGTTTTCTTGGAAAAACAGATTCTTGAAGATCGCGTAGACCATTCAAAGGCAACTTGTATATTTGTATACTGAAACAGAAGAGAACTCTTCTGTTATGATGCAGAGGTGCTGTGGGACATCTCCAGTGCCTTCATTGTCACCAAGTCCAGGCTACGATGTAAATCTGTGGTACTGCTGCAAGCGTCTGCCTCATCTTCAGTATCCCATGGATGACAAGCATCAGTCTGTGATCATACCGTACCATTATTTAGGGCAATGATCCAAACATAATAAGAATGGTGACGCTTTACATAATCATTGCCTTGAATATATCACATACGTAAACAAAAGTTATACGTGAGCTAGTGAAGATTAAAGTACTCTCTTCCAATGTGGTTCTCTGGACAGCCTTAAATTTAAATGTCTGTACTATATGATCTAGGTAGATCTATAGTAGATATGATCTATAGTAGTTACGATTATATGGTAGATGTGATCTACTTAGATCTTATAGTAGATATGATCACAAAACCAAGGTAGATTTAAAAAAAGGAAAAAAAGGATTTGATTTACAATTGGCAAAAGTGATTCTCTTATGGCTGGATTTGGTGTATCAGTGGAGGTGCCCTGAAGGGGAAGAAGCAGCCTGCAGTGTGGGAAAGTGTTGGCCTGAAGTTCGGAAATTCCCCTCGTCACGATGGGTGCGAGCTTCACTGGTGCTATGGAGATTGCAGCTTTCTCGTGCAGTGAAACAACCAGCACTCTCTCCCTGTCTGGCAACTCCAATAACTGTGCTGAAGCTGCTTTGCAGGGAAGAAGGAAAGATTTTTTTTCTTTTTTTTTTTCCCTTTCTTTTTTTTTTTTTTTTTTGGTCCAAATCATATTACACATTTTACACATCTGAGACACAATTTTGAGAGCTCTGGACTATAGGAAGGTTGGGGTCTTGCTCCAGGCATGCAGTACCCAGCTGCTCATTCTCTCTATACAAGGAGTGTTAAAACTCTGTAAAAGCATCTTCTCAGAGAAATGTGATCTCCCCTTTCTAATTATAAGATTTATTGCTGTGATCACTGTAAAGCACGTGTTTTTGTAATTTTAACACATGTGGGGTTTGTGTAGCTTAATTAACATATAAATGGAACATTTGTCTTTGTTATCTAAGCAAAAAGCCTCTTTTGAGGAATATACTTCTATTTACAAAGCAGTTTATTTGTTACAGGCTTGTAGGCCAAGCTCATTCAGACCTGGGCTCTGAAAGCAGTGGTTAGGCAGCTCACTGCAACTTGTGCCTGCTCTTAAAAAGAGAATTAATGACTTTGATTTGAAAGATGATAAACTGGGACTACTATTGATGGCAGCAGTATGTTTCTGAGAGCGAATCTAGTTGTGTAAGCATATTATACACAAACACCCACCCCCCCACACAGCCTAGGATTCCCTGTATAAAATTATGAACCTCCATTAATTTAAATGGAGCCATCTGAGGGGCTAAGCCTTAATATCTCATCATCTCTCATTTCTAGTATTTGAACTACATGTGTGCTCAAGTGAAGTTGGCATGAATGCCCTCTGTCTCGCTGTATTTGTTATTTCCATCCTTCAGTAACTATTTTTCAGGAAATAAATGCCCTGTCACTAGCTGAGCTATCAGAGAGTACACAAAAAATGGGGATGTTCATAGAAATATACAGAGTTTTGCCTTATTTCCATTTGGTGGCTGGGTAGACAGTGCCAAGTGAAGATGCTTCTGGAGACAGAAGTGAACTTGACCCTGTTGCTGACCCTGCTTTGAGTAGGGGCTTTTGCCAGAGACCTCCAGAGGCTCGTTGCAGCCTCAGCAATCCTGTGAACGAGGCCACCCAGTAGCTGCTCTGGTCCTGGCTAAGTGGGCAGTTCAGGATGTATCTGCGAGAGCTGGGATTAGCAGATAACAGAAAAAACTCATGTCTTCTGTGCTTTCACTAGGACATTAAGACGTTGTACAGTCTGGAGTTTAACACAGCAATATGGACTGTTCCGATGATGGAAGAAAGGCTAGTTAGCACCATCTTCTATTAAGAGACTGCTTGTTTCTAGCCCTCAGCTACAGTGTCAGCATCACTAATGTTCCTACTGCTGCATTTCAAGTTGTCTCTGATTTGCCATCCCCTTGTATGGTACCTACATGTTGTCCTTTGGTGATGCATCTTGTGCGAGGAGAGGCATCCCTGATCTATTCATATCAGAGCTGTGTGTATTCATATCAGAGCTCCACAAGCCCTGAAAAGTAGTGCCGTATTCCCTCTTCACCTCCTTCAAGAAAAAGCTGTTCCTGCAAACTGTTCCTAATGCCTTGTGGAACAGGAAAGTAGGAGGAAGCTATTTTTCCTGTAGCAATGTGTTTGTAGAACTCTTGGCGTTATCCCCACTGCCTGCCTGCTGTTAATCCATCTAACTATTTTTTTTCTTTTGTTCGTAGTGTGTATATTTGCTGTGATTGTCCAAATACACAGATTGCTCAGTCTTTTCTGAGGATGTTGCAAAGTGTGGTGCTTACACTGCTCCTATTATGAAGCAGTAGAGGTCATAGCTGCCTGCAATGCATTTATCCCCGTTCCAATGAGAGGTAAAGAAAAAAAGAGACAATATCCTGCTAAGCCATAGAGGTTTCCTCCATATTTAAAAGGAGGTGGGTTTAATTTTATCCCTCTTTGTTCTTGCTTTTTCAGGGTTTCTGCTTGGTTAGGAGTGCAGGTACACATCAGGGGTTGTTTGCTTTACACTGAATTAATAAGTCAGAAAATAGTTTCTTACAGCGTGCTGGCATTTCCCCTCTATGGCGTGGTACAGAGCAGAAAGTAACAAGGCAGAGATGTCTGGAAGTGAAGGTGCCATGAAGTCCTTGAATTCAGAGACTTTTTGATGGGGAGGGAAAGAGATATCTTTGAGTATTTATGCAGTCTTTTGCAGCAGTACATGTATTACATTGACCATCTCTGACCAAAAGCCATCTGGCATAGGCCAAAACAAATAAATGCAGACTGTCTTTGAATTTATTTTCAGTTCAGAGTGATATAGTTTAAGTTCATGGCTACAGGGACTGTACAGCCCTCACTCCTGGTGTTTTGCACTTTAAGTGTTTTTTGGGAAGGGAGACATCTTCTGCGGGTGACATATTAAACCTAAAAGCTTCTAAGGGAAAGCCTGAGTGGTAAGAAAGTCTAATGAGAACAGAACAATACTTTCTGTCTTTAGCCCTTAATCTGTAGGAAGGATGCCAGTGTCAAGGGATGGGGATGTGGTAAGCAGCATAAAAAAATTCATTTGCTTCTCATAGATGCTGTAAGTCAGAAGGGATTCACTCCTCCTCTTGAGCTCCACTAAGTCTCTAGCTTTAAGTGTATGGCCAGGCTCCCTGTCCTTCTCCTGCAGGTAGTATGTTAGGAGCTTTAGAGATTCAAGCTGGAAAGACTTGCCTAAGTACTTCTGGTTTAGAGAAAAAGGAGAGAAGGAGCAATACTTTCTACTCATTTGTCACTTCCCTGATTTGCTTTTTGCTTCTAAAAATACATGATTCATTTTTGCAACTGGAGGATGAAGCTCTGTGACTGCACAATTTATTGCCCTGTTTTTTTTCTTGGGATTTCTTCTTTGCAGATTCCATGATGTCTAGAACGATGGTTCAGCTCAGGCTGTGTATTTCTTTTTGATGAATAGTAACTTGATTCCCTTCTACTTGGCTCTCTATTTTCATGAGATCCTGTGACTTCTTGGATTTGAGGTATCTTTCAGATGTGGTCAAAATGAGGGTGAGAAGTTTGTAAGCTGTTAGGAGGAGGCAGGGACTGAGGCACTGGATATCTATGGGAACATCTTCCCCTTAGTAAAGCAAGCTAACAACTGTGTGTTGATCCCTTTATGACTTCTATTTCAATTGCTAAAAGATGAAATGCAAATCCAGTTGGATGTATTCACTGACCTCAGCCTTGGCCTGACCAGCCCTTTCCAAGAAGTACATCCTCTCCGGGCCACTCAGAGGTGGTGCTGTGTGCAACTCTGACTGTAAAAGTCTGTCATTCAGGCCTCACGGCTGTTTCTAAAACTGACACTCTGTTCCTTTGTGGGCCACAAACTGTTCTCTACAAGGAGAGATTAAATAGCCCTAGGACCCTTCAGCCTGGGAAAGAGAGAGCTAGGCAGGGTTGTACGATGAGGAACAGTGTGAAGGAGGTGAATAATAAGAATTTGCTGTTTCTCACAAATTCACAGCATCAAATTGGGTGTTGTTAGATGCTGTAGAGGTCAAATACAAAGGAAAAAGCCAGTAAGGCGTACATGAATCCATAAGCCACAGATTGCTGGAAGCTGGTGAAATGTTCAGTGGGATGCTCTTAAATTTATTTCATCAGCATCTTTGCTGTGACACTGTCAGAGTAAGGAAATTGGAGGAGAGGCACTGTTGATCTGAAGTCTGGAGGGAGGTGATAGTCTTAAGACTAGGAAGCCCAAGTTCCTTACTATTTTAAAAACATCCTTTTCATTGTGGGCAGCTCTTTGTACCTCCGTTGTTCAAAATATATTTTGTCATAGCTAATCTCAAATATCTAATGTGCTAATCTCAAAATACATTGCAAACTGACTGAACTTTGCTAAATAGTAATTCTTTCCGCACTGTGTTTTCTCTTCCTACGTGGGAGTGGAATAGTGGGGGTGTGGGTCTGTCTGTGTGTGGGCAAACAATGGAAGGCATAGCCTGGGAGAAATTCAGGCAGCCTTTCATTTAAAAATAAATGAAATGGGTAGGAAAACAAATATGCAGATGCTGAGAACTTGGCCACACTGTTGAGAAGCTCTGGGATTTCCCGTTCAGCAATTGGCTGGAATGCCAGATTTTGGGACTAGAAATACTAGCTTCAGTCCTGAAGCTGAGTTGGTTGGTTGTTGTAGTTGGCGTCCTGTTCAGAGAATAGATGCAGGAATGTAAGCTCAAGAGATGTTGCAGCTCAAGAGTTGCCATGGATATTAGGAAAATGTGCCAGAAAATCATTAAACCTCAGTCCAGAAACACTATGGATTTCCAGCCCTTCATCATACGGCACAGATGCTCCCTTTGGGCTGAGCAAGGCTGTGTGCTCTTACAGCAGATGGACCCCTTGGAATACAGCAGCAAGGGCTGCGGTGTTGCCTGCAGCCTGAAGGCATGGGTTGATTCATCTCATCCACTTCTTGCATCCAGTGGGACAAGCTGCTTTGCAGCATTAGTCACAGAGAAGAAAATTCCATTTCCAGGAGTTCTTGCACTCCATGCGTACACAAAGAGGTAAGATCTGGTGTGGTTTCCCCTACCAGCTCCTCCGAACTCTGTAAAGAGAAGTGCTTAGGAGGCATTGCAGTTGGGATAGCTTGTGCCAAACAGGTGTTGTGAGGGGAAAACCGGCCTTGTTTTCCTCTGACTTGACACCTCTCGTGGAAACAGTCTCCTTTGCCCCTCAAGATGGTGCTAGACAAATGGTTGCTTCCACCAGGCTTTTGAGGCACATCCTTAGATTTGTCACATCCTTAACAATGACAGTTATATTAAAGCTTTTGAACTCCTCAACCCCCATCACAAAGGATGTGGTATTTAAGTTGGCCAGTGACAGAGAAAACTCTGTTAAGGAGCTTTAAATTTCGTATGATTCTGCTATTCCTGCGAGGGCTGAAATAGCTTGAAACCATTTTTGTAGCAAAGTTTACCTGGACAGAGATAGGGCTAAGGCAGATGCAGAAGCACAGTGTTGTACACCCATTGTTATATTGTCGTAAGTTTTATACGTCATTTGTGCTTGTGTATATGAGACTAGGTAGTCTTGGGATTAAGAATGCCATTTATGTGTTGAGCCTGTCATTATTCATAAATGAACTATGAGGGTAGTCAGAGCCTGCTTTTCTTTATGCTCAGATTTGCATGAATGCATAGATAAATGTATGCATTGCTGTCCCTGCCTACAACTGCTAGGGTACTTTAATCTGATTGCTGCAGTTTGTGTTGATTTTGCACTGATGAAGCTTTGACTGGGTTGTCCTATTTTTACTTGGCTGGCACCCTGCCCTCGCTATAGCAAATACTGACAGTACTTTTCAAGGACAACACTGGGAACTTCAGTTCCCTTAAGTGACCTGGGGGGGGGGGGGGGAGGGGAGGGAAAAAAACCCCCACCATTCACGTTGAATCCACCTTGGCAGGTGGACGGATGGTGCATCTGGCAGGACATCCTGGGAATTCCAGAGATCTGCAACGAGGAACGCAAACCTGACCTCAGATATTTTCTTACGAATCCTGGCAGTGTTTCATCTCTGTAGCATCAGCGGGCAGACACAAGCACACACTGATATTGCCGTCCTTATTAAACCAAGATTCATCTGCATATTCCAATTCTCCTAGCAAATACAAATGGAGAGAGCAGCATGCGGTATACATAATAATCACTGCGACGGGATTGGCGTTAACAGCTTACCTCATTAGGGAGAAGTATACTGAGTTGATTCATGAATTTGCTTCCTTGTACTACTCAAGTTACAGAGCACAAATAGCATCTTTAGTCCCCGCCCTTTTATCCCTACCCATGTTTTATCTGTGAAAATTCTTCATAACATTTTCTAAATAAATTAGCTTAAAGTGTTCTTTTTTCTTGCTAAATAGAGCTGACCTTTTAAATCCTGCTTTATACCTGCTTCCTTTGTAGATTCCATTAGATTTTACTATCAACTTTTACTTGTAAGAAATAATATTTTTTTATTTTTTCCTCCTTTTCTTTTAGTACTGAAATTAACATTGCTTCATGTTGTATTGTCAAAATGGCCCTTTGGGAAATTAATTACTATTGCAGGTGAAGGGTGTTAGGATAAATCCGGTGAAAGCACAGTCTCTTTTGCATTTCCCAAATCTCCTCTAAGATTTAAGGTATGCCCTGCAGCAGGAGCCAAATTTTATATGATTTTTTTTTTTCCCCCGCAAAGTTGGCCATGCAAATGAGAAAATATCCTGGCTAATTATGCCCAGTGAGTTTTAATTTTATTTATTACAGTCCCAGGCTGGGATTGAAAAACCAAACACTTAATATTGCATTCACCCCCACATAAATACCTGCAGTACATTGCAGAAGGAATTAAAAAAAAACCCAAACAGACAATTTCACATCCATTCTTTTAATTCCCTCTAGTATTGCTGTTTTCAATATATCATGTCTTTTCTGCAGAAATGACAATTATTTTGTATTCCAGATTATTTTCTCTTTGTGAAAAGTCCTCTTAAATTTTCCATTCTTGATTTCATAGCAATGAGTTGGACATTTTTAGATCACACTTCTTGAATTTGGATGGTGATTAAAACTGGGACCAGTTGAAGACAGGGATGTCATCTGTCCTCTTTTAAAACATGTCTGATTACGGGTAAATCCCAAAGTAGATTTGAATATTGCCTGCCTGTATCTCTGCCATCAGCCAAAAAAAAGCATTTAAACTGCACACCTTCAGATGCTAGAATACCTGGATCTTTTTCTAGAATTGTTCCATTAAATGCTACATACAGAAGGAGCTGTCCTGGCTGGCTCTAAGGATCTGATAGTCCCGGTTATAGTTCCTTTGATCTTTTGTGTCACCTTAATAAGACCCCTTCAGTCCTGTGAACGATTATTTTCCTCCCCTCACCTTTTGTGTCTCTTGCCTGTTTCAAATGTATAGGCTCGGGTGGACATGTTTACAAATAGCACAGGGCACACTGAAGCTTCAGGTGTCTCCTTTCAGTTTCTACTTTAATGAAAGAAATTGTGGACAGGTCTTCAGAAAGTTTCCCTTTCTCATGCTTGTGTTGGTACTTTGTAAAACACTGACAATTTGCTTTGTGTTTATGCAGCAAAAATTGCAATGTTGTTAGAAATGCCTCTTTCTTTTTCATCAAATTGTTCTTAAAGAATTTATATTTTTCCTCTTTCTCTGTACTAAAAACAAAGCAAAACACTGGAAATAATAATGTGGAAATGGAAAGGGGAAAATATCCTAAATCCAAACTATGTTACGTGGCGGGGAAGGAAAAGGTGAAAAAGGTGTCTTAATGACTTAATCCCTTGTAAAGATCAATATACAGTGGGAAAAATAGTGTTAGAAATAGAGCAATACATGATGTTCTGTGAGAGTGAAGGACCCCTTGGGTCCTTACCAAAAATATTCACCTACATCACAAATTAGACATGGTAACTAATGTAATTAAACTATTGCAGGTAGGTCATTTTGGAGTGTGAGTCTTGGAAACCCCCTCAGTACCACTCAGGTTTTAGGGTGGAAGGGCAGGGTGCAGAAAAACTGAGCAAGATTTAAAAAATCCAAACCCACAAACACCCAAAACCTGGGTATTGGAATTAAAATCCCTGTAGTTCTGAAGACCATCCCCACATCTTCTTATCTACTCTAATGTTTCAACTTAGCCAGATAATGCAGGTAATGACAAAACTCCTCTCTCTGACAGCTTAAGGGCTGACTGACAATGAAATGTAATAAAACCATGTAGAAGAATTCCCTGCCCTTGGACTGGAATATGAGCTTTGCACTGTCAGATGAGCTCGGTCTGCTGTAGTTATAAAACAAGAATATGTTTGTACAAAGCAAAGTCTCTGTAAAAATAGGCAATCACACTGGAGGATACTACCTCTGAAGAGGGGGGAGTTTTCTGTCCTTTGCCTCACTTTAATGTGAATGAAAGTGAGAGTTCAGATTATTTGGACAATGCCATGAGTCAATTTTGCCTGCCCTGCCTTAATTTTAAGGCTTTTTGTTCTCCCTGACTTTGTTTCATACATGCAAGACCAGCTGCAGACAATGATTCAGGCCCATGAAAGATGCACTGGTCTGTAGCAATACTGTGTTTCAGAGCAAAATAAAGACAGGTTCTTCAGATTCATCTGCCACACTTGCATCATCGCATCTCAATTGGAGACAGATTGTGTTTTAATTTAGTCTTGTTCTTTTCCAGATAGTTTGCTTATTTATTTATTTTCATGTGAAGCACGAAAATGGTCCTGAATTCAAATTTCATTTACCTGATGCCACTGCAGAGTAACTAAGAGGTGTGTTGGTCTGGTGCTTTAAAATGTGTTTAGTAAATGCTGTAAAGGTTAATATAGAACTGGTTTGCTGGGTAACTCCTTCCTATAACTGCAACGACTTGTACGTGTCGAAAGAGGCTGGAGTTGGAGATAGTTAGCTTTTGTCTTTGATACAGAGTGGAGGGACTTCCCACTAGTGCTGGAGAGGGGGTTTGCCCTGAATGAGACCCCTGTGGAGAAAGAAGGCAGTTTGAAGGTTGGTAGAGGGCTGAGTGTGGAATTTGTGGGGTTACCTGAATAGAGTTCACCCCCATTGCTATTCCTTTAGAATCAAAATTCATGGGATGTGCAATCCCCTGGTAAATTAAAGGCCAACTATGAGGCTGCATGTAGGATATAATATCCTGTCCTTGTTTGTTTGATTTTTGCAGATGGCTTTTCTGCTTTTGCTTTGTAAAATGATGAATTCTAAATGGAACAGCTGTCTGTGCAGGATGGTTTATTTGTTTCCCTTTTTTCACTTTCAAATTTATTTATATAAAATCCTTTCTGCTGATGCCAAGCCAAACTGTCAGCACATTTACCTCTATTAAAAATGTAGGTGTTCTAACAACAAAGCACTCAAACCTTAAAAAAATACCTTTTATCTAAGGCATAGGTAACAGGCTCTTTTCCCTTCAGTCACTGGGATCCCAGCACAACCTCCTCCCGCAGTTCTGTCCCAGCCACGTGCCTGAGGGCAGTTGGCATCAATGTTCAGATCTTCTAAATGTTTGTCTCACAGTGGTATACAAGTGCAGAGTCTGAGAACCAAGGTGGCCAACAGTGGAAATAGTAATATATTTAAAAGTTCAGTCACCAAGTTTTGCAAATCTCCGAAAGAAGAAAAACCTACCTTTGTGACAAATTATTAAAATGACAAAAAAATACTTTTTTTTTCCTTTAGATTTTTTTTACATCTATTCAGTGTGATAGAGTAAATGATTTCCAGCATGGAAAAGAAAAATTGTCTTTGTTCACATTACTCTTGTTCTGTTTGTACTCCATGACTTCTCATAATATAATAAATTCTGGGAAGAAAATGTAGATGGTTTAAAAAAGAAAAAACTAAAGTATGCCATAACAATTTTTTAAAAGTTGTTGTTCAGTTTTCTAAAGTTGCAAGAGGAAAGTGAAGTTGGGGGGTGCGGTGATGAGGAAAACCAAAGAAATGGAGAGTGTTAACTCTTTTTTACAGCCTGCCTTAATATTGTTTTTACTCACTCTTTCTCCCTTCCTACCTCTGGTTCTGGTAGTTCTCTTTTCTCCCTTTAGTTAAGCAGACCTAGCCCACTATTTTGCCACAAACGGACATCCAGGGCAAAATAAGTGGGATGTGCTCCTGTGGTAGTTTCTTTTCTAATGCTCTCTGATCTTCATTTGTTTTCCCCTTGTTAAATCCCTGAAGTTGTTACACGTTGCCTATGTAGTAACATTGGTGGATTTCTCTTCAAAACGCTTGTCTGGTCTCTCCTTGAACCCATTTCTTATATCCAAAATAACATTTGGCAAGGAATTTCACAGGTTTACGGCTCAACAGAGCAGGGCAAAAATCCATGCTGTTGCAATTGGCCTCAATCTATTGAATTTAGTGGAAAGACACCATTTTACCGAAGCAAAGTATAGGCTGTTACATAACACCATGAGTTTCATCATACATGCATGCCCACTGTATGAAGTCATCCCTGTTAATGTTTTATTTTGTTAATTATACACAAAATAGCGGCAGCCCATAAATAGGAAAACATGCTGAAATAAAATGAATTTGAGATAATATTTAGGCAAATGCTTTCTTGATAGAAAAACGTATAAACTTCATGCGTTTTCTTGTTACGGCATTGTTGAGTTTTAGGGACTTAGTTGTTGTCACAAAATTATGCATATTGCCAGTCTTAATATTAAGGGTGTGTACTCCTTTTTTCTTTCTCGCTCTGATAGTTCTATTTTTTTTCCCTCTTTATTTAGGAAGAATAGAGTGGTGCAGGCAGGATGTGTTGTGCTGACTATAACAAAATCTGCGAGGTGCTTATTGAAGGTACCAGGTTTAATTCCAGTCAAGTGTAACATCAGATGTGTAGAACTCCTTCAGCCTTCCCACTCAAGTAATTTTGTCATTGTTATTTCTTCATCATTCCTATCAAAGGGCCAAATTTTGCCCTCTAATGTTTATGCAGTTTGTCCTTTGAATTCAAAGGAAGCACATATACAGTTTTGGAGGTGAATGTTTCATCTAAGGACAGTGCTTTTGTGCAGGCTCTGCATATTGCTCACTTAGATGGCTAAGGTGTGTGTTTTCCAGCTTGGCTGAAGAAGGGAAAATTTTATTTGCTTCATTTATTTTTTTTTTATAAGGTTCATTCACCATGATATATTCTATGAATTAATCTGGAATCCCTGGAAGATAAGAGTTCCTGGTCTCTCACAAACTGTCTTAGGCAAATCATTAAATTTCAAAGTGTCCCATTTATGATACTCACAAAAATTGAGTTGATCGGTTTGTTTGTTTCAATTGCAAATACGTCAGGGGCTGCCTGCTGCAAGTTTTTGTCTATGAAACCACCTGTGATACCACTTGCTAAAATTACTTGTTTCTACTAGAATGAAAATATTAATTTATATTTTAAATTATATGTATTTAAATCCTTCAACATGAGGATCCAGGAGAGTTTGGAAATGGAACAACCTGTGATTTATCCATGCCTTGATTAATTTTAATCATAGCTATTTCTTAATTTTGAGTTCTCTGACAATTAGGATAAATTTTGCTTCTAATGAAGACACAATTACTCAGCTAGAATGGGATTATGGTAATTATTAGAGTTGCAAAGAAATTTATTTCATAAGCTCTTAGAAGGGTTAGTTATCTGACCAGAAATAAGATTGATGCGATTGGTGCTAATTAAAGCAAATAGACTAAAGAAGAAAAAAGGTTTAATTCTGAATTTATGAATATCATTAAAAGCTTACATGGCTAGTTCGACTTGCGTTTTGTGCATTGCTGGGGGAAGAAAAAGTGTCTGCATTTGTAAGAGAAGTAGAAATGAGAAGTGACCTTCAACTTTGTAAAGCCTTTAAAAGGAAACTGTTTTAAGGGATTAAGTGTGGCTAAGCCTCTGATACGGGCCTTTGGCAAACCACAAATGACGAGTAATTAGCTCTATTGCATTGGGTTAATTAATAAAAGGTAGCTTAAAATAGGCAGAAAGCATATTTGTCCATTACACTGATGATATAAATTATGATATAACACAGTACTGTTCTTTTTACCTCTCCAAAGAACTTTATTAACATCAGATGTTTCTTGTCACTAGCACCCCTGTGATATGAATATAGCTACTGCTGTCTTACAGGTGACATAAATTAATTTTTATCACCAAATAGCAGGTAGAAGTAAAGGCAATATGCTGAGGGCAAGGGCAGGCATGACCAAAGCACAAATATGATCAAATCTGCTCCTACAGGCAAAATTCATATATATCACCGTAGAGCTGTTGAACCACCGTGCTTCTCCTGCAGCCGCTGGGACAGAGCTGTTGGGGAGCTGCTGCTTCGCGGGAGCTCGCACGGTCCTGCAGAGTGTAGCTGGGTGCAGATCACGCTCCAGCCAGCCCTCTTTGTGCCACCCTGTAGGCCCCTCTTGCCTTCTTCAGCTATGACCCAAAGCCTCTAAATCTCTTTTCACCGTTCCCAAGAGTAGATGTAATGGCAGAGGGGCTGACTGGGCTGTCACTGTACCAGCAGGGTGTTAGGCTCTGCTAGGTGATTTCCCTGCACACCATTAAAAGCCAAAATCTCATCCCTTCTCAGACTTCCTGTCTTGTAAGGATTTGGCAAAACCAACAGTTTGGGCTGTCCCCTTGTTTGTTTCTTGTTTTAGAAGCAAGGTGTTCTCTGCAGCACTGAAAAAAACTCCCTGGTAAGCTGGAAAACCAGGCATGCATTTCCCATTCTCTTTCCTCATTTCGTATTTGAGCCCAATGATTATTAGAAGCCATAACAACAATTTTTATAAGCCCAATATATCTTATAATTTTTTTAAAAGATGTTACAGATAGTTATAAATAACATACTTCTTGAATTTCTTATGTCTCTACTATTTGAATAATAAATGATTACTATAATCATTGAGTAAGCATTAATTAAAATGAATTAATCTTTCATATTAATATTTTATATGATCGTTATAATTTTATGGACGAGGGTATAAATAGTGATCTAGTAAACCTGAGTTCTAGTACAAATCTCAGATTCACACTTATACAGATGAGTATGCACGTATGTGTGCATGTATTTGCATACAGCATATTGTGGAGAAGAGGTTAGTCTGATAGGTCTCGAGGTGCATAAAGAGGTTTCTTTGGGTTGCAATGTTTGGCAGCTCTAAACAGCCTTGGACTCAAGTAAGTTAATGAATGCTTGGCTGGTGGGGCTTGGGAGGCTGGTGAAGACGATGGCCTTTAGTGATATACAGGTTTTCTGCTTGCACGCATGAAATGTGTTTTAATTGTAAGGATTCTAGAAGAAACAGACTGAAAGCCACAGTTAAAGGCAATATGCACACTTAAATGCAAAAACATTTCCTAAGGATGAGATGAACTACAATAAAATTATGTCTTCAGCTAGTGCAAATCTAGGTAGCATCAGTGACTTCACCGCTAATGCTACTGAAAGATGTAGGCCATAAAAAGGGTTTTGAAGCTCAATTTACAGCAAAGCAAACCCTAATGGAGTGCTGGTGTGTAAGAGATAAATTGCCTGTTTTCTACCCACCCACCCATCTCAACTGAATCAGTGGTATAAACAAGTTACTAATTTTTCAAAAGTCAAACATACAGTATAAAAGAGATTATCTGATATACAGTAAGAAGGGGGGAAAAAAAGGAAAGAAAAGACAAACAATAGAACAATCTCTGTTTCCATTTAGGCTGGTGTAACTCCATTGCACTGCCTCTGTTTACACCAGTGTAGTTCAGATCAGCATTTACTTCTTGTCCTGGAGATCGAATTTATCTCCCTCAGTTTTTGTTTCTGTTCACTTCCCAAGCTGTATGATGTTGTGCCTCTTTCTTCTTTTAATAATTTCCTTCACAGTAATACTTTAGAGGCATGCCAACTAAAATGAGGGAAAGAAGAGAGAGTACAGAACTCATAATTGAAGCATATTTGTCCTCTCACTTCTGATATTTTCATGCTCTTTGTGTTACCACAAATGTAACTCAGCCTAATTTTGATAACGATGCCTGTCTGATCAGAGAACAGGGGATTGTCCTTTGAAACAAGATTTCAATAGCATTTACACCTGTTACTTGTCCTTCTCTGTGCTTGGAAAGTTTGTGACACTTTAATTGCTAACAAGTGGAGGACAAGTGGAATGTTTTTATTGAGAGTGATCTTTACTTACTTGCTGGATACATTAAATGTTGTCTCCAGTGCTTGTATTTGAAGTGAATCACAAATCAGAGGAATAAGTAATTATTTCAGGTATTATACAGTGATTCAGCCCTAGGAAACTCCTGCCTGAATGAGGAGTTGAGGCAGTTTTATAATTATTTTTTCCAGCACTTTATTTTTACAGAAATGTTTATAATGACTTGCATTTTTTTTACACTGTCTCTAATTAGATGTTTACCCAACTACTGTGAACATGGAGGAAAATGCTCTCAGTCCTGGACCACCTTTTACTGCGATTGTAATGATACAGGCTACATGGGAGCTACCTGTCATAACTGTAAGTAAACCCCCACACACAGTGTTTTCTACTATGGCTATTATGTCATGGTGCACATAAACTAGAGAGGAGCTTTGTGAAAGGTCGTATCGTATTATAGGACGTAGCATGTCCTGACATGGTTCGAACAGGTCATGAATTGGGCTGGGAACACACAGGAATCTATTTGTAAATAAGCATGTTTCTTGACAAATATTTTGGAGAAAACAAAACCAGATCATTTTAACTAATTGTCCACATTTTTTTCTCACATTGTACATTAATTTGGAGAATCTTAAATTCATTTATGTTACATACACGTTGTAGACACATTGGTCATTAAACATTTAGCTGAATTTAGCTGGGCTGAGCTGGGTGGTTTTAATCTGTGTTTGGGGCTGTACATCAATTTTGGCACCATGGGCTGCTTTGGTTTTATTATCTGAAAGTTCATGTTGCAAGAACCCAGTTTTCAATAGTTTATAATTTTGGAATTTTGCTGAACTATTATTTGGGCTGCTGCTATTGGCAAAGATACAGTATCTGAAACAGGGGCAGTAAATGAAGCATTCAGCTACTGAAATCCACAGCAAAAGGAATATTAAGGTGTTTTAAAGGTTTTTAAAAAAGTATCAAACAGTAGAGGCATAGCACGCCTGGGAATTCTAATAAAAAATAGAGAGAGAAAGGGGAGGCCAAAATAAAGCCTGTTCATACAGCTGACTAAAAGGGAAAACAGAAAATGAAGGTAAACTTCCTGTTCTATCACTGGAAAAAAAGAGTGAGTAAGAATAACAATTCCAGGAATACAGCTATAACCACTCCAGGTGTTTGATGAGCACTCGGACCGCAGATAGGATGAGATTGGTGAGAGTTGCATTTTTTTGCCCTGTTAAGCTAAAAAACAGAAGAGAAGGTACTTAGTGGTTTGAAGCTGAGAATATTGGCAATGGCACTGTAATTCTGGAGACTTTAATGGTTTGCTAATTAACGGTGAAAACATTTGTGGTGTGGGGTCTGTAGCTGATGGAGGAGGCTGTTAAGAAGTCTATTCATAGATTCATCACCTGAACTCTACATAGTAAGCACAAAGGAAGCTAAGGGCTTGGTGCAGAAATCATGCCAAGCCAGATGAAGGATGGGAAGAAAAATGCTGAGTTTATAGTTTTGAAAAGAAGGCTTACTTTTTGTCCAATATTTTTGTCATTTCAAAAGGCATCACCCCTCTTCAAAACCTCCAAACCCAACCCAGAGTACATGCAGTGATTGAGGCCATAGCAGAGTATTTACACCAGCTGATGGTTGATACAAAACTAGATGGCCAAACTGGGTGGTGAGAAGGGAGAGGCTTATTGGGGAAGGAAGAGGCCTGTCGCTATCAACCGTCAAAGGCGATTAGGGATGCTAACCTCTAGGCTACATCTGCCCTATCATATTAGCTCGGGGCCTGAGGCTCACCACGTCTCTGCCAGCTCAGTGTGGCTTGTATCCAAAGGAGACCATCTCATTACTGCAGAGGACTATTTCATGACTAGTTTTCCCCATAAAATTTGCATGGAGCTAGTGAAGCTTCCTGCTTCTGTGGACTTGTGTCTGTGCTCTCAAAGGCACATACATAGCTGAAGTTATTTAAGGTTCATTGATGTAAAAACTACTCTGAAAAGTTTCTCAGGAAGATTTTGTGTTAAGACTTTCCAGCAAATCGAGCTGCACGCACATGTGATGTACAGCTATTCAGCTGCTCAGCTTATTTACAACCATATCATCAACAGCTAATTTGATTCCAGCTAGATTGTAGAGCCAGCTGCCCTGTAAGCCAAGCAACGCTGATAAACAGCAACATTAGTCTGGAGAAATGCATTCATGTGCTTGAAATGTGCGATGAAACCATTTCAAAGCCGGTGGGCAAATGCTGTTGATAAGAAACCTGCAGAACAAGAGACGTTATCGCTTTCAGCTGATAGTGTTTGATGTACAGGAGTACCTTGTAGCAGGTGAATGAAAGCTGCAGATCTGATCACAGCATAACTCCAGAATATCCTCAATGTACAGGCAACTCTTCCAATCATGTAATTCAGTGTAGTTCTATCAAAGTGAAACATCTAATTTCTTAAGGTTTGAAACATTATCTTAACAGATTTTGATTTTTGCTAGAACACTGAGGCTGACAGGCCTGAAATTGAATTTGTACCACTTTGGAGAGGCTATTTCTTTTACTAAACTGCCCTTCAGACCCAAGTCCATGCAGCAACAGTGGAAAGATTTAACTGGCAATCTGCTGCAAGTCAAACATAGTGTGAATAGTTTCATTGTCAGCTGGATTTCTTTTCTGTCTGAGTTGCGTCAGTGTGGGTTTTGCCTCTTTTTGGTGTGGTGTTTGTAAGATGTGGGTGCCACTGGTTGAACAATGTAAAAAGACCCATTCCTTGCCATGCTTTCAGGAAGAACTGCGTGACATGCATCTGCAAACCAGAATGAATTGATTTATGTTTTACCAGCTCAGACTGGGAGACCTTACCATTTTAAGAACCGAGATCTGAAGATACATTGTCCCTAATTTCCTGTCATCATCTGTAGAGTGTGGAGATACATTTTGTGGTTGATACATAAGCAATCTTACTGGTTTCTTCCAAATATTCATGGACCACACTGGATCCCGCTGTGAGGAACAGCTAACAATACAGACACTCCCTGCTCCAGAGAGTTTGCAGTTAAATTTCTGAGGGGAAAAAACACTCTGGCACAGGTGATGGAGTGTCAGAAAGTCTTCATCAGCATCATAGGTGGCAGTTTCAGTCTACCAGGTACATAATTATTGCTAGACTTCCTTGTAGACAAAAAGTCATAAGGTAGAGATTAAAAAGAGGAAGAAATTGAATGCTCGCAGGCATGAAGGAAGGAAGCAATAATGTGCTTGTTTGAAAAATATAAGACTACAGCCAGGGGAGTTTGACATTTTTGACAGGGCAAACATCAAAGTCATGACAGGTAAATAGGTTGGAAATATGCCATGAAAAGCAAGGATAAATAGTTTGCATTTGGTGCAACAGAGGGGAAGTAGACAGTAGCAGGGCAGAACAGTAAGTTGATAGAAGACACAGCTGGGACAATGTTTGCATGACCACGTCAGATATGTGGGACAAGATTGTGTCTGTCATGACTGAAAATGGGTATAGTTGAAATTCAAGATGTGGATGAAGCAGAAGTGCGCATCTCAAGATACTTATAAAGAACTAGCTGGGTCTAGACATGGCCTTAATATAATCTTCCTAGAGGTAGTCAATTTTCTGCAAACCTCGGGTATCTTCCTGCTCACTCAAAATCCCTTCTGATCCTGAAAGCTCCTAAACTGTCACAGGAGGTGTGGCAATCTAGCTGATCCAGATGAGGGTCCACCACTGAAAAGGTGTACGGTCATGTCCTGTTAAATAGCTATTCTGTGGCAGAGAAATTTCACCCTGAAGTCTCATCTGGTCCTGTTTCTGTTCTCCTTGTCTTCTCTGAACTTAGCTGTAAATGCAAGTAAAATAGTGCTAAAACCCATTCGTGTTTTCTAGGTTTCAGTAACATATGGGAAGAGTCTGAATGTTTTCTAAACAGGTTGGTTGTTTCTTGCAGAGCTTATTGCCTGATGCGTAAGTCCATTTCTGTTTAGTAATGGCTAATCCTCCTTCACAAGCTGCCACACGTGGAATATTGTCAATACCTTCCAAGTCTTTTGTTGTTGTTGTTTTTTGGTTTTGTTTTTTTTGTTGTTGTTGTTGTTTGTTTGGGTTTTGGGGTTTTTTGTTTGGGGTTTTTTTTGTTTAGTTTTGGTTTTGTTTGTTTGTTTGTTTGTTTTCTTCCAATGGGGAAAGAGGATTTGGTTGAATCATTCCAGCTTCCAGTGCAATTCACATCTTCTTGCTGGCCAGTCACAGCACTGATTAGCAATAGTGTTTTCATCTCTGTACTATCTGTAGCTGTGAAACTCCAAAGCATGTGCTAGTGCCTTGCTGTCACAAATGCATGTGGACATGCAATTTGATGGCAAATGTAGAACTTGTGCTGACTGTCCCTGGGTACCCATTTCACTGCCTACAGTTTGGGGAAACTAGGAGTCATGGAGTAATCCTATAGGATATTAAGCCACTGGTAGGTGAGTTACATTTGCTTGTGTATGAGTTTTGTTATGCCTTAATTTCTCCACCTCTGTTGGGAATAAGATCCAATTTGCAGGTATATTAGAAGGTGTGTGATCTATATCGTTTACTGAAATAGTATGGATTCTTTCCTTTGAAACTACTCTTTGCTTACTGCTACTTGAGCTGATCTGTAGCTAAGACAGTGCTTTGAGGATACAATCTTGGTTTGCGTCTGTAAAATGCATGGGTTTGCTTTTTGGTTTATCTTTTAAATGTACTTCACACAGCTTGCATTTAAATAGGTTGGAAGATTAGCTCAGCTGAAGCCTTTTTAGTGAGAGATACTTTCCCCATTTCTACAGTGTGGTGGGTAGCTGTGGTGGGTTGACCCTGGCTGGACGCCCGGTGCCCACCAAGCTGCTCTATCACTCCCCTTCCTCAGCTGGACAGGGGAGAGGAAAACATAACGAAAAGCTGGTGGGTTGAGATAAGGGCAGGGAGAGATCGTTCACCAATTACTGTCACGGGCAATACAGACTTAACTTGGGGAAAAAAATTAATTTAATTTTTTACCAATCAAATCAGAGTAGGATAATGAGAAATAAAACCAAATCTTGAAAGCAGCTTTCTCCCACCCCTCCCTTCTTCTCGGGCTTAACTTTACTCACAATTTTCTCTACCTCCTTCCAGCCCCCGAGCGGCACAGGGTGACGGGGAATGGGGGTTGCGGTCAGTTCATCACACGGTGTCTCTGCTGCTCCTCCCTCCTCAGGGGGAGGACTCCTCACACTCTTCCCCTGCTCCAGCGTGGGGTCTCTCCCATGGGACACAGTCCTCCACGGACTTCTCCAACGTGAGTCCTTCCTAGGGGCTGCAGTTCTTCACAAACTGCTCCAGCGTGGGTCCCTTCCTCGGGTGCAGTCCTTCAGGAACAGACTGCTCCAGCGTGGGTCCCTCATGGGGTCACAAGTCCTGCCAGCAAACCTGCTCCAGCGTGGGCTCCTCTCTCCACAGGTCCACAGGTCCTGCCAGGAGCCTGCTCCAGCGCAGGCTTCCCACAGGGTCACAGCCTCCTTCGGGCATCCACCTGCTCTGACGTGGGGTCCTCCACGGGCTGCAGGTGGATATCTGCTCCACCATGGACCTCCATGGGCTGCAGGGACAGAGTCTGCCTCACCATGGTCTTCACCAGGGGCTGCAGGGGAATCTCTGCTCTGGCACCTGGAGCACCTCCTCCCCTCCTTCTTCACTGACCTTGGTGGCTGCAGGGTTGTTTCTCTCACATATTCTCACTCCTTTCTTTGGCTGCAGTTGCACAGGTTTTTTTGGTGGTTTTTTTTTTTCTTCCCCTTCTTAAATATGTTATCCCAGAGGCGCTGCCACCGTCGCTGATGGGCTCAGCCTTGGCCAGCAGTGAGACCATCTTGCAGCCGGCTGGCATTGGCTCTATTGGACATAGGGGGAGCTTCTAATAGCTTCTCACAAAAGTCACCCCTGAAATCCCCTGCTACCAAAACCTTACCACGCAAACCCAATACAGGAGCCTACTGATCCATCAGGTATTGGAGTAGTCTGACATAATTCAGATAGATAAGCGAGGATCCTTTGTGTAATCACGTGTGTGAACCATAGCAAAATAGATAATAACATAATGTTTGTTTTCTGTTTTCCTCTTTTAGATACAAACACTGATGTTAGTACACAGCTTGGGAAAAAGGCCTGGGTGGGATTCAGCTCACCTATTTTTTGCTGTCTGATACTGTGACATCTAATCTACGATAGTGGTCTGCTCGCTCTATATATATAACAGTGTGTGAGCTATTTTCAGAACTTGACTAATCTCACTGTGAGTTAGGGTGTCCATGGTAATTTCATGGACCACTTCTGAAACATGCCAGGATCTGTCCTCTGGGAGGGAGGCTGTCTTAGTTTAGACATACAGTAGGCAACGGAAGCTAGATCAGAATTATAGGTGTATATGGAGAGAGAGAGAGAAACAGAGGGGAAGGAATTATAGGTATATATATACACAAAATATTTTTAATTGAAAAATCATAGTTTAAAACCTGCATAGTCACCTCTCATACTATTAATTCTCCTTGTAATTATCATGTGATAGTGAAAGCAGTAGACCAGTGTAAAATGGCCCTGAGATACAGAATGTTATAACTTTATTGCAAGGTAATGATTAGTAATCTCCTCTTTCTATGAGTTATGTTACTCCCTTAGAAAGCCTCATCTTCCCCTTCTGTATTTCTATTATTTTTATATATGATAGTTTTCAGATGGCCTTTAGTCTTGGGTGTATTTTTTTGTTTCGAAGAGTGCTGAACATTGATATAAAAGATGATGAGAAGTATAAAATAATGGTTTTGTTCTTCATGTTCTGGGGATGTCAACATGTCCCAAAGCTTTGCAAGGTGATAATTAACAGAATGTAATTTAATCCTTGATATTTGCTTTAGTGTGCAATCTATCTTGCACATACAGGCATGTGTCTTATTGGCCTAGGTAATTGCTGGAGGAAAGATCCATCCAATAATGGAAATGTCATATAGTCGTTGATAAGACATAAACTTAACATAACTTCGGGCTTTGAAAATGTATTTTTTAATATTAATATGCTTACTGCATGTATCATTTTTGCTCTGAGAAGCTTAATATAGCTTCAGCCAGATCGTTAGCAGTACTGGATCTGCATCTTAAAGTGCTGGCCATGGATTTGGTAATTCTCCCGTGTTCCAAGGTAGGGAGATGCATACACAGTTTGGCTGGGCAGTTGAGGTTCAGACAGTTTCAGTCTGCCAGATGTCTAACAGTGAGTCTGGTCATGTAATCTGCATGTCCTGAGTAGCCAATTTTCCTGTCTGAGATTCTTGGAATAGGTTTTTTCCATGTGTATTTAAACATGTTGGTGTTCTCTGACAAAACAAAACATGTTTAATATTCATATCAAGCCCTCAGTACTGGACTTGGTGTTCCTGCATATTTTTGTTCACACCATGCTTCTGGCATATGAATTTTCATTGTTTATTTTGTAATTACTGTCTTATTAATGCTTTCCCTTCAGTTTGTGTATCTGTGAATTGTATATCTGCATTTCTCAGTGGTGTTAGTTGAAAAAAAGTTTTTCCCTTTGCCTGACATTTCCTGATAAATAACGCGGAGAATATTCCACTTCGGGACTTTACTCCAGAACAGAGTATGTGGGCGACTAACTCAATCCCTTTTGAAGCCTGCCTGTGTCAGGTGTGGCCATCGCCACGGGGACGCCATTACTTTCAAGAGCAAGGCTGAAATACCATGCTTTGTCCTTCAAGTCTTTGATTTCTCCTTTCCCTCCAACGCTGCTCTTAAAATGGTGTAGGTCTCCCTGACTGCTTTCTCGCAGCAGCAGGACCTGCAGGTCACCCTGCCCCAGCACCGGGCAGGGGCGGCTGGGCTACGTGCCTGACACAGCCGCCTTCAAACCTCAGCGGGGAAGCGACAGGGGAGGACAGGCTGACATGACCTTTTGTGCCTCGGCCAGAGGGAGCCTTGGCGTGGATGGTAGGAAATTGTCTAATCCCCAAGTGTAATGGAAGGATCCCTCCTGAACATCCACTTAGGTGACATTGTGGTAAAAGTCATTTTAAAGCTATCTATGGAAATAACTCATTCTTTATCAGATGAGTAAATACATACTTTAAAAAGGAAAAATAAGCCATCTGTCATCCAGGCACATCACAGCAGAGACTGCATTAGTCTGTCAACAGCAGAGCTGTCAATATCCAGTTTTCCAGAGTACAGATTTCATTTTCTGGCATTTAACAAGACAATTGTATTATAAGGGTGAGAAAGACGATCATTCCCAGAGTTCATTGCCTGTACTAATCCCTTTGCTGCTGGAATGAGAAGAGAAGAGAAGAAGAAACCTCCCATGGCATGTTGCTTTATTTGTTATTTAGAAAAATCCTCATTACTCCAAGTCTGTAAGAACAAATCTGTCAGACCTGAGGTATACAAGCAGAGGGTGAAACAGTCATCTCCAATCTGCCTCCAGGAGCTCTGAGCTTTTTGGTGAGAATGCTTAATTTGGTCTGTGTCAGCATTTGTGCATATCAATTTGTCCAAGGGCTGGTTGCAGATCCTGGCAGAATCCCCAGCTCTTACTGGCCTTTCCAGTCTAACTAGTACATAAGTTTTTCACTCAGAATACAATAATAATAATTATTATAGGGGTTATTATTACTCTTTGCATCTAAGGTGCAAAGAATTACAAAGCAATGAAATGAGTCCCAAATGATCTGTCAGTAAGTATTCTGCCTATAATTTTTCATGACTGTGCAATTGTTAGAGGTAGTAAAAGCAACATGCATCTTGCTGCTACGTTTTAGCTGGGAAGCGGACAGTGTCAGCGCCTCCCAGTGAAATCAAGAATTAAATTTCTTTAGGTCTCTTTAATGTATTTTATTTATTATATCACCATAAAATGTTATCTCCCTCTGAGAAATTGAAAATTATCAGCTACTTTTATTAGATTATGAGAATCCAATCTAGAAACGGCAATACTACGGGATTCATTTTGGTAATCATAACTAGTACAGCTCAAATTCTGAATCTACAACTCAGAGTATTTGCAATGAAATGTGTGTGATCAATTTCCAAAGTAACTGGAAGTACAGTAGGAAAGAAATATTGGGAATTTTAAGGTTTACTTTTAATTAATTTTATTTCTTGAGGGAAGTTATCTTGGTGTCCCTTAAGTTTGTAAAGGACAGAGTCTTCTGTAAAAAAACCCAACCAAACAAATTGCTTTTGATTGGAGTTTACACTCTTGGTTGTATCTATGCCAGTAACATACTGCTGGGTGGAGGGGAGAGAGGTTTACCTTGCCTGGTCTCCCAGTAGTAAAACTGAAGTCTGAGTATCACTGTAACCTTTGCATTGAGTCCAACAGCCAGCACTATTTTAAATATGGGTAAGGGATGGGTCTTACTAGGTGAATAACAAGTTCATTCATCCATTGAAGAGAGGGGGCTTTAAATATATTGTTCCCTGGGGATTATTTGTTCAACTATTTGCACAAAGAACAGTCTTTTTTTTTTTTTTTTTTTTTTTTTATTAGCCAAAATAGAACTGGAGATTAAAAATGAAATTAAAGTAGTCTGAGAGAGAGGAGAGGTTTTATAAGTTAGGAACATGGGAGCAAAGGAAACAAAGGTGTTAAGTACTCAGGAAAGCTGAGGCCAGCTAAAGGCTTATCTGCCAGGGAGCTCCACAATGAAGCAGTAAGGGTGTGCTTAGTGAAGGCTATCGTGGAGACTGCAGGTGAACTGGTTAGGGCAAAAGTAAGACTGGAAGCCAAATGTCAGTATAACAGGTAGTCAGTGAAAAACTGAATAAAAAGGTGTTTTATTGGAAAGGATGGAAGTTTGACCTTGCAAATGTTTGTACTCAGCCATGTGCTGTATGTAAAGATTTCAACTACGGCAGGGATACAATCTCTTCTGGTTTAAGGACTGTAATTAAAACAGTTGGATTAACAGGTTCAAGATACTTCAGAGAGCTGAGCAGTGATGAAATTGCTCGTATTTAAAGCTTGTCAGGCTCTCGCAGCGTATTGAGTCAAGGCTGAGGTTTCCATTGCAGAGCCAAGCTAAGAGGGACCCCAGCCCTGTCAGACCTGACTGCAGGGTGCAGAGAGCTACTGCGTGTGCTCTGGCTGACCAGCCGTAAGGGTCTCGATGCAGGAATTAGAAAATGAAATTCTGTAGTTGATTTTACACAAAAGGTCAAAATGGGTTATTATAATGACATTAAAATCTCTTGCTGCCTTTCTGGCACTGAAGCCTGAATCATGGATCTATAGCTTGAACCTTGATCAATCAAAGTGCATGTTTATAGTTTTGCTACGATGCTTCTGTAGGGATGTAGTGTGTGTGTCTTGAAAAAATATGGGATGTGTATGTTTCAGATCCATAATTTTGATTTTTGAGCTTATGAATCTTTATATTCCAGGAAATATAAGAGAACATGTAGAATTGGGTGATGTTGATCTGACTGGGGTTAAAGTGTTTATTTTATAAATGCTGATCAAAGTTTGACAAACCATTTCTTAAGCACCTGGGAAGATGACAAGTGAGAACTAAAGGAAAAGATGGCCATTATGATAAATGAGTAAAGCAGTGTTCAAAATGAATGTTCTGATGGGATGAGTTGTTGATCTGAAAAGCTAGTTTAATTTGAGATACTTAAGGCTGAAAGAGATACCTGAGGGAGAAATTGGGTATATGCGTTTCACAGATAGATATCTTGAACTCTGTCAGTATTGTGCATGCCTGAACACCATCAGCACGGCTCATCCTAGCGGGTAGGCAAGAGGATGTATAGTACTTAGGGAAGCAGCTCTTGGTATGAAGAATGGGGCTCTCAGGCTGCATCAGTTTGAGTAGCTAGCTCTGGGACGATTTTAAATTTCTTTGTGAAACACAGCAGAAACCTTTAAAAAAATTCCTTAAAGAGCACTGCAAAAATGTCAGCACAGGGTCCAGTATTATAGCTTATAAGTGATTCTGGGAAACAAAGGAGATAAAAAAAAAAGAGGCAATAAAAGACATCCAGTCTCTTTGTGACCAAGTAAAAGAGATATTTCTGTTGTCCAGTTTCCCTTACTAAATCTGGGAACTTGGAGTCAAACTGTTTCTTGTTTTGTCTTCCTGGAATAGCCACTGTTACCAGCAATAGCCCATCAGCCAAAGTCTGCCCCTGTGACACCTTTTACACTTTGGTTTTCGCTTTGTGCTGTAGTTTACCCTAATGCTTTTGCCTGCCATACCTGACTGTGAGGTCCAAGCCGTACTTGCAGGGGGGTAGCATGGGTTCGTGTGCGCTGCTGACATCCCCTTCCATCGAGCCGTAGCGTAATGCAGCTCTGCGAAGCAAACAGCTTCATCCTGACTGCCTGCGGGAACTCGGGGGCAGGAACTGCAGTGCTATCGCTGCATGGCAGTGCGGCTCATTCCCAAAAGGGCCTGGGGAAACGCAGCGGGGGCTGAAAGTCATAAACTGATTTTCAGTGGTTCTGGCTCAGTGAAACAAATGTTGCTGGAAACTATCATTTTATCTTCAATGGCTGGTATAAGTCAAAATTAGTCCAAAAAAAGTGTGGGAGGGTTAGAGAAGGAAAACTGATCTTGCTTCTTTGAGACAAAAAACAACTCAGAGGTTTCATTTTTTAAATTATGTTTTTAAAAAGTGTTTGATTAAGCATTTTAATGAGAAAACAAACTTTGCATGAACAGCCTATAAAGAACGTTATTTTTGTTGTTTTGGTCCTATTTTGGTGGACATTTTAAAATTTGAAAACAAACTTGGAAAAAGTGAAAGTATAAACACTATCAAAATGCTTCACAGAAAGGAATAAAATCACTATTTTTTGTTTGTGGTTTTGGGCCTTTTAAATTTAAAAATAATGCTTGAAAATTGTTGATGGGTTCTACTCTGAATGAACTGATGAATACCTCTCCTTTATTAAAAAGGTGTAATTACTACAAATGTTGTTTGACATTAAAATGTATGCATTTGTCAAGAGCTCCATAATTACACTTGGTGCTTGCTTTTTGAAAGTGAGGCCCTATTACATGCCTAAATGGTTGGTGACTCTTTAATGACAACTACAATAACGATTTCCTACTGTTCCCAAAATGACCACATCTCCATCTACATCAGAGAAGTCTGGCACAAAACAGAACATAAATATGACAACAGTTTTCAAAGTTAAGGCTCTGGGGCCTTAACAGTCACAGCTGACTGTTTGTCTGGTTTTTACTTTTGTATGATATTTCTGATTGCATAAAGAGAAGAATGACTGCAAAGAGATCTTGTCTTTCATTGAACCATAAAGACAGCTTGAAGTTGTTGTCACTAGAGTAATAGGGCCTTTTTCAGCAAATGGAATTGTATAACTTCATTCTGAAACAAGCTATCGGCTCAGCCTGCAAAGACGTTGAGCAGAGCTTGGAATGGATGGTGCACTTGAAATGTCTGTGGGGGCATCTGCCAGTGACTGGAAAAAAAAATAATTTTCTCCTTGATGCATTATACAGCATAAAATAGCAAGAAAGAGAGCTAAAAGCAATGGCCCATCTAGTCTAGAAGTATGCAGTACCAAATGCTTAAGATACAGACATGTAAAACTTTGAGCATGCAGCTACAAAATGCACTGTCCACCAAAACAACTTTTCTCTAAGTCATGATAGTTAGAATATGTTTTATGTGCTAGAGCTTGAGGTTTATAGCCTTTTCCCACTTATTCTGCTACTGCATAGTATTTACTGCTGGAATTCTCATATAACCAAAAGGAAAACATACCAGGATGGATTTTCTTCTGGCAGACATAGTTTCACTGAAGCTTGTGCATCCTTTCAGATTTATACCAGTTGAGCAGCCCTTGTCTGATTTCTAGCTGTATATAGCCTTTTTTTTCCAAAGTTGCAGTGACAAAGGGGCCGTCTAAAGCTGAGTAGATCATCTCTGTTTGTATCTGCCCACATTATTAATGGCTGAATCTTCACATCTTTCCGTATTAATTTGAAAAAAGTATATCTGGGCTCCAGCCAAAATGACAGTCAAGAAGAAGCAAAACACTTAGCAAGAAAAAGTTTGTGATGAAGAATGAGTTTCTAGCTGTGCCAGTTCACTGACAACATATTAGTTTTATGTCTCTGCCCCTTGCACCATTCTTTGTCTTTAAAAATACTCAGCAAACAATTCAGAGGAAGCAACTGGCATATTCCCTAATGAGACAAGATAAAGTGTCCTGTAACGATGATGACAGCAAATTCACTAAGTGAACTGCAGTTTGAGAACTTTGCAAATTGATCAACCCATGATTCCTTGATTGCTTGCTTAATTGCCTGTTACGGTCTCTCTCCTGACCCTCCATATCCCAGTTCCTTTTGTCAGCACTTTGGCAACTGAGGGACTCGCTGTTAGCCCCTCAGGTTGTGAATAGTGGAAGAATAGGTTCTGGTTTAGGGATTTTATTTTATTTGCATTTAATATGTACTCTTGGCCAACTATCAGAGGGGGAATTTAGAGATCTTCTGGACTCCTACAGTGCTTTCTACATCAGGCTAATGACTGCCAGGAAGAAGCTTTCTTAATTCTGTTTATTATAGGGTGGATACTAATTAAAACACTGTTGCACCAGGTGCTGAGTACCTTAAACAGCTTCTGAACTCTGGGAAGTGTAATGCTGTACATATTTAGCACTTAGTGATGTTCTGCCTGCTAAAGTTGTCTGGTCAGGAGAGAAATGTACAAGGGAAAAGCATATTTTGGCGAGTGGTATAAGTGATTGACTGGTGAGACTCTTAATTTGTAGCAAGTTTGGGATGGGAACCCCTAGAACTGTGATTCTATTTTGTTGGCAGAAGTGAAGAAATGTCCAAATTTCATTAAAGTCTGAGTAATGAACTATTGTATAGCATTTTTCAGGATAGTAGTCAGACAAGGCTACTTAAGTGTTTCTGAAATTTGTTTCATTAGAGAAACTGCTTTTAGGAAATGAGGAGAAAGGAGGGATGTGAGTCCATGTGTGCACAGAAGTGGGAGTGAGGAACTATTCCTGCTGGTGCAGAGCAATTGCTGCCTTCTGCAGGAGAGGCTGGGACTGTATTTCAGAAGTGGTGAGGAAGGGCTCTGCTAGCACTCGGTCTGCAAACCTCCTCGAGTTCTTTCCAGATGAAAGGCACCAGGAACTTTGGAGTTGTATTTACAACCTCGACCCAGCAGATATTATGCCATATCAAGTTTAACTGTACTGCTCTGCTGCCTGAAGAGTGAGGGGCTTTGAAAAAAGATTTGCAGTGGCTTCCAAATGGGTTATTCACAAATTCCCCTGAGTGTCTCCCAATCTCTCTAAGTCCAGTGTTTGCTGTATAGTGATGTACAAATGTGCAAATGTGGCTAAATGTGCTCTTAAAATTAAGAGGTAAGAAAAAGATAGATTTGACCTCACAGCAGCCAAAGATGATGTCCAAATACATTTCTGTGTGTTCTGCTACTGTTAGCACTCAAAAGCTTACTTAAAGATTAGGGGTAATTCTGTTTGCTTGCATTTCCGTTACCATGTCTTTCAAATAACTCTGTCTCATAGGAAGAAAAAAGGAAGTCTTGATCTATCTGTTAAGTCAATCTGTGTTTTTTATTGTATTTACTGACAATTAGTTGAGCAATCATAAGCTGTTACAGAGAATAACCTTGTCAGTATAATCAGGTAAGTGTTTAAGTAGGTGGAAAAAAAGAATCAATCCTCCTGCAATGAGATTTAAGGCTACTGTTGTTCAAGATCCAGGATCATGCATGTGACTTTTTGATACCTCCATAACTGCCTCTCTGCAGAGGTTGTCTCCCCCTTGTGAAGTTATGATATCTTGCCTGAAAACGTGCCTCAAATACAAGGAATTGCACTGACCTTTGGGAGTATTTCCTCCTATTCTTGCTCTTGGTGACCTTCTGTGCTTGTTCTATTAACTACTTGGCATTTTCATGGGCACTAATCCTGCAAAAGAAGAATATCGATAAGCAGAGAGGAAGAGTTGGTTGTATAAAAAAAGGTCTAAGGCATAAAATTGTCACCCAGGATGGAGACCATATCTGACTTTGAGCTTTTCTGCTGAGAAACAATGGCTTGTTTTCACTTGTGCGGTAGACAGTGGTAGGGGCTTATAGTTACCTGTTAACAATATCCTTCAGAGAAGCTGAAGACTGGCAAAAATACCTGTGTGCTGTATTGACAAGGCTTGAACACATGCCTAGGTAGTAAATTGTGTACACGTTTCTATGTGTGTCTCTGAAATATCATTATGTGGATGCATATATGTATCATTCTGTAACTAGATGGTGGCATTTTTGAAAGTTCATATCCGTTTACTTAAGTATTTACATACTTGAATCCACAATAAGGCCAATACCCATGTCTTTAAAACCAGAATACATTGAGTTAAAGGAAATAGTTAAATACATGCCTAATTTTGAGCATGGACTCGGGTCCAAATGCGGTAAACTCTTTCACATGCTAATCAGCAGTGAACCAGCAGTTTATGTTATGACAATGATTAAAGCAGTGCTCATGTATAAAATGTTTCTGTCTGTTTTCTCCTTGTTTATGTGATACAATCTCTCTCTTTTTAAGCTATCTATGAACAATCTTGTGAGGCTTACCGACACCAAGGGAAGACATCAGGTTTCTTCTACATCGATTCTGATGGAAGTGGACCACTTGGACCACTCCGTGTTTTTTGCAATATAACAGGTAATGACCTAATCTTGTCTTTGGTGCTTTATGTTGCCACTAATGTTATTGGCATGTCTTTCATTGTACTACTAAGAAGATCCCACAATCATAGGTGTCTCAGTAGTGGGAAAAAGAAGAGAACTGGTAGTAACCGAGGTTTGACTCTGAGGTGTTTCCTTAAATACGATCCATGTAAAAGTGTTTTCTAAACTTTAAGTTTGAAGGATTCAGCTTGTACTGTTGCTAAGTGGTATTTACAATGGTATTTGCACCTTTTAAAGGGCACTGCTGATGTATTTTTCAGAATATCATAATTTTTAATGAGATCATAGAATCATAGAATCATAGAATCATTAAGGTTGGAAAAGACCTCTAAGATCATCGAGTCCAACCATCAACCCAGTACAAATGCCCACTAAACCATGTCCTGAAGCACCTCATCCACACGT